>OZ024889.1:6672793-7035856 GCA_964017195.1 Siderastrea radians | reverse complement strand
TTGTAACAAATTGTTTACAATAGTTAGAAAGCTTAACTGACCATGTGCTTTCGAAAATGTGGTGTTACGATATAGTAGATTTAATATAACAAATTAATAAATAAAAATTAAAAAAGCGTGTGCTCAAGGAGTTGACATCTATTTCACCTTATGTTAGCATAGCTTGGTCACCTAGATTAGGTAAGGCTTTCTTCAGATTAGGTTTCAGGGTTACATTTTGATAACCTTCCATGTTGTTCTAGGGTCATGCTATATTAGCCAACAAATAACTCCACACAACGTTATTGTTAAGTTTTTGATTTGGGAATAAACATACAGATCTTTTGGTAAGGATTTATTTTCCTCCTACCATAATAAGTGTGCATTTCTTCTGCAAGGATCCCAAAAGTGAATAAAACTCTTTCAGTGGAGCAGTTGTTTCAGTGTCCCATTCAGGGGAAAGAAACAATTATCCTAATACCTTTATGGTAAGGAATTGGGGGATATCCTGCAGCTGTTGTCCCACTAGATTAGAAAAGACTTCATCTTCCTAGGGTCTGGGTACCTGAAACATACAATTTTGTTTTCAAAGATTGCACTGGTTCTTATGGATACCTTGTGTCTTTAGGTCCTTACTGAGACTTCGTATACGCGTGCTGTAGACTGGTGGGGGCTTGGTGTGCTCATATTTGAAATGCTTGTAGGAGAGGTAAGTGCACGATTCAATCATTAAAATAAGGTTGATGGTTTTGAATCCTTATCCAGCGGATGAAATGTATTGGATTTACCCTTTGGGTAAAGTTTTCTACTCTTGGAACAACCAAGGTCTGGTTACAGTTTTGTGAGGTTACAACTCTTTGCTGCACGTCAATTCTCTCTTCTCTGTTATAGAAATTGTTGTTTGTAATTTGTCAAGGAAGCCTACCAAAGTGCGGGTGGGGAAGGGGGGGGGGTTAACCCTGCTATAGCCTGGCATTTCTTCGAGGAGGAATTGGTGATATTCCTTGTTTCTTCCTGCTGTTGAGCACCAGAGATAAAATAAAGAAAGAAATTACCCTCGGCAAGTGATTTTTTTCAAGGTGTTAGTGGGGCCGAGCATTTACACCTTAGAAACAAATATTTCAAACTGAACTTAACAAGTCAAAAATCCCAACCGGCAGAAGGCAGACTAGTTGGCTATTTACAAGTGTGGCCGAGGAGTTGAACCCGGGTCGGCCGTGAAACAACTCCAGATAGCGGTCAGAGTGGAACTTGAATCCGGGCCCTCCGGTTTTCAAATTCAGCGCCCTAACCACTCGGCCACTCTGTTTTAATATCATATAAGCAATAGCACAAAATTTAAAGACTAAACACTACTAGAGAGTGAGAGTAAGAGAGAGTCACCTTTATTTAAAGTACATCGGGGCGGCACTTTCAGAAACGAAAGCATCTGCTATCAGTTGGAGCCCTGATAAACATACACCAACTAAACCTAGGCGACATATACTTACTAGCAGAAAAGGGCTACTAGTGTTGCACGTATACTGAATTGACAAGTCATAATACCTGCGTCAGATCTAACATGTTATTCTGTTGTTTGATTTTGTAGTCTCCATTTCCTGGCGATGACGAAGAAGAGGTTTTTGACTCCATTGTAAATGATGAAGTTCGTTATCCAAGATTTCTGTCAACAGAAGCTATCGCTATCATGAGAAGGGTAAGACGTTCTCTTATTGTCACTATTTTGTGTAGCAAGTAATCAGTAATAACAGGTAACAAATCTGACAAGGTAACAATCGTTTGCAATATTGCCATTGTGCCACAGCTTCTAAAACGAAATAGTGAGTCGCCGAAATTGCGTAACACAAGGAGAGAATGCAGTCTTTCGCATGGTTTATTATGTTACCTTTCATCTTTTTCAAGTCTCTTGTGTGTTCAGATGTGATTTTTGTTTGGTTTTCATTTCACATTGTATCTTTCTTTCAGCTACTAAGACGGAACCCAGAAAGACGATTAGGAGCCAGCGAAAAAGATGCAGAAGATGTCAGAAAGCAGCCATTCTTCAGGGTTAGCAAATATGACTATTTAACAAACTGTAAAAGCTCTATTAGGGTGGGGAAGCTTGACTATTTGTTGAGGGACTCATGGGGGGGTGGGGGTGGGGGTGGAGTGGAGGAGGATTGAGAAAAGGTCTTTTATAACTCTTCGAGTTAATCGTGTAACCTATTTTGGTATTTCGACCGTTGGAATGGTAAAATTACGAGGAGATAATCTAACCATTTGATTTTCTTGCGTTTCTTGTTAGGACATGAATTGGGATGACCTTCTGGCAAGAAAAGTTCGACCTCCTTTCGTGCCTACCGTGGTAAGTGTAATTGTGCCCTTGGTTATTTTTCTTGAAGGAACTCTTACTGGCTCTCACTCAAGACTGGCATGCAAGAAATGACTGTTCAGTTGACGAAGCTTTGCCTACACTGAGTGACAAAGAAAACATTTCTCGCCTGACGAGCATCTAAACTCAAAACTTGTGTAACACGTCTTTCATATTTTTTTTTCTTCACAGAGGCACTCCGAGGATGTGAGTAATTTCGATGAAGAGTTCACGTCAGAAGAGCCAGTCCTGACTCCACCCAAAGAAATTAGACCACTTGCAAGTGAAGAGCAGGTATGGTTATGCTGGGTTAGAACCTTGGTGACCCCCCCCCCCCTGATGTTTTATTACATAGGAACTTATGGCTCTTTTGTATGTATGGTAGGCCCCGCTAAGTCTGTTTTTAATTTGTTTTGATAGGGAGGTCTGAAAGTCCAGCTTCTCGTAACCTTCGAGCCGCTCTCTTTCTGTCCATCTGTCCCGTCGGGTTTCCACGTGCAGATAATATCGTAAAGTCCCGGTTGAAAGCCCCCCCCCCCCCTGCCTCGGTTATAAGCCCTAACGGTTATAGGCCCCTCTACGTGTTAACAAAAACTATATTCCGATTATACCCCCCCCCCCCTTCCCGGATATACGCTCTTCCCCCATTTATCCTTGTGTCTTAAACATAAGTACTTTTACAGAACAAAATACATTTTCAAATTGAAAATTAGGAGAGTGTGGTGCAAGAAGAGTGCAGAACAATAAGTTTAATCATACTGATGTTCCAAATAGTTTTGAACTAGATTTGTTCCAAATAACGGCATTGAATTAAACTGATTCCCTAAATTTATTACACCGCTTATACCCCCCCCCCCGCATGTAACCCAGCCCCATTTATCCCCTCCGCCCCCCCTCCCCCCAAAAAAAACAACCCTTACGAACTTTTGTAAGCCCCGTGCTTATAAGCGGGATTTGACGGTATTCGTGCTTGCCCGCGTGTTCTCGCTCGACCAACGCACTGTCCACTGTCCACTGCCTACGCTTCCTGGTCCGCGTTTCTGGAAAGCCCCGACAACTTTTTGGTGCCGGAAAGCCATTTGTAAAAACAAGATTAGACCACTCATTCTATTAAGCTGTTACTTTAACGTGTCTTTAAGATGAGAAAGGATTAACTTGTAGCAAAGTTTCGTGCACAGAAACTTCCTTGTTTTCAAGACAGAGTGCGAATTATCATGCCCGGAATCATCCCCAACAGTTTTGGGGCTTTCGAAAAACGCACACCTCACCTTCCCTGTCGGTTTCCACCCGTTGCTTAGCAGCTGCAAGCGCTCATACTGTTGTGAAATATCACTAAATGCCGGACGGTTTCATCCCAATTTCTCCCGCTTCCGGTTATCGTACAAATGCCATTTTCAGTTACCCTTGCCGCCCGTTTTCTCACGGCTGCCTGCCTCCTATCTTTACCCTGCTCGCTGCTTAGCTAACCTATTGCCACTTTGTTTTCTAGGCACTATTCGCTGATTTCAACTACACAGCCGACTGGTGCTGACTGAAAAATATTCCAGACGAGATGATTATTTTATACGAGTAGTGTAGCTAGATAAAGATTTTCATTTTTACAATGCCCGAGGGCGACATCGCCTTTATTGTAAAGCAGTTTTATGAAAGAGAAGATGCCATGATTTTATTTTTATCGTAGTGGGCTTCAGTTGTAAATCCCCCACTCCTACCCCCTCAATCTCCCACTCCAGCGCAAAGAAAATAACGTAACGTAAAGAGTAGTTTGGGATGTAAATACTATAAAATATACGTTCTCGACACTTCGCCCTCAAGGCTTGTCGTTTAGTCTGTAATATTTTTGATGAAATGTTAGACCCTTGTGAAAAATCTCATTTGCCCTGACTGAGCTGGGCTCGAAACACGTGCAAGAGAACAAAGATACCATGCTGCTGGCCTTCAAATATATTATATCTCGTAAAGTTTTGCTACTTTCTTGAGTTCTGTCACTTATTCTTCAACTATATCGTTTGCAGTGGATATTACTTCAACCCTTTTGTATTATTTTCAGTGGAAATGGACACCGAGAGAGGGCAAATACTTGTACGTCTGTTCCTCTGACAAAAATGATGAAATTAAATTAGATCTTAGGAGCAGTCCCTCTTTCCGTTCGTGTATCGTCTTGCAAATAAGCAAAATACGCGTGCGAATGTGGCGTTGGAACACGAGGCTTTGCCCTATCTTGCAATGGCTTGAGTTTCCGTGCTGTTGCTCTCGGGCGCGTACTTTTCTTCTTGCAGAACAATCCATGGCGGAAAAAGGAGCACTGTTCGTGGTCTAACAGTGAAAGTTTTTTTTGTCAATATTTCCCCTTTGTTTTTGTAGAGTGCTTATTCAAATTATTTGTTTTTGCCTTCACTCGTCGAAGGGGAGTCAAATGAAATTTAGACGTGATCTTATAATTAACCCTGTACATAATAGAACAAATTCCCTACCTCTACACCGAGATTGTATATCATTTATTTTACAGTATCAATTTGGAATTAAAACTTGATGGATTTGAGTTTAATTCTATGAATATTTGATTTGTAACATTGTCATTATTAATGTGAAAAGTCTGCTTTGGCTCCACGCGTGTTGTGGTGTTTATATAATAAACTCTTGTCAACTCTTTGACATTGCTTAGCTCTGGACATCCTTTCTTTATTTTAGATCCTTTGGAACTCAAAGTAATCGCTCTTTCTCTCTAGGTCAAGCTCGTCCCAGTCTCTTCGGGCTGTGGAGGGCTTAATTATGGAACATCCCGGGTCATTAAAAATGAACAAAATTAGGATACAAAATTACAAATTATAGTTAAATGAAAAACTCAATAAAATGACAGAAACCAAATCTGCCGATGAAAACACTGAATATGAGCAAGCATCAAGATGGGTGATGGGAGTGTAAGCTGTGAAGGCGGACGTGAACCCGCAAAGAGGAAAACATACGCTCGTGAACAACATGGATCAATTTTGCATCTTACAAATCGGTAGCGGCAGGAGTTTGGAGGATTTGATGGTGACTGAGCCTGAAATTAATCGTCGCAGGTTTCAGCAATTTCTGTACTTTTCAGATCCGGTCTAAGACCACACGGGAGTGATCATTTATCATTATCAATATAATTTCATTTTTTATTAATTTCATTAAATTTTTGTCGTTTTTCTAATTCTTTTCATCTCGGGTTCATTCGTATTAAACCGTATCCATTCGTGTTCACTCTTGTGTGGGTTTTAGACACGAGTGTGTCTTTCACCCGTTTGGATCACTTTACCGTGTTGATTTGCGTCCGTTTAACGACTGCGGTTTTAGTGCGAGCAATGTCCCGTACATGAAAAAAATGCTTTCCAAGTCCGAGAAAGTTGAGAGAATGACCCCCCCCCCCCCCTTCCAAAAAAAAAAAGCAAACGCATTTCAACTCAAAAGGTGATTCTATATTTGATCCTACCTTTACTGTGCTTGGGGGCAAAATCGAAAACTAACCGATCGCGCGCGCGTTTGCGATTGAAAAGCCGGTGACCAATAAAAAGAAACTATATACGCACGCTGACCAAAGGTACCAAAATCAATGCCACTTTTCTCAAAGTGTTCAGTGCTTCAGAAGTTTTCAAGTTTTTGAATAAAAAACAATAACGCTTACAAATTGTAGCTATATGGGAGAGGAGGGAGGGGCTGGTTGACTCGGTTTAATTGCGTGACAGGTTTTTCTGCCTCTTGCATGGACTTTCTTGTCCGAATCGCTGTACTGAAATGATTGCATCAATTGCGTAGACTGTAAATTCATCTTACATCGCACGAGCGAGGAAAATCAGTTGCAGATACTGCTTGCTTACCATTTACACGGGCAAACCAGTCGGTTTACCGTTTGGGTCGGTTTGGGCAAATGGTAAGCAAATTTCCGTATTGGGAAAATCCGTTGGGGACTGGCGCTTACCATTTGCAGAAATCCCTACCATTTACCAAAAAATTTGCACGGCAGCGACGGCTAAGGAGAAGGTCGCTAAACAAAAGCTTTGATTAACAAAACAACGACTCTGCACGTGCGTTATTTTTGGTATATTTCTTTGCCGTTCTGTGCACAACTACAACGTGAAATGACCAAATTCAACGTTTTGTGTAGAACGCAAACCGACGGCGAATTTTCGTTTTTATAATAATAATAATAATATAATAGTAATAACTTTATTCACGTGTCAAGTGATCTAGCAGCACCCTGTAAAGACAGGGCGCTAATTGGGGACACAGCTATTTTCTAATTAATCAGTTCTAAATAAGTTCTTCCTGAACTGATACGCCTTCCTTACAAATTCAGCTCCTGGATAATTCGACTGCATTAGACAGGTTAGACGAGTCGGAATAATCGCCAAGAAGTTTCAAAGATTGTGAAGTCATTTTAAAAGTGGCGTTTTCCTTCCCGTTAAGCTCCCTAATTAATTGTTGTTAGGAACAGAAATGGCCGCGAGAGCCTGAAACTGGTATCAAAGATTAGGTTAGAACAAATGGTACACGAATTTCCGTTTGGAACATTCCGTCCGCAAAAACAGGACTACCTTTTCAGACGTTCCGTTACTCCCGGAGATTTTCCACTGGAACGACCCGAAAAGTCGAGTACCATTTACTTTCCAACCGGAATTTCCGGAAAGTTGTTGTAAATGGTAAACAACCAGATCAAACAACCACTGATTACCCTGATTACCGCCCCTGCCAACATTCACTGGCGAAAAATGTCTGATTGGTCGGCGCGTGACCACGTGATCGAGCTCTTAAATTCAAGATGGCCACCAAAGTTGTTGGAGGTCTTTCTTCCTTTCGGCAAGTGTTGACTGTTAGCTCGAGAAGAAACACAGAAGTAAAAGGAACAAGAACAGCGTAAAGGTTATAAGTCTTAGACGAGGTCGGTTGTGGATGGATAGGACGATTTGTTTTCGCGTTCACCACCTGTAACTTACCTTTTGAGAATCGTTTCGGCACTTGGCAACATCATTTGATCATCGCTCGTTTGATAGATTTTAGCACATGAGACATGGTTGTAATTGCAAGAAACTGGAACATTTTACTGTCCATAATAAGAGATTTCTTAAAAAGCCTGCTGCAGTCGGGGAAACAGCTCTAGGAAAATGTAATGCCATTTTTAATCGGTGTAAACGTAAGTTAAAAAATAGTATGTTGTTAGGAAGTGTTTTGTATTGCAGAATAATTTCGTGCCTGACGTCGACCGTTACAAAATTTTTTAAGCGTTGTACCAGTTTTCACATTATAGAGTATCCTCCTTGAGAAAATAAGTGCATTACTTTGGTGTGGAGTTAGTACCTGCATTGTGTACCGCTAGAAAAAAAATATTAAGCTTATAAATGCACAAACAAAATTACACAAATAAGTAATCAAATGTTTTAGATTCTCACACTCCAACAAAAGTTGTTTGTTCTCATTGTGATCTTGTTCTACTCAAGGGCAACCCTTTTCGGGATGGTTAAAAATCTTATATGCCTAAAGAAACTAAACCGTTCTACTTCGATTCTTTTTGGTTGTTAGAAGGCAAATTAAATATTCAGTATTTTGCACTTACTAGTAACTGCAACTACTTGATTGAAAATTAGATATAGATCACTAAAAACCACAGGCCACCAAGGCCTTACCAAGAATTGTGAACATCAATTTGGAGTTGTCTTCAGTAGTAGATAGCACCAAGTCCCAAAGAGCTTTGAGCATAATAAAAAAGTTTTGAATTATTCAATTATTTAGATTTTTGAAGGGATGTGAGAAATGCCCAACTGTTCTGTTGCTCCTACAGTTGTAGTCGACTTGCCAGTCCAGTACACCTTTTGTGCTACTTGAAAGTTCTATCAAAATTATTGCATATAAACTGGTTTCCAGGGATGTGATAAATGTCCAACTGTTTTGTTGCTGATCTACAGTAATTACACTGACCTAAAGGCTCATGCAATGGTTAAGACTGTTTAACAGAAAGGTCTCGCTTGCAGAGTGTGGTATAAATTCTGAACTGTATTACTAGCCGTATAATAGCAGGTACAAATAATTCAGCTGTAGAGTAAGCTGGTCTATTATTTCACCTAGTGAGTTTAAAACTGAACAATCACACCGAAACACCTGACATTGCATATATTTCAATAAACAATCTTGGGTGCATTGAAAAACATTTAATTGAGCAAAATCCTAAAAACAGTAAATGAGTTCCAATCATGATTTGATTCCATTATAAGTGTCTTCACAATAGAACTAAAGTTTGCAAACTTTAAATACACTTGTTGGTATGTAGGTGAACACCCCAACAACAGCTTGCCAGCATCAAGACCACATTATAATTAACTTATATCTAAATTACAGTGGTCTTGACAATCTTGCACTAAAGGAGTAACCCCCCTCCCCCAATAATAATAACAACAACAACAGCAACAACAAAAAGGTGAGAAGATAAAAGATATGAAGTGCTGCTACAAAGACCATGTTTATTTGCATCCTCTCCACAATATAATGTCCTTTTACATATGTACATTCATCACCATGCAACATGAATAATGTCCTGTTGCCAATGCGTGTTTACATTTTTTTTTTGCTCAGTCTTCCATGAAAACTTTTTCATCTTGGTCTGAAAAAAAAAACAAGCATATGATACAAATGTTGACATTAAACCAGTTTTGAAATTAATCTACAAGCACCTCTTAGATCCAACCTTTGTACAACTGACAACACTTGAAAACAAAGGCAAGTAAGCATTTTTTTTATTCTGATTATCAAAGGAGGGTGTAAGGTGGTAAGATCTGAAACATGTTACATTTTGAAAGCATTTGGTACCACTATCATTTTGAACAAGGATTATGTTAACACTAAAAAAAAAGTTGATGACCCTGGGCTAAAAAGTGCACATTTAACAGAAACTACCCTGCACCCAGCATTTCTGGGGCAAAGACAACACCGAAAGGTACAGCAGGGGTTATGAAAATTATTTTTACGAAAATTTAAATCAAGTTTGATTCCCAATGTGCCTGTGTCTATGACAAGCATCATTTTCCTAGTATTAGTGACTCTCGTGACTGCCAATTTTGGGCCAATAATATTGTAATTTTTGTCCATGACTATAATAACTGTAAGAACAGTACATTAAAAACAGATCAGAGTTAGCAATTGCATATCCAGATGAGCTTACAGGGGAGGTGCCCCAATCAAAAAAGGGATGGGATACAAAAAAGTTCCCTCGGGGTACACTACAGTACAAGATAAAGAATTGACTGACAACTAAAAACAAAACCAAAAAAAAAAATTTAAATATAAAACTAGAAATATCCCAAAAGGTTCTTGCTCAGCAAGCAATGTTTATAACGAAGTGAAAAATCTACTTGCTAAAAATGTGTAATTTTCAAAAATTTACACTTAAATGTTTAAATGTTTCCACCTGGTTCTTGCTCGTCATATAAACAACAAACATCTTTATAACAGAGAGTGAAAAACCTTAAGACACATTAAAATAATCCACACGTTGAAAATCTATTGTCAACCTACACATTTTTAATCAGCATGAAATGATACAAAAAGGGATTGTGGAAATTACAAAAGGCAAATAAAATATTGTAACTTTGCAAACCATGCTTACAGAAAGTCATGCATAGGCTTAATCTGCATAAACGAGTAAAGAAAGTGAGCTTATATCTTGTAGTCATAACTTGTATTAAAATACCGGAATAAGATACCATCTGAACAACATCCATGATATTCGACATGGTACGAATTATTCACCCAAAACAGTCTACACGTATCAGGAAATTATCACTTCCCTGCCACCCGGTCCAAGCCAAGTCATATATCTACAGAAAGCCCAGAAATCGACTTTTTACCCTTTTACAATTTCTTTTTGGACCGGGTGGCATGAAACTTACACTAAGCAAAAACGTTGAAATCACTGACCTTTTCTGTGCCATTTTTCCTCGCGAGGCAGCATCTTCCGACGTCGACTGCAGAAAAATAAACCGACTGGCAGCATTTGTTGAACTGTCCCAGGATGCTAAATTGCCTACAGAATATGATCCACTTAATAACGAGGACAAATCTAGTTTCGATTTCTCACAGACGTGAAAAAAAGCCATCTGGCTATCGCAATAACACGGCAGCCATCACTCCTTCTTCTAATTCTTTTCTCGCGGGCATTTTTGCTTCTGAACCAATTACATCGCTGGAAACCTGACACGTGATTTTTTGCGCAGCGCATGCGTACTACATTTTTCGCCAGTGAACTTTTGCCCCTGCCGACGCCCCTGCCTGATTACCTCCCAGGCATGGTCTCTCCCCAGTCTCTTCTCGTTTTTTCTCCGTTCCCAATATTTTCAGAAACTATAGAATAAAAATAAGGTATATGATATCGTGTGCTGAAGGAGGTAGGTATATGATCCCCATGCACACTATTTCAAGGCTAAAGTTTTAGTTCGACTTTCGTAAATTGCAAGTTCTTACGGTGTTTTTACGAATTTTCATAAATCCCACAATAAGTGTCTGTGAGCGCTTACCATTTGTATGGAAAACCCGGTAATTCCGGGAAGAATTCAAATGGAACGGTTCATTCCGGTGGAATGTTTTCGGGAAAAAGGTAATACCTTCCGAGGTATTCCTTTTTCTGGCTTTTACCGGAGTCCGGAAATTTCTGTACCATTTGTCCACAATTACCAGTGCCAGGCTATTTCCGAGAAGACAGCAATGCCCAAGACGGCGGATTCAAGCTGATGAATCTTTACTGTTCCCTGCTGTTCCACGCTGTTCGTGACGTAACAGCTGTTTTATTTTCGCGGCTACTGTTAACAGACTTCTTGCAACGCAATTGTAGCACTCAATTGGCCGTCGGTACTTGCGTTTTACTTTTGCTTTCATGATTCGAGCTTTTGATCTCAATGGCGTGGGAAAACACTTGCATCCGAAACTTCGAATCAAATGACACGGCTCAATCCGTTCCGTTCTCTTGGTGAGAATAAAGTGCAGTTCCATTTCTCCAAAAAAATCCACCGAGAATTCCATTCAAATGGTAAGCGCTCTGTGTTTTTCTTTCCATCGGAAAGAGAAAAATTAGAGATGGTTTCATGGTAAACTCTTTTGGTGGTTTCCCTAACAGGCTACTTATCACAATGTTTTGATCTCTCTGTCTGAGGTTGCTTCCTTCATTCAAGCTATGTCGAACACAACGGGGAAGGT
Organism: Siderastrea radians; assembly: GCA_964017195.1. NCBI lineage: Eukaryota > Metazoa > Cnidaria > Anthozoa > Scleractinia > Rhizangiidae > Siderastrea > Siderastrea radians. The sequence continues at coordinate 7,024,320 of OZ024889.1, read as the reverse complement.
AAGAAACGAACAACGTTCAGTGTAGTGGAAACCCTTGGCTTTCATGGCACTCAGCTTACTGACCAGTTAAGTAAACGGTCGGAGCCTGAGAGGCTGCGCTGCCTTTTTAACTTGCAAATTATGAGTGTCAGACCTCTTGAACTCTTTAATTCGTCAAATCAAATAGTAGGAAAGGGAAAAAATATCCAACACAGCAATCTCGTGGTTCTTCTACTACTGATGTTCAGTAATAGTGGCAGGCTGTTTTTTTTTTGGGGGGGGGGGGGTGGAGTGGGGGTGGGGGGAGGTGAAGTGAGGGAAAAGCCAGTAAAGGACGTATCAGTCACTTCTCACCTCACTGTCCCCCCTTCCCTAAGGAACTGGTCTGATATTTAGGATACTCTTTAATTTAAAGAAGGCCAGACCAACGTTGACAAAACTTGTTTCAACTGCAATCATGTCCAGCCGATATTCTGCCGTGCAGCAGTGGCTTGGGAGGCATGCAAACCTGTTGTTATAGAAACAATTGAAGTGGCACCACCTAAGGCAGGCGAGGTACGCATCAAGATGGTAGCAACAGGTGTTTGTCACTCAGATGAAAACGTTTTGGGAGGAAGGTCAGAGGATGTCTTCCCAGCTGTCCTGGGGCATGAAGGAGGTGGCATTGTAGAAAGTGTTGGTGAAGGAGTAACAACAGTGAAGCCTGGTAAATAACTTCTGCTATCAAGTTATTATGTTTAAAAAAGTAATACTGGATCCAGTTAAATTGCTTATCTTATTATCTCGTGTGAAGAACTTACGACTATTCTAAACTTTAGGCTGTTAAAGTGTGAGGTATAATACAATATGTTCTCAAGACAGTTTTATATGGGGGGGATTGACTGTATGCTCGATTTCCACCACTCTTTCTGGGGGGAGGAGCGCGGGCTCATTTTCCTGAACAGTGGTTGAAAATCGTGTCTGGATTGACTGTAACCATTAATATTTCACCCTTTACTAATTTTACAGTGAATTGATACCAATTTGTTATTGCAATGATGCACTTTCCATATATCTAGAACAATTACAGATTCCTGTGAGCTAACTCATGAAGACAAAATGCTCTTAATAAGTAGTATGCATGAATACACTAAATAATAATAATAATAATAATAATAATAATTAATAACAAATTCTGAATTCTCTTACAGCCCTCACATTTTCAGTATTTTACAATATGGAGAGAAATGCCGTGCGTGTTAGAAAATTGTGTTTACTTACCTTTTTCAGTTTGCGTGACTACTCGTTAAAAGGCAGTTCCAGCTAAATGCCCTTTAACTTTTAATATTGAACATTATATTTTAATTTGGCAGAAGTCTTGGCTTGTTTTCACTGCTAAATGTTTGGATTCGAGAAGATTAACCCAGTGTAGATTCTAGCATAGATGTTCCCTCTTCATATGAGTTGTATTTCAAATGCATGAATTGAAATAATTTTTCTGAGTTAAACATAACCACTTAGATTCATTTTTATGACCGCCCCGGTCATGTAATCTACTCAGGGGATTTAAGCCTCTCACGGCATTGCAGTAACCTAGGCCTGTCCCCAAGAAAACCAAAAGCAAAAGATAATTAAGCCTTCTTCCCTCCCCACCCCAAAGGATGTCGTTAACGATAAAAGTTTATGGCGGATCGACCGACCAACCGACCGTCACCAACCAAATTTTTCGCCCCCTCTCTATAACACATTTCAATGCTACGCATCTTCATGAGCTGAAAATTGCACCTCAAAGATAAGCCAGAAAAATGTTCATAATCTTAACTGGGCCTCTAGTTGCTTTAAGGTGATTCCATCGAAATAGAAGAAATATTAATTTAATAATTTAAAATTTTCTAAAACCAGGTCCAGTTGGTAATTGTGTTTAGAACATTTCAGACATGCAATAAAAAATAGGGGTCACCATGCTTGTTTTTTCACAAAATGGATAGCCATTGATAGCAACTATACGACCCGCAAGGTCTTCCTGAGAAACCCTGGTAATCAGAAATGAAAACTCTAATTGCTTTAAAAGGTCATTGCTCATATTGAAATATTGGAGCAGTTCACCAAAACAAACATTTATCTTGTTATTATGTACTATTTTAGTTGAACAGGAATCAAGATTATGAAATAAATTTACAAATTTGAGGCAAGCATATGGCGCTTTTTTACAGACAAAATATCAAATGTAAATACATTACTGTTATGTTGTATATGTCAATGTCATGTTGTATACATCAATGTTATGTTTTTATATATCAATGTCATGTTGTATGTACATCAATGTTATGTTTGTATATATCAATGTCATGTTCTATATACATCAATGTTATATCAAAGGCGTATACATCAGTTTTGTACACTGTAAATCGAGTTTTAAATGTCACAAATCGATGTTGTCTGTTATACATCTTTCTTGCAAGCTGGCATCAAGATCAGACATCATAAGTTTTGTTTGAGAGTCTGGTGTCCATCCATCCGTGACCGTCGTGATCATGTTTGATAAAACTAAAACATGTTCGATAAAACTAAAAGAGGTACGCATCCATCCGTGACCGTCGTGAACAGGAAGTGGAAATGATTTTTGGGAACAGGAAGTTGTATCATCTTAAAGACCCAGCTACCTCGCAATCAAAGATCTTCCCGCGGTGTTGGTTCTGAGTTGCAGGATGGCGGACGCTGGTAATTATAATAGCAAATCTGTCCAAGATTTCGTTCGGAGCGTACTTAATGCCGTAACGACCTTGCAATCCAATGCAGAAAATGCGGATAGAAGTAGGGAAACAACCAATAGTGACAGGTTTACCTCCATTGAGAACGAAATAAATTCAAGGTTCCAGATTCCCAGGTGATGGGCCGGGGCTGAGTGCTGCCAAGTACAGCTACCAGAATTGTTCCGCCGTCCTATTTCAACCCAAGACAGAACTGTAGTTCGATCCAAACTTCTGGCAGGAGGTACCCCAGAGGTGGAAAATGGGGTTAAGAGAGGTTGACAGGCTAAACACGACTCCCGCTGTTTCGTGATGTAATATTTCTTTGACCTTTTTAAAAGTTTAGCGTTGACCAGTATGTCTGTTAGAGATTTTCCTCTCCTGTACATGTCGGAGATGAGAGGCGGTTCTCTGTATTTTTCTCTCAGCAATGGGTGATTTTCGATTAAATGCCACTTGTTCAGTAAAATATTGTTTCTGTGTGACATTAATCCGTTTTGCAAGTGCAGTTTCTGCTGAAGCGCCGACTTTCTATCTGTAAATTTAACTTCATCAAGGACTTTGTTTACCAGATTATCCGGATAGCCTTGGACAAGTGTGATCTGAAATTTTTAATGTTTTCTTGTTGTTGTCTTTGAAGAGTTGGTTCTAAGAATCCTAAGGTAGGGCTTCGCTTTTGATAAACCCTTTCTCACGCCTGGAGCGTGACAGGAAGAGAAATGCATGTACTGAAATGCCTCAGTCGGTTTAAAGTATGGGCAGGTGCTAGAGATTGAATCTTTGTAGAATCTCTGGGCTTTAAAGATAGTAGTGTCTAGGAACTAACAGACATCATAACACAGCTATTTACACAAGTTTCAAATTTCGCTGTTACCATATATTCTGTCCTTTATATACTATATAAAGTACAGAACATACCGTAAAATCCCGGTTGCAAGCCCCCTCCCCCACCCCAATTATAAGCCCTCCCGGTTATAGGCCCATCTTCCTGTTAACAAAAATTATGTTCCAATTATAAGCTCCCCCCCGGATATAAGCCTCCTCCATTTATCCTTGTTTCCTCAACATAATTTTTTGGGTGAAACAAAATACAACTTCAAATTGAAAATTAGGAAAGTATAATGCAAGTAGAGTGTGGGACATGATCCAAATAGTATCGAACTAAGTTTGGTCCAAGTAAAGGTATTAAACTAAATCCCTGATTTATTGTGACACTTCAAAGCCTAAAGACATAATGTAAGTAAATTACCCGAAACAATTTTTTTATACCTGCTTATATTAAAGCCCCCCGTTTAGAAGCCCACCTATAACTCCTTACGAAATTGTATAAGCCCTGGGCTTATAACCGGGATTTTACGGTATGGTAACAGTGAAATTTAGAACTAGTGTAAATAGCCGCCAAAGCTTCTAGGACAGTCAAGACACATCAAGCAACAATGAGTAAAACATAAGCATTAATATTCTTTTATTTATGTTTTCATTTCAACTTTTTCGTTTATATTTTTATTGTGCTGTGAATGAAATCCTCTTGCACAAATACTGCCAATTTGGGCTACCTGCAGTTAGACTGAAGATAAAGGCCCTCGAGTGGAAAAGGTACATGACGTGTTCTTCTTGTGAGACACAAAAAGAGAGGAAATAGATCAGTTTATTTTAGAAGCAAACAGGCACAATCTAGCCTGCGTCACAGATGTAATATAACGCTGGTATATTTACAAGGTGAAATTTCGTCTGCGACGCAGGCTAGCACAATTCGACTGTAACAATATCACCTTCATCCTGTATTTGATTGACATGTAATTTTATACCCGACAACTGATCTTTATATTTAACCACGTTCCCATGTGATTATACCAGAGCAGATCAATAAATGAAAGGACCTGAATACATGACATCGAGCAAGTCTTCTTAGTTTATTTCCATTCCTATTAAACAAAGTTTATTACTTCGACCATAAAATTTACGGCTGTATTCAGTCAGAGAAGGAAACAAATTTCCTAGACACTACTATCATAAAAAACGGTGAGCGATTTTACAAAGAAGCTGGGACAAAGATTCAATCTCACTACCAGGAGTAAACGTGTGAAATAGATGTGAAATGCATGTGAAATATATTAAGCATGTGAAATTCTGTGAGTGAAATAAGTTTCACACACAGAATTGAAGCTTCACATACATGTGAACTTCTTTCTTAGTGTGTGAAATTAGAAGACTTTCAAATGAACACGTGAAAAAATAGTGTGAAAAAAGTGTTTTTCTATTGTGTGAAAAATCCATGTGAAAAATGGAATGTGAATTTTTATGGTGTAAGCCATGTGAAAAATGTATGTGAAAAATCGCATGTGAATTTTTTATGTTGTAAGCCATGTGAAAATAAGTGTGAAATAAGTGTGAATTTTTTTCTTGTCTTCCCATGTGAAGAGGGTCTGTAAAAATAAGTGTGAAAATATACCCATTGAAAATAACTCAATTCACATAAGACAAGTTTTTCGCCAACAGTTAGGCCATTAAAATTAACTTATGCTCCATTTATTGAGTTTTTTGTTATAATCAAAGTTTCTTTGCCAAAAATTTCTATTTTTGATTTGAAGTTTACCGTTTGTTAAGCTGAAGCATGAACAGGGGAAGATTATTACCAGCTCTTGTGCAAATGAGTATTAAATACTGTTCTGATCCTAGCCTGTAGTTCCACTTTTCCAAAAGAAATCCATTTCATCCAAACTTTTAGAGAAAGAAAATTTCCCCAAATATCCCTTGGACTTCTTCAAGTTAAGCGATTCCTTGCTGCTTTCTAAAAGACATCAATAGCCACCATCATTTGAACGAGTAAACCTGGGGAGAGTGAGCCATTGGTCAGCAGTTTTGGCATACAGAGCAGGCTCTGTTCTACTCAAAAAGTTCGTTTCTTTGGCGCAAATTCGAGTGTTGGAAGCTAGGAAATTGATGCTTGGATCGATCAAGGAAAAACCTGAAGATTAACCAAAATACATCGTGGATAATCCGAAAAAAACAAGGTAGGTAAAGGAGTAAATATATCAGATCTTTCCTCAAAAGTTTTAATGCTTCAAACGAAAACACAGTTGGCTTATGCACAGCTAGCTTGCTCTCTCTTAGATAGAAATGCAGTTTTAAGCTTCACTCTTAGACACTCTTGTGAGAACAACTGAGAACATTTTTGCCAATCACAGTCCTTCCAAATTTTAAACTTAGAACAAACAGTTTCAAAGAGTTGTAGAAAACCTACATGCCACAAAACTACATAGTCAAGCTTACTGAACTTTTAGCAATCCTTGAGAATTGTCATTGTCTCTTGTTATATTAAAATTAATCAATCTTGATTTAAAAGCAGTTAGTGAGTTAGATTACTTTAAATGCTGGCATGGATTTAAGATGATGTAACAAGAAGAGATATTTAAGTATTTATGTTTTGTTCTGTTGCAGCTACTGCAGTTTTGCACCTCAGCTGAATGATTACAAAAGCTTTCCGACAGCTTCAACTGACATCAAACCCCTGTCCAGTTCATTTCAGCTAAGTGTGGAACAAACAATTTAAGATGTAAAATATTGTTGGAAATTACAGTTGCAATTCTGACAATAACAAGTGTAAACTTATGTTTCATTTTTGACTGACGAATGGTCACTACAGTTTTTGAGAATTGATCCATGCAAATTAGCAAAATAGTTTTGCAGCAATATCCTGATGATGAAACTCAAAAGATTCCATTACATAGCAGCTGCTACATGTAACAAAAATAGAATTTACAATTATAACAAATAAAAGTACACTGTGAAAATAATTTCATGTCCAGTATTCTCTTGTATTCTGTTATATTCTGCTGTTGTTGTACATATGAAATCTAGGTAGGATGCCAAGATCTTGTGTAGCATTGGTAGTATCCCAGAAAATTCCATACTAGGATAATAAAAGCTTGCCTACCTTTGTTCTCTGACACAGCATGTGAAACACTGTGTGAAAAGGTAACTTTTTGACATCATTCACATTCTTTTCACATGCCTTTCACATTGTAAAATTTCACATGCATGTGAAATTATCATGTGAAAAACGTATGAATACTGCGTGAAAGTAACTACCATTTCACACGGCATTTCACATGTTTGGTGTATGAACTTGTCTGACAGAGCATGTGAAACACTGTGTGAAAAGGATAACATTTTTCACACCCTTTTTCACATTGTTTTCACACACCTTTCACATGGCAAATTTTCACAGGCATGTGGAATTTCATGTGAAATAAGTGTGAAAAACATGTGAATTACCACTGTTTCACACACTATTTCACATGGTTTTTCACACGTTTGCTCCTGGTAGTGTCTCTGACAGCCGCACGTACTTTAAACCGACTAAGACATTTCAATACACACATTTCTCTTCCTGTCACGCTCCAGGCATGAGAAAGGATTTATCAAAAGCGAAGCCCTACCTTAGGATTCTTAGAACCAACTCTTCAAAGACAACATTTGAAGAAAACATTAAAAAGTTCAGATCACACTTGTCCAAGGCTATCCGGATAATCTGGTAAACAAAGTCCTCGATGAAGTTAAATTTACAGATAGAAAGTCGGCGCTTCAGCAGAAACTGCACTTGCAAAACGGATTAATGTCGCACAGAAACAATATTTTACTGAACAAGTGGCATTTAAACGAAAATCACCCATTGCTGAGAGAAAAATACAGAGAACCGCCGCTCATCTCCAACATGTACAGGAGAGGAAAATCTCTAACAGACATACTGGTCAATGCTAAACTTTTAGAAAGGTCAAAGAAATATTACATCAAGAAACAGCGGGAGTCGTGTTTAGCCTGTCAACCTTTCTTAACCCCATTTTCCACCTCTGGGGTACCTCCTGCCAGAAGTTTGGATCGAACTACAGTTCTGTCTTGGGTTGAAATAGGACGGCGGAACAATTCTGGTAGCTGTACTTGGCAGCACTCAGCCCCGGCCCATTGCCTGGGAATCTGGAACCTTGAATTTATTTCGCTCTCAATGGAGGTAAACCTGTCTCTATTGGTTGTTTCCCTACTTCTATCCGCATTTTCTGCATTGGATTGCAAGGTCATTACGGCATTAAGTACGCTCCGAACGAAATCTTGGACAGATTTGCTATTATAATTACCAGCGTCCGCCATCCTGCAACTCAGAACCAACACCGCGGGAAGATCTTTGATTGCGAGGTAGCTCAGGGTCTATAAGATGATATAACTTCCTGTTCGTAAAAATCATTTCTGCTTCCTGTTCACGACGATCACGGATGGATGCGTACCTCTTTTAGTTTTATCGAACATGTTTTAGTTTTATCAAACATGATCACGACGGTCACGGATGGATGGACACCGGACTCTCAAACAAAACTTATGATGTCTGATCTTGATGCCACCCCTGGTAGAAATCCTATACAGGATCCTACAGGATTTTCTAGGATCCTATAGGATCCTACAGGATCCTACAGGATCCTGTAAGTTCACACAGGATCCTACCTAGGATCCTAAATGGCACCATGTTGTTTAGGATCCTACTCAGGATCCTGTAAAGTCTTTCAGGATCCTGCTTAAGATTGTCCAGGATCCTGTTTAGGATCCTGTAGGATCTTGTTTAGGATCCTGTAGGATCCTATAGGATCCTGCTTAGGATCCTGTAGGATCCTGTAGGATCCTATAGGATCTTAAACAGGATCCTATAGGATCCTATAGGATCCTAACAGGATCCTATAGGATCCTACAGGATCCTACAGGATCTTATATAGGATCTTATCAGGATCCTGGTTAAGATCCTACAGGATCCTGTTAGGATCCTATTAGGATCTTATTAGGATCCTGGGCAGAATTTTTACCAGGGACATTGCAAGAAAGATGTATAACAGACAACATCGATTTGTGACATTTAAAACTCGATTTATAGCGTACAAAACTGATGTATACGCCTTTGATATAACATTGATGTATACAACATGACATTGATATATACAAACATAACATTGATGTACATACAACATGACATTGATATATACAAACATAACATTGATGTATACAACATGACATTGATGTATACAAACATAACATTGATGTATACAACATGACATTGATATATACAACATAACAGTAATGTATTTACATTGATATTTTGTCCGTAAAAAAGTGCCATACGAGCGTACATACCCATGCAGCACCTAAAGACGTGTTCTTTTCGGCATTTAAATAACTATCTCAAAGCAGAATTTTAAACTTTTTTCAAAATCGCGATATATTGTACTAGACTGTGTGCCATTTGAATTAATGTATTAAGAAATGGGGGTCACCGAGCTCGTTTAGGAGAAAACGACCATTTTATTTCTCTGAACAGCTCAGCTTCCATAGAAAACCTATCAAGTTCCGAAGGTGCGCGCATGAGTGCGCGCACTAATCACGCCAGAAATGATGCACAGAAAGGATGCGTAATGCAATTGAATGGAACCACCTTAAGTTTCCAGGCCTTGGTATACTTTTGTGACATAATTTCTGCCAAGAGTTTGTGTAGAGCAAGTGCAATTATACAAAGCTAAATGTAAATGTAAAGATGAATGTTACAGTTATGTAGTATATTTTTATTCACTGATGAGTGTTTTTCATCATATAGCCCTTAATACAGGGTCCCCACCCCCTCCCCAAAGTTATGAAGTTGGCAGAAGAGAAGACATACACCAAGCTTAAACATGGAGCGAGCCTATAAAAGGATCATGGGAAGCATTTTGCTGGCTTCATTTGGTAAATTCAAATGTAGGGGAAACAACGGTCGTGAAACGTTTGAACAGTTATAAACTTTTCCTTTAACAAGATGGCTCTCTAGTGAAAAATAAAACTATAAAAAACTTGAGTGATAACTAAAAAGTTGCCCTGATTCCATTTACAGTGAGATTTCAAGTGGAGTTTAGTAAATACAACCGCCTTTATGTCGACCCGAAATTATTTTGCAGAATAACCGAAACATTGTGACTATAGTTGAAATAGTGGCGGTCGTTTTAACATGGATAAAAGCCCAAAAAGTCACTGAATACCTTTTAATTTTTGGTCATTCCACTAGTGGGACCAATTTAAAATGGTTTAGTTTAATTATAATTATAACTCTCTGCAAGTTTCCAAATATATTTTGAGTGTTTTGTTTACACGCGATGTTGTTTTGAACTGCTCGCTCTCATAATACACTGTCATTACCACAACTTTACAAAAAAAAAGTATTTCCTTTTCTCTGAAACACAGGGAATAAAATAAATTAAAGAAGATAAAATTTTAGTCTATTTTTTATTCGGGCGTGTCGTCTTCAGTTGTGCTTGAATTATTTTTTTCCGAGCAGTTTTAAATTTTCAAGTATTTGAATGGCAGGTATTTTAAAACTTTGTGAAAAATCCGAGGAAAAAAAAACGAAGACTTTATTTGCAACTCGTGCAATGATCGGAAATTTGCTAGTTGTCGATTTATTACCATCTATTTCGCAGGGCTTAAACAAAATATTTACAGTGCTTATAGAGCAAAGATTTGCAAGAATGTTTGAAGCAAATTTGGAGTGCTCCTTGTGGGCTTCCCGTCTGGTCGGTGAGCCAATCAAATGCACCCGTTCTCCTCCCTTTGGGATTTGTGATTGGCAGGCTGAACACCTCAGCCTCAGTCATATAGGCTCGATCGTTCCATGTTTAAGAGTAAATGTTGCAATTTGGAACAACTCTGTTCGGCCAGACATAACTGATGATGTCATCATTGACACTGACATTACCAGAATTGATGTACATCATTATGTATGCCACCCTTGAAATATTGAAGGTGACCGACAATTAAATGTGTCTGAAGGTTTATTTGCTCGTTTGTTTGTTTGTTTGAGATCCGGAGACTCTGGTTTTGAATTTGTATGCAATTCCTTCTTGTTTTTAGGTGATCATGTAATATCAGTGTTCTGTATTCGTTGTGAGAAATGCACATACTGCAAAAATCCTAAAACCAACCGTTGTCGCAGGTAATTTTCTGCTTTTAATTAACATAGAGAAATTTTTATTCAAGGAACTTAGATGTGTCTTGCAACATTTGACAGTGGGTAATCAGAGGTGTTTCAGATAAAGTAAAACTAATCACATCATTCTTTGATTTGCCACTGCTGCACTGTCTGTGTCCTCAGTTGTGTTTCATTCATTCAATAAAGCAACCACACAGTCATGCACTCACACATTCAGTCTCTTGCTTGCTTGTGTGCTCATTGATTTTGCAACTGTGGATGGTCATTCACTCACTCACATGTTCGCTCACACTAACTCCTTCCCTCACTCACTCACCCACTCACCCACTCAATCAATAATCAATAATCAACTCAATCAATAATCAATAACTCAATCAATCAAGAACAACAACCTTCAATCAATCAATCAGTCAGTCAGTCAGGTCTATGGTCAATCAATCAGATCAGTGACAGTCAATCAGTCAATTGCAGTCCTGTTTGATTGAGTAATTTGTTGTTATTACTTTGGTTAATTTGTAAAACTACATAACATTTGCTACTGAGATTGCCTAATTCTTTCACAAGGACATGGCATGAAAACTGCCTTATCAGGAAATATCTCTGAGTGGCATAGTTTTTCAATTAAGGTCAATTTTTGACTAAAATGAATCCGACTACACTGAAACACTCATGGGGGCATGGAATAAACAAAATAACAGTCAATTATACTACATTTCACTATTGAGTTTTAACGTAATTTTTATGTTATCTAGATTAGTCCATCAAATGTAGATAATTACTATACGTGACATGTTAGTGACAATTGATAATTCATTATTATTTATCCAAGACTCAAAGGAATTTCACCTTCCAGTGTTAATGACTGGTTGCGGTGTGTTCATTTCAGTGGAGCGCTTCTGAAAGGTGTTATGCTTGATGGGACAACACGGATTACATGTCAAGGAAAGCCTCTTTACCACTTTTTTAGGACAGCAACCTTCAGTGAGTACACTGTCGTTCCTGAAGCTGGTGTCGCAAAGGTATGTACACCTAGAACCTAAAGTGTGGTTTAAAATAAGAAAAATGTATAGCATGCCACTGCATCGTGTTCAGTTGTGGAGGCATGGCCATCCAAGGATGAGCGCATCAGGAATAAGTTGTCAAGAACCTTGCAATTAACGATTTTAAGTTTGACATTCACACAGTCTGAAGCTACCGGTAATTTGAACTGCCATAGTCCTGAAGATCTCAGGTCCCCCTTGTGTAAGTTGAAGGATGATAAACACACTGCTGGTATGCATATAATTTACACTTTCTTCTCACATATTTGTCTTTGAACATTTAGTTTGGATCCATTACTCTCAAGGTAGCTTCAAAGGATTTGCCTGTCTGTTTTTGGAGGAACAAATAATGGATTGTTTTGCTCTTGTTTCCATAAAACAGATCGCTGAAAATGTGCCACTTGATAAGGCATGTCTGCTTGGATGCTGTATATCTACTGGATATGGTGCAGTAGTTAACACAGCAAAGGTATAGTCACTGCAGCTACAGTCAAAATAAGTTTGAAGAGTAAAATGATTCAGTCTCTTGCTAATGTGAGTCAGGAGGTCTGCAAGTCTGGACATCTTCACGTCTGCAGCTCTGCAGTTCTGTAACTCTTCAAGTCAGCAGCAGACGGCAAGCCTGCGTTTGCCACACACTGATTTGTGACCAGCATGCCGGTTAGAATTCTGACTCTAATTCTTCTAAGGCAGGCACTGCTGAAAATGACTGCCCAAAGTGATCAGCAGTTGTAAAAATTATGCTGGTTTTTCAAAATAGCAGTCATTTCCAAATAAGACTGGATTTTTCAACTTTACAAGAAAATGTCGAGAGTCATTGTTTAAGATTGGGATTAGGTGGTTATAAGATTTCTTGTTGCATTTCTAGAGAACATGATTCATTTTCTTTCTACTATATTTTGTCAGGGACAAGTTTTGTTTGTGTAGTAATAGGAGGGGAAAAGATTGCCCTTAACTTAAGTGCAAATTAAAGCACTGGGTTACGAGCTTGTACAGTGATGTAAAGAAAATGCACATTGTGTTGTCCAACTCTGTTGCTTTCTCATGATGTCTACATGACCTGTGAGTTTTCTGTCCAGAGTTGCCACGTTTGCTCTTTTTGATCTTGCTACTTGACATAAAATGATTTGCTGTGACATTAACGCCCATGTCGCAAATGGAGGTTGGGTGCCCAGGGGCCTGGGGGCTGGTACCACTAACCCAAACCCAGGTAGAACACCCCATTAGCCAGCCCTACCTACAACTCAGCCAAGAAACCTGCCTGGCAAATACAGCCCCAGCCCTAGCACCCATCACACTGAGACCAGAAATCCAGTGGAAAAAACTCTACTGGGTAAAGCTGTGGGGAGAGGGAGGGGGGGGGGGGCACTAAAGAGGAGCTAAAGCTGCAACTCCACAACCGTGCGAACGTGCGAAGGTGCACACATAAACCATGCGAGGATACTGCTGACCACACAACTGCCGGAAACCTTGCGATGAGGCCCCAGAAGGCAGTAACACAAAAACTGTAAACGCCACACACTAAAGATCAGCTAGCACAGCAAACAGTATGCCAAACAATACTAATGCTAACACCACACCAACCGCAGAGCTAGCTTGCTCCAAGTAATCCCACTTACAATTTAAAAGAGAAAGCATCCTTCTTTTCATAGTATGCTATATCTCACCTCCCTTTTCAGTCCTATCCATTCCTCCAATTGCTTTAATTTTTCTACCCTAAGGTAGAGCCTGGGTCCAGTGTGGCAGTTTGGGGACTGGGAGGAGTTGGACTGGCTGCAGTGATGGGCTGTAAGGATGCTGGCGCCTCAAGTATCATTGGGGTTGATATTAATCCAGATAAGTTTGCTATAGGTATGTAGGGGATAAATTTAGGTGGGCTACTGAGCAGTTGTGTGACACATAATAGTTTAGACCATGAGCTTGAAATATGTCCTTGAACAGTGAAAGGTTTGGAGAACTGATTTGCCAGCATATTTCTTTTTCAGTCAGTCAATTAGTTTCTCTTGTGAATAGTAACAGTTAAGAACTGAAGACGGAATCCATCAGGAAATTGAGGAATCAGTGGACAAAAACCTTGTACCAGAATAATTTAAAGTTTATCGCATTCTTTTTTACACTTTTTAAGAGCTATAGACGTAATTAGTTATCTGTAGTAACACCAAAGACAATTTCTTATGGGAGCCCGTGAAATTAAATTTCAAATTTCACAGGAATTGTGTAAACGGGTAAAATAGGTAAATTTTTGTGCGTAAGATTTCATTTTGTGAAATTTGAAATTTATTTTCTCCGGTTCCCATAAGAAATTGTCTTTGGGGTTATTACAGATAACAAATTACATCCATAGCTCTCAAAAAATGTAAAAAGGAATGTGATATGCTTTAAATTATTCTGGTAGAAGATTTTTGTCCACTGAAAATTAAAATTACTCAATTTCCTAATGGATTCCGTCTTAAAACGTTATTCTGAACTGTTCAAAGAGTGCAAAAAAGGTATTATCCATCATATCTGTTAACGTTTAAAAACTTGAAGATGACTTAATTAGTCGAAAACGCTCAGTTTTTTTCTTAACGTACCCTTTTTAGCCTTGTAAATAGTATTTTTTTACAATATTAACAGTTATTATTTTCTAATTTCCTTCTCTTTTTCAGCTAAGGAGTTTGGTTGCACAGAGTGTTTAAATCCTAAGGATTATGACAGGCCTATTCAGAAGGTTTGTACTTGCTTATATCAAACCAGCTGCTGAAAATGCCTTAGACACTTTTCAAAATTACTGTAAAAACGCTTGTTCAAACTCACTGAATGCATTTTCCAAGGCAGTTAAATCATAATGGGTAGGGAATTCAATATTCAGCATTGTAGCCTGAGTCCATTGTTAGTAAATTTGTTCCGGTGTCCTGGCGGATTTGCCCCCCCCCACCCCAGATTTGGACCCCCCCCGGTCAGCGAACATGGACCCCCTTTGTGGATTTGGACCCCCTGTTAATAGGACGTTTACAACCAATCCCTAGAGATCCAAAAGACAATGGCGTGGCGGCCATGTTGGTGGTACTAACAACATGGCGGCGATGACGTAACGTGCAAACCAAGAATTGTGAAAACTTACGCTGTTATTCGCATATTAAGTACCAAAATAATTTCACTTTTCAATCTTGGCGAAGAAACGTTTCGTTTGGCTTTCAATATACTGCAAACCTATTCATAAATTGAGGCAGAGTCAGACTTTAGATCAAGTAAATTGACCGTCAGCGTAAAGCACACAGCCAGACCTCTAAAAGTTGCAGTTAAAGCACGCGCTGCGGCATTTTGTAAAGAAGATGCGATTTTAAAATCTTTTTTTCTTTCATACGCGTTGTTATTATTTTTCCAGCATACTGAATTTAACAAAATTTGAACGGGCAGTTTAACAAAGAAGGTGCTACTTTTTAAAGTAACACCTCTTGGTTGGAAAACGCATTATGCGCCCTTCAAAAAAAGTTTGCTGGACTACACAACTTGACAGGATTTTTTTTTCAGAACCAGTCATGTTGTTTCAGTTGTTTTGAATTTGTGTATTAAGTCATAAGGAAACCAAGCAAAACATTAAGACTTTGCTGCAACAAAATGTAGTACGTAGCGTCGTTTTAAATATATAAACCACTTAAGATTATCCACTTTTGTAAATTCTTTTCCATAATATTCTTTACAGTTTTTTCGTGGCTTCGAAACGATCGAAAGAAAGCTACGAACATAAAATAACAGCAAATTACCATTTTCTCATTTGGTCACGTAAATAGCTTCTTTTAAACTACTAGAAAGTATTGCAAATCAGTTTTTTAAACTTAAGATTGTAAACTCGCTTTAATTTAGTTACAGTAGAAAGTATTGTTTTGGTCTTTAAATTCATCGATAGCAACTAGCGTTGTAGGGTCTCTTTTACACTAAGTATTAAAGATTATTTGAAACAAAATAACTGCGTCAGTATTTTTATTTTGACTTTTTAACAACTTTGAAAACATTTTACAAAGGAATTTTATTACCTTGCTCAGAAAAAAGCTTGTTTTAAGGGGGGCCCGAATCCGCGAGAGGGGGTCCAAATCCGCTGTGACACCGGAAAGAAATTCCAGAGGATGTCAACGTCTAAACAGTTAACCACACCTAACAACGTTCAAAAACATAGGCACGCATTGCGTGCTTGACCTATGTTGAAATGACAAGTCTTATCCTCGCTTATTTGCGATTTTTAAGACATACTCTGAGGACAAAACAACACGCGATTATTCTTGCAAATACTTCCCCCCTCCACTATAGCACCTGAGTGCATAAAGCCCAGTTCAGACGCCGCACCTCCCATGTGTCGTACCAAGTAGTACGTAGTTTTTTGGCAGTTGTACGGTGTCCAAATGAGTTTTTTCGACAGATTTCAATTAGGCAAGCCAAAATCTCAGAGTACGGCAAAGTTTGCCACTTAAATACGACCTAGGAGCGAAAATGTATTTGGTACGGCCCATGAGAGGTACGGCGTCTGAACTAGGCCTAAAACAGCTTTTTCGTTTACTCAGCAATACCCTTGGAATGCAAAAAAACATCCCGCTAAAAACCCAGTTGGACCAAAATTGGAGATAGAGCAACAATCGGGCTAGTAGGCTACAGGCTAAAAAGTCAAACTGACACTAGAACAAAACGACTGCATAAAAACTTCAAATTAAATTTAAAACTGAAACCTCAGTTAAGGTCAACTAATGATTGTCTGCATATTACTGAAGAATATAAATCCAGCTCACAACAAGATGTGAAAGAAATAAGTGTAGTAGATAATAATTTGAGGAGAGGACAGTCATTGCGGTCATGTTAAAATGTAGCCTGCAGACTGTGCAGACTGCAGACCATGCAGACTACGCAGACTGGTATTTTGTTTTCTTTAAGTAAACTGTGATTTGTTGTACTTTTTAGGACTTTTCACTTTTTGTCGTGTTAAGATGACATGGCCAGCAGCTGGCCGAGTTCTCCAAAAAATTCCCCGCTGTAAGGAATTCTCGAACAATTTCGACAGAAAGATTCGCACCTTCTGGGAGTATTTGATATTCCTTTGCCAGACGATTCAAAAGTACATTTTGGTTTTGCAGTTAACGAAGTTTCCGAGCTTGAGCGTACCGTGAACTCGCTATGTTACCGTATACATTACAGGTTTATAAACCTACAGACACGCTTGAACAAGCTAATCTATGCAAATTGCTATCTTAAACACGTCGCTAAAAAAATTCAAAAACCATATGTTCCCGTATATGATAAAACCAAGAAAGAAATCATTTCTATGTCGGCTGGAAAATCTGTGGATGTGACTGATATAAATCATGGTCACAACATCGTAAACTAAAACTAAACCGCATTTTGGGAAGAGAAAACAGGTTTAAAAACCTACTGACACGCTTGAATAAACAACCTAATTTATGCAAATTGCAATCTTATAAACACGTCGCTATAAATTTCAAATTGCCAAACAAAGCGGTTTCAAAAACCTTGCAAAGTACAGTGAAAATTATCCGTATCAAGCACAGATACAATCTTTTCAATCAACATCTTGCTAAAAGATACATAACCAAAACAGCTGTTTCATAACACAAATCATAAAAGAACAAATTAAATTACAGTTTCTCGTCAACAAGTCTATTTTTGGAACGATGTTACATGTAATTGTTTTTGTCAAGTACTCACGTTCCACCGTTGGCCACGACAAAGTTCAATTTTACCTGCCCTTACAATAGCTTTAGGAAATTACCATCAATTCCACCACACCAAGCCTTTACTGAAAATATAATATTCGAGAGGTAAAAGTAGAAAAGCACATTTGCGCTGATCGTTTCCGTCCCCATATGTACATTCGACATGGCCGGTAAGCTTAACCTTGTCTGACCTTCAGCTTCAGTAAGCGAATTCTAACCAGCTCTTTCATTGGTAGAATGTACTCTTAGCTTAGTAGCCTCAATCTGATTGGTGCCACATAGTGCCACATAAATTCCCCCGGGGGGTGTACTCCCATGTGAAAGGTGCATGGATGCACGTCGTCTCGCGTTCTCCGTCTGTTTTAGCATAGCTTTAATTTAAATTTTCCGACGAGTATCCCGCCCGTCTCACATGAGATTTCCCCCCCGGATCAAAAATACATACATACATACATACAAACAAACAAACAAACATAGAAAGCGAAAAACTTCACGCTGACTAAGACCCTATGTTTTCAACATAGGTCAAAAATGATGCCTGGTTTGTTAGCTTTGGGGAAATCTGCTTCACGATAGATGTGTCTATATATAACGCAAAACTTCCACACGTGTTCTTGTATCGGGAACCATAAAATAACGAGTGCCAGCATTCAGCAAGCAATAAATTGGCTTACCACTTGTATGCCCCTCCCCCCCTCCCTGAACAAAGTCTTTGCTTGAGTCAACCATTTCGGAACAAATCGTTTCTGCAACGCTCCAGGTGTTTTAAAAGTGACCTCAAGGATAACTATTTGATGAAGTCACAGAATTAACAGACTAACTCCAGATTCTTCTGAGGGTTAGAAATTTTTCTGTCCGACATAGGACAGTCCCCGCCCGGGTGGAGGGGGGGTATTTGCGAGTTTTGACCTAAGACAGGGTATAGTTTATCGGGAAACTAGGGATTGACATTCGGCGAGTCTGGAATAGGGTAGCGATTTTTGGACTCTAGTCTAGAATAGGGCTGTACAGTGCAGCTTAATTTGGACTGGAAAAGGGTAACGGTCACAGTTTTCCCAACGATACACTCCCCACCCAAAAATGTACGAGTCCCCGGAAACTCTGATAGTATTTTGGCGATTAAATTTTGCAGGTGTTGTTAGAAATGACCGATAGAGGCCTGGATTACACGTTTGAATGCGTCGGCAATGTTGAAACAATGGTAAAAAAAAATTACTTTTCTTTCTCTGTTTTTTGTCATAAAAACGTGGGTACTGCATGGTACTCAAAGTAATTTAGGAAATCCTTGACAATCTTCGGACTTTTTCGGATCATCATCTCGGCTGACTCCTCGAGGAAACTTTGAAGTGCTAAGGAGTACATATTGTTTACAAGGGTAATTGGCGAGTTTAAGTAATCGGTGTCCACTGCCGTTCCTGTGTCCTTGGTTCTAATCACTGTTACTTTAACGAGCGATTTTGGTTCTATTATTAGGGGGGGGGGGGATGGGGTACTATTTGAGAGGAAGGCTCATCAGGGATTGGGGGTGTGCTATATTTGAAATCACAAATTTCCAAGAAAACTCAAATTCATTTCTTCAAAGTTGTATTACGTCAGTATTAAAACAGAGCAAGAAGTGCACTGTGTCGCCGTTTTAAAACTACAAAATAATTGAAACCTGATCCGTGTGGGCCCGACAGAAATAGAATTTGCTGTTTTGACCATCTATGTCTAAACTTCTCATTTTCATTTGTGCTTTTCTATTGTCAAGTTGAGCTTTAAATACTAAATTCTGACCACTAGCTGCTTCTTGGCTAAACTAAAACGTTGGGGGGTGGAGGGGGGTGCTGGTTTAGGTAGCCTTCGCGCAGACGTCTCCTTTTCCTTTGCTTCATGCAGACTTGGGGAAGGGGACCTGATGCAGCTTTTACGGTACGTGTTCAGCTAAAAGAACGAATCGCCCTTTCGAGCCGGGTTGTACTCGTTATGTTTTGTAGCGAGCTGCGATTGAAGCTAGTCATGTGGCCTGGGGAACCACTGTGCTGGTCGGGATAGCTGGACTAACTGAAGAGATGTGTATAAATCCTCGGCAATTTGTGTTTGGGAAGTCTTTGAAAGGATCACCATTTGGAGGTACGAAGCGTAAATCAAAGGCATTTTGTAAATTGTTTTTCTTTTGCAGTAGTTTACGTTGGTAAAAAAATACCAGTAAATGATAATAACCCCTACACAAGGCCGGTTATATTTGGGCATCGGAGCTGACTGCTAAGTCAATAAGTAAGCGGAGACTTCAAAACGCCAGCAACTGACGAATAACCTTTCATTTAACACTGCCTCGCTGAAGTTAAACGCTAACATGTGAACAAGCTCCTCCTTGGCCCTCCCCTTAGTTAATAAGCGCATATACCTATTTCAAAAAAGGTTGCTTCAGTGATCCTTGTCTCATAGACCGCAAAGCATCATGTTTGCGATAAATACATGTATTGATCACTTTCCTCACTGAAGGCACTCCAGGAGAAAACCAAATCATAAAAAATATGCATTTACTCTTGCTTTTGGACTAATAGCTAGAGAAAAGCAGCCATAAATTTAATGATCATGATGCTTTGCGGTCTATGAAACATACATCACTGAAGCAACCTTTTTGAAAAAGGTATATGCACTTATTAACTAAGGGGAGGGCCAAGTATAGAATGAGCTTAGCTAGGCACAAAAGCCAAATAATGCATCCTCTCACACCTCTGTTGGGCTTGCAGGATTTCAATCACCTGTTAGGTTTCACTGAGAGAAAAGAGAGATCTAAATGCAAGCATTAAACAAGGATATTGGGTAAAGAAACTCATGCAATTGGAGCTTATTTGATTTAGTGGCAATGAAAAAACAAGTTAAAACTAAATATTATTATTCTTTTGATTGTTAGGGTATAAAGCACGTGAAAGTATTCCCAAGCTCTCCGAAGAGTACATGGCTGGAAGACTAAAACTGGATGAATTTATAACCCACACAATGCCACTGGAGAGAATAAATGAAGCTTTTGATCTCATGCGTTCTGGAAAAAGGTTTGTGCTCAGTGTTAGGTTTGTGGGAAGTTTCAAAGGAAACAGAAGCTGATTTAGGGGATTTATAGATCGTTTTTTTACCCGGGTGCTCTGAGAGAAAGTTGCATGGACCAATACATTTTCTAAAAGCTTGACAATTTTAGAATTTGCTTTTGTCGTTATAATGGCGTAATAGACCTTTTTACCAATGCAGCAGCCATATTGATTTTGCCCCCTGGGCTTCCCATGGTGTTCATTGAAATTTATTCTTTTGTTGTGATAATGCAACATTATCACAATAATAGAATCAATCCAGTACTATGGAATGCACAGGGAGCATAATCAATATGGCTGCTGTATCGGTAAAAAGGTCTATTTGTTAATCTGTTTTTTCTACACACTCATAAAGTTCGATATCGTTCTAAAAAGAATCCATTAGATACGTTGATGATGACTTCCACTCAGGTTGTTGAAACTTCAGTCAATGCCAGGACAGTCCTTCTCAGGACTACACTCACCTGGACGATCATACTTCACCGACTTATGACATGACTCCTTGGTTCAAGTAATAGACAAGAATCCATAAGGATGAACGGGAGCCGCATTAATTACTTTCTTGAACTCGATGCATGTCCCTCGAAGACCAAACTTGTCAGGTCTCCCTAAACCCTTCGTAAAATACTTTCAGAACAATTTATGGAGTTTTGACATTTTTGTTGTTGTTTTTGTTACAGCATTCGATCAGTCATTCACTTTTAGGGTAAGTTGTTTATCTCAATAATCTTTTTTGTTGCACAAACTCGTCCTCAGAGTCCCCAGGCTTGTTGGTCAGCAGGCAGTCGCCGGGAGAGACTCTGGGGTACTGGAATTTTAACTGCAGAAATGCTGCGGTTACCATGGTTACTGGTTCTTAGTTTTGTTACAGAGAACAGCCAATGATTTTTCTTTTAAGCCAGAGTCTCTCCCGGCGACCACCCGCGGACCAAGAAGCCTGAGGACTCTGACCACAAGGTTGTCGTTGCTGCTGTCTAGCCGGACGAGTGCACGAGAAGCATGATGGGAAACAATCCTTTTCTCCTTTCAGTCAATTTCCGTTCGTCCTTCGGTCTAGTTCCCAGATCTCGATCGGTCTTTTGAATACTCCCTCCAAAACGCAGCTGTATTCACGAGTTATTATTCTCGTAAGCTGCCGTCTCTATTAGCGCGAACGTGTTAACAAAATCCTGTTTGAAACTTCAATCTGATCTGAAAATAGAACCTTGCGAGAGATTACAGTTGAATTTGGTTTTAAGGGGAAAACCGTACCGGCTATACTCCTTTTTTTCCTCACATGCTATCTGATAATTACAGTGTTACCTGTTATCTTGTAGGAATGCAGTTGCGGCAGATACAGACCAGATGATGACGGAATTGTTCCTCTAAACTAGGAGATTGAAAGTTATTATAATATATCTGAAATTGTTAAAAACTGGATTAGGTATATTGGATTTCTAGCATTTGATTTGCTAAGCGGAGCTAGGCCATCAGCTCATGTAAAGTTAGAATACCACACAAATGTGCTTAGGAAAACTATAGCAAGTACAGCTTTCCATGGCTGCTGATACTTGGGCTCACTATTTTTTCTGGTCGATTTAGGGGTAATGCCCACTACCAACGTCACCATACTGCCCTATTTAGTGGCAAAAAATTACCTGAGTGAGCACATTTGTGCGGTATTCTGACTTTTAGCCACATCCCACAAGCCTCACATTTCATTCGCGTGTTATCTTCATGTGGGATCCGTGAGCCCAAGTATTAGCTATGCCATGCTGATGAGGCCTAGAGATTCTCGTTTCCAGTTGCTTCCATGTAAATTGTATTTAAAGTTATGTTTGAAATTAAAACAACGTGGATAAAATATTTTTCGAAGACTCCATTTAAAACGCATTTTAGCCATATTTACCAACTTAAGCGGAGTGTCGATGATAAATCCTCCCCGGCGAGGATTTCCAGCCACTCGGTTGAATCAGGCGTCCTATCCCTCCTTTGCATTACATATTAGTCGTAAACAGTTGAAAACAAAAGTGTTCACAGACGATGAATAAACATGTCCGCATGCAAAGAACAAACATGAAGGCGAACCATTGTCAGCGGTGGCGATTCCATTTTGTTGCCAGGCAACTGCGGACATCTTCGAAATACAGTGAAAGCTCTCCTTGCAACCACTCTCGTAAGCATGGTAAGCGGCCAGCTCTAGTTACGACCATTGTTTGGAGGACCCGCACCGCTTCCAGACGAGGTCTAGGATTGGTCGAGGAGAACAATAGGTAAAGAACGAAACAATAGCCCTAACTCTACCGCCATTGTTGTGAGACCCGTTTGAATTGTCACTTAAACTCTGTAATTGAAAGCTCTCGTAAGCGACCGCTCCCGTAAGCGACCGTGACCACTTTTGTGAGTTACCAGCTGAGCTGGTCTTTTCCTTTGTTTTTAAGTCTTCTTGGTCAAATTTAGCGTAATATAAAACATAAGCGCTAATGGTTCGTTGGCCTGTACATACGCGAACCTCTTTTGTGATAGGCAATAAAAATCTATGTAATATTGTTAATACTTCTCTTAACAATACTATATTTTAGGATTTCTACTATTGTTTTATTACATGGTCGCTTGAAAGAGCTCATTCTTGTAGGCGATCAGCTCTAGCTGCGACCACTTTTCTAGATTCCCGAGATGGTCGCTTACGAGAGCTTCGACTGTACATATAGGCAACCCGAGATTCGACCGCCCTAAGTGATCCACGCGCGATCCCACGCGACAAACTCGTAATCTCCGAGCGATGAATTCCGACAAATTTATAAACCTCGCTTCGCGAGGATTTATTGGTTAAGTTTTCAATAAAACAGTTATTCTACTCGGGCTTGCTGGATATCAAATGACTATTACTAATGCGCCTCGCTGGTTATATATCATTCGACATCCAGCACGCCCTCGTAGAATAATTGTTTTCAGTTGAAAACTCAAAGGGACAGGTTCACGGCTCGGCGCATGTGCAATAATGAAATTACTTTTTCCGATTTATTAGTAATTCTATCGGTTAATAATCTCTGACTCGCACGTATCTCAGCGATGACATACCATAGTAGGCCCAAGTAGAACGGCGGAGGATTAATTTCGCAGGAAACATTAGTGGATTGCACCAACACTGTCAACGTTGAATTTATTGTTGTCCCAAAGGTTTTATTCCATGGTTAACGAATTTACCGCTATTTGCACGGGCTTTGGTCAAATGGCTGCCAGTGGCACGTGCAGCCGGATAGCTGAGAAATCATTAAACGCAAAACTTTGGCAAGAAAATTTCACACCCGAGCAAACTACTTGCTTCTGATTGATTCTTTAACAATGTTATGATATAATATTAATTGCGCACTCGCTACAGCGTGCACAGGCAAAAAAAACAGCATTTAGATTCATGAGCATGCGCTAAACCGTGAACCCTTGCTTTAAAGGCAAAACAAGATAATGCTCCTTTGAAGTCTCACCTGTTTTGACAAAACGTTTTTCCCTGTGACAAAAGTTGGTCTCACGTCTTTGCGATGTTTCTTTATAAATGTTTTGAAATTCATGCACGTGGAGCGGGGGCCAATCATATGACGACGGCTTCTTTGTTGTCCGTGCATTCAAGGGCAGTTTGAATAAGGTATAAATGAACAAAATGTACCACTTCCGAATCAGTTGAGCGAGTCAGTGACAGAGTGTACTACAACAGCTTAACCAGAGTCCTTAGTTTACCAGTGATATTTTGCTACATTTTCAACCAACCAACATGGCTCTTTCAAAGCAAGCGAGTGAAGATTTGTTTGTGTACATTCTTTTCGTGTAGGTTATTTCTCGATTAGCTCTTAGAGGACTAGCGGTATTTGGTGTGCACGTTCGACTGCACGTTGCTTCACCGTACAGTAACCTTTGCAACGAGTGCTTGAAGCAGGGGTTATGCAACTTTAGTCTCGTAGCTCGCCTGGTATCGTTTACGCCAAGCAAACATTGTTTCTCGGTACTGCGAAAAGCAACTTTGACATTTTTAGGCATTCGTGCGAAATGCTGTTTTACGATTTATCGCCGACCGGGTTTCAACCGACTGGTGCAGACATTGCGTAGGTTTCAGCAGAGACGTAGCAACGAAATTAAGCACAAAAAGTACTAGTA
Source organism: Siderastrea radians (assembly GCA_964017195.1). NCBI lineage: Eukaryota > Metazoa > Cnidaria > Anthozoa > Scleractinia > Rhizangiidae > Siderastrea > Siderastrea radians. Next base: position 6,999,678 of record OZ024889.1, on the reverse strand, counting down.
TCCATTAAGTAGCTTGCGTAATTCATTGAAGTTCGAATTATATAGCTGCTTAGAATGCGCACGCCATCTGCAGTATTGACATGGTTCGTATAATCTTGAAAAGTTCTTGAATTTTAAACCTGCCTTGAAAAGTCCTTTACGCTTCCCACAGAACCAATTTTACCTCAGTTTGCTGAGCAAGTCTCCAAAAGTCGTTGGGATCGATTCCACAACAAACACAGTAGCAAAAGAATTCAAACTTTCCATGCTCGCCCTCTAAAGTCCACCTTTGCAGGGTGAAAGGAAAACAGCTCGTTAACAGTTGTAGGAGACGTTATGCTTGAAAACCCAAACGTCCTTGAGTTTTGACTGGCTAAAGCTGTAAGAAACAATGTTTTCTGATAATGGCTTTTAGTGAAGGGCCGTATTAAATCAGTATAAACCTCGTGCTCTAATGTGCTTATGCGAATACAGGTAGCAAACTACTGATGTTGACGTCCGCCAAACAGCCCGTCTACCGCTAAACTAAGAGCAAGCATACAGTGGAATTCCGATTTTTCGAACCTCCAAGGGAAATGGAAATTGGTTCGAAAAATCGGGAGTTCGAAAAATCGAAGGTGGAATCAAATCAGACCTGGTTTACCGTGGAATGGTTTTATAAGATCCAAGAAGGCAGACAACAACGGTATATCACTCTTGTTAATGTGTGAACCATCTTTATTTACCAACAAAACGTGCATTTAAAACAAAACGAAAATTTAAGGATTTAAGCCAATTTCGGCAGAACAAAACCCAGTACTGTACTGATACGTGTTTGATAATTTGCGCGGACTCTTGACTGCATTTCCTTCCCCTTACTGTATCAGAAAAAAAGTACCCTGTACTCCACGGCTTAAAGGAACAGCAAAATTTATTAATGTGCACGGCAAGAGCTTGAAAATTGCAACTAAACGAAGGTAATTTGATTATGTACAGTAATTCAAGACCCTCGACTGTGTAACACCGGCGTTGTAGTTTCTTAAAGATGACTTCAATGACAGATTTGTCATTTGCTTTGTAATAAAAAATGCGTGAAAACACCTTCTCCGGACCTTTTTTTAAATTCAAAGTTCGAGAAATCGAATGTAAATTTTTGAAAGGAAGAAAGAATTAGTTCGAAATATCGGGAGTTTCGAAAAATCGAGCATTCGAAAAATCGGGGGTAGAATTAGTGTTTGACAGGAGCAAATCCAAGGGAAACGACTCTTGGCTCGAAGAATCGGGAGTTTCGAATAATCGAGTGTTCGAAAAATCGGGATTCCACTGTATTATAAAAGTATTCTCAGCTTGAGTTCACATCACTCGGGCGACATCGGGAAATTGTTTAGCGTTTACCTGCTATGCTCCGATCTAATCGCCGCTCGATTTGCGTTTCTTTTCATTTTTTTCTTTGGCTTGTGGCAGTTCGATAGTGCCGGCTTTTTGTCGATATCTTTGCACAGAATTCTTAGTTTCATATTCGTACAATTTTGCAATTCTTAATCACACAATAGTGGATTATCGTGTAAAAATCTGTTAGAATGAGGACCTTTTATTACTTGCCAAATTTATTACGCCACAATTATTATGCAGGATTTCAGGTAACAAAAGCAGTTTTTCTCACGTCTTGGCTATCGTGCACAAAAAACAAAGAAAACCTTTGCCACCTACTACCACAAGTAACCCAAATAAAAGGCCGCCTTTCAGGCGACTCGGAAACTGAAAGAGAGGTGCTGTTAGCTGCAAAAAATTTAAGTATCAGGTTTGAATGGGAGAAGACAAGGACGTGTTTTTGAAAAGTGCAATTTATTTGAAAATGCCGTTCACGTGTAACGCTGTGTCAATACGAGTGGGCGTTGAATTGAAGCCAAAGGTGAATCAATGCCGTTTTGGAAGGAAAACTTGTGAACTTCATGTTTTGGATGTTCAGCTTTTTTGTTGAATTGGCGCAATATTCGCCAATAGCAGCAAATAGTGTTTAACGGTAGCACCAAATTATCTTTAATAACGGTACGATTACAGTTTTCCTTTTGTCTGCTTGAGATGTCTACGTGCATGCTGTTTGCTTTATACTGACTGGAAACGACTGGACAAAAAAAGCATTTTCCAAGAGTATTACGTTCATCATTTTTGGACCAAAACAAAGTCCTTTCTGAAGAATGGGCGGTGCTTGTTTTATGACCGTAAAACAGCAGCTGCTCCAAAATCGAATGACAGTAGTTTTCAACCTTCAAGTTTGCGAAAACCCTTCCAAAGTTTAAATTGCAATATTTTTTCAATTTTCTTTTTGTGGACATGAAAGAAACTATTACACTTTAAAACTATTCTGCTCGCTAACTTAGGACATACACACCATCATATTCCCGCAGATATATTAAACTGCACTTCCATGTATAAGCCTCCATTAATTTGTTATTTCCTGAGAATTTAAGGTCATTCCCCCGAAATAAAATTTTAACATACGATTTTTGTCAAACTTTCACAAGTTGCTACCTATCGTGCAATGTTTTGAAATATGAAATAAAAAGAGTAGGCCGCCATGTCCGTTTACGAGATATCATCGTCTCAAGTTACCCCATAATCCCTTGCAATTTCGCCGAACAAACACGTGTTTATTTGATCAGTTTACGCTACTTTCCATAGGAACGGGAAGCGCATAATTAAAGCAAATCTTGAAAAAATGTACTAGATGTAAAATATCGAAAACAAGGAACAATTTACTAGATGTCTTATGGCAGTTGCTCGAAGCATCAGACGAAATTGACTTAAAACCTTCCCCACGTGCATGTTCTCGAGGTCGTGATTTCATCTCCGTGAGTAACGCGTTTCTAGTAATCTTTTTTTCGAACATGTTTTTTTCTAACTCTTTGAACAAAGAGGATGAATGGTAGGTCAAAACTACGTGGAAAAAAACATAGGTCCCCATGCTTGTTTAAGAGTAAATAACTATTCTTTTCTCTGGTGAGATTAGCCTCATATAAACCTATTACTCCCTGGACGTGCGCGCGCTAATGACGCAACAAATCGTGCGCAGTAAGGATGCGCAATGCAATACAGGGCAATGACCTTAATCCCATGGTAAGCCGGTATTAGCATACACAAAAAGCCAGCTCTAATTAAGCAACAATTATAGCACTAAGTGAATCAATTAAGTGAATTAATTGATGGAGAGAATTAGCCTCTTGCGGCTTTTTCGCTGTTTGTATAGCTGCCAGCAATATATCGTTGAGGGACGGATGCTGCAGTTGTTGTTTAAAAAAAAAAAGAAAAAGAAAAACTCCAAAACCTCGATCGGGGACAGCTCAAAATTTCCTAAGTTTTGCTTCTCGGTTTTGATTTTTGTGTTTTGTTTTCAAGGATAAAACTTCCAAGAATTTTTCCTATTGAGCGCATTTGTTTTTTAACAAAAATTTTTAGCACATAACAAAAAGCCAATACGCTCAAACCTGGCAATTTTTGAACATCTTATTTTCAAGCCGAATCTTTTCTTGCACCGTTTTTTACAAAACCGATCAAATGGCTTTTGATGTAAGTTGATTAACTATGAAATTATTTTCCTCTTTAGTACCCTGCTTCAGTTTCTCTCGATGACCTCAAGCACCAGTGTCCTGTTTTCGCGAACGGGATTTGCCCGTTTGCCAAACTGCCAGAGGAAAAGAAGGGAATTGCTGCCAAATGCCCCGCATTTAAGGAAGGCTGCCCATTCAAAGGATGCAAAACTGTTGGCGAGTTTGAAGATAAGCTGGGCCAAATGCGTGACCAATGCAAAGGAGATGCCGCCTACGTGGATTTTCTAAGGGGAACCCACGTGACCGCCAAAGACAAGGAGGTGGATGTGGGATCCTCTTGCCCTTTCTTTCAAACCAAGGGTGGCTGCCCGTTTGCCAAAGACACGAGTGGAAAACCTGTACTATCTCCAGATTACATCGTGGTATGTTACATTCAAATTTTCCAGGAGTGTGCACTTAAAAAAGAAAAAAAATTACTTAACTTTATTTTGCACGTTAACTTTATTTTGATGTTTAGAGCGAATAATCAAGTGTATGTTTACAATATTCGCGTGTTCCTGATTGTGGAAACTTTATTGCCAAAGACTAAGCTTTTGAGCAAAGTTTTTTCAAATTTCTCCATGTAGGAAACTTGTAAAACTGACAACAACACATGAAATTGCTACTTCCAAATAAGTACTTGTTTATGTCATATTCTGAAAATAATAGTTTATTCTAAAATCACACTGATTTTTAAAGTGGGAAATAATCCTTTTTTTCTAGGAATTCAGAGCAAAATTTGACTTTGAAAATTGACAAAGAACTTGGTTTCTGTTTTAACTACTTTCGTGCTATTGTGGTCATCTAACCACGATTTGTAGTTTTCTGTGATGGTTTGAAGATTGCCGATAGTATTCATTTTTTCGGTTTAAGGCTCCGATGGGCGTCACTTTGAACGATGCGATTTTCAAATGTCCCGCATTTGGCAAGGGTGTCTGTCCATATGCCGACCTCGTGCAGAAGGATAAAGGTCTGGCTGGCAAGTGCCCTGCATTCAAAGAAGGCTGCCCGTTCAAACACTGCAAGACCGTCGGAGAGTTTGTGGAGAAGATGACTCAGATGCGAGATACTTGTAAGGGCAAAGCTGCTTACACCAAATTTTTCAAGGATGTCCTGACTGTTTCCGAGGATGGACAGAAGAAGCTGGGTAATTGTCCTTTCAATGCGCATCTCTGTCCGTTTAGCCGCGATGCCCAGGGGAAGCCATTGATTCTTAAGTAAGGGGAAGAAAGCCTCAAGGGTAAAAGATTAACATGGATGTGACGAAAAAAAAAAACACTGTTGTCGAGTATTGGTCATTTTGTACACGGTTAAAATAAAGAAGTGAAACAGTGAAAACGGATGGTTGTGTTATATTTAGTGGTGAGGTTGAGATAAATAGCCCGATTTTCATTCCACCACCAATTCAGAATTTTCATTCTACCGCCAATTCAGAACTATGAAGAATTTTTGTTTTTTCTGAAGATTGCTAAAAGTGCACATGACAGATCGGAGTGACTAATAGTTCCTCAAACGGAAACCGGCTCTATTAAAAGTTCTCGAAAAAAGTGACACTACAAATTAAACTTACACATTTTATAGGCATATCACTGAATCTGAGTAGTACAGAGCAGTTTTCAAATGAGTGTCGAAAGTTATGATGTGTTTGCTGTGGTCTTGCTTTACTTCGCTCTCTGATTGGATAAAAAAGTTCGCGCCATTTTCTCAACCAATCAGAAGTTAAACCAAGAGCAGTCGTGACTTGCGCTCACGCGTTTTACCGCACTTGACGCTACGTACTTGTATTTGCTTCAATTTCCAACTGGTTCATTTTGTTGTTTGTTCTTGTTGGGGCTGGTTAGAGTAATTACTTTTGTTTTGGTTCTACGAAACTCATTTGAAAACCGCTCTAAAATGCAAGCGCGGTTCCCATGCCTCAACAACTTGGATTCCAAAGTGTTCAAACTATAGCCGATGTTAGCTTTAGATCTTCCTGTTGAGAAGACAAAAATCATGCAACAGGTGCCAAGTGTAAGTACACGTAGGTGGATCGTTAGTAGTCTTACAGGGAAACGCGTATTCAACCCTTTAGTGCGACAAATAGGGAATACATACATGAAATCTACAGGTATTCCAAATGTCGAAATGAGCGAATATCATGATCATCAGCGGAAGTAAGTTGTATCTACAAACCTTTTGAATTTCAATCAATTCCGCTTTGACTTTGAACAAACTAAGCATCCAACTAATGCGTCCCAGGCTCGCAAAAAGCGATAACTGAAACCCATTGAACAGCGTAATGCCACTGAACACCGACAAGGGTGACAAATAGTCTTGACCTCATTTTCAAAGCGCGACTGGGTGCATAGTCTTTCATATGAAAATCAGTTTTCATTCACATACAAACAAAACTGACTTTCATATAAAAGGTTGTGCACCAGGCCTCGCTTTGAAAAAGAGGCAGGACGGTTAAGGCCCAGTTGTTGGGGCGTTGGACTTGTAATTCGCATGCCCCGGGTGTTGAAAACCCCGGCTACGCTTTGTAAACAGCCAACTGGTAAACTTCCCACCAGTTGGATAAAGTAGAATAAAGTAGAATTTCCAAGTTCTTGCTCAAACAACTGGCTATTTACTTAGCGTGGTGGATGAGTTAAACCCTAGTTTAACTCTCGCCAGAAAAGGGCAACCTGCAGCATTGCTTGCATATTAGTATATGTAATCGCATGAGGCCGAGTAGAAAAAAAGATAAATTTTCACGCGTAGTTTCAAAGTTTCCAGAAAATTGTCTCAGTCGCGCGACGAGGGCAATTTGTGAAAACTTTGAAAATACAAGGGGAAAATTATCCTTAACTCTACGAGGACTCAATGCGATTACTTGTTTCTAACACAGAGGGCAAAATTTTCTGAAAACTTTCCAACCAACTCTCTTAAATGAACTCTGAAACGATATCCTTTTGTTGAACAACTCAAAATCCAATTCAAAATCTACTTGGCGTTTCAAGAGGCTTACAAAATGCGAATGGCGTGCCCTCGCGCTCAGCCAATCAAATGCGAGTATTTTGGGTGCTTGGCCAATCAGAGATCAGACGTTTTGCCCTCGTTGGAAAGATAATTAAGAAAAAATGCCCTCTGTCTCAACCAATAAGCAATCAGTAATTTTTCCCTCTATGTTATCACACGGCTAACGACCATAACCTGGGCGCTGCCATGACTCCAGGTATCACGAACTAGTAGGCCACAACTGCAATGTAAATATCGACCAAAGGAAGACAAAGATTTATCATTACCGTCATCACAAGGGTGTTTTATGGAGGCGGCGGGCAACCATATCTTTGCTAGACTACAACCAGCCCCTCTTGCTTCAAAGAGAAAGTCAAGCACGGAGAGCACGTGAGTAGGCGCGACACCTGGAAACGCGGCTCCCTTGATTATCCGCCCCTCTCTGCCACCACCCATTTTTTTAAATTTTAAGTTGACTGCCTTGGCAGCAATTTCAACTAAAGCGCTTCGATGTTCTTTAGCTATTTGCATCTTGCTTTCGGCTGCACCGTTGTGTAGCTGATTTGAGTTCTTTAAAGTAGCAGTTTATATAGTAAACTACCGCAAAAACAGGTTGACAGGTGAACTATAGATCGTTGAAACGTAGGAAAAAGATTAGAAACTAAAATGAAGAAAAAGGATTTGGTAGCGATAAATATAAATTAACATGGTTAGATTCAGCTTTGGTTGACTAATAATACAATAAGGCATGCCATGACCTGATACACCAGGAAATTAGTACTAAGGAGAATGCGAAACCAGTGATCCATAGTGTAAGTAGATAGTGGTGTGACTGGTTTAAAAACTGAAGAGGCACAGCGTTTTGTTGAAAGAGGATTTTAGTGACTTATAGCTGAATACATTGGAACACGAACAATCCCCTTAGAGTTACCAGTAACAGAGCTTCCTTAATGGACCTTAATAACTAGGGGGACAGAACAAAGGCACCTCAGGCTCAGCGAATACTGTGGAATAATTAATTCCACATAATTATTCTACAATATTCACTTCGCCTTCGGCGAATAATTGTTAATTAATACTTGGGGGTATATGTAACCAGTGATCAATAATGTCACTAGCTGGAAGTGAAGAAACTAAAGAGGCAGAGCGATAATTTGAAAGATGATTGGATAAACGTTTTGGTGACTAATAACAGAATACAATGGAACATAAACAATCGCCTTGGAGTCACCAGTTACATGGGGGAAGAGCTTCCTAAATGTAGCTTGATATACAGGGGTAGATGTGAAGAATGCTTACCTGATTTGAAATATGTAAGCAAATAAGGAAACAAAGCGAAAGATGGTTGGATTTAGCTTTGATTAACTAACAATATGCCCTGAACAATACCTGTTACACGAGGAAAAGCTTCGATAGTGGCAAAGAAATGCGACCTGATATCGATAATATATCAGATGAGTCAATTAATGTACGACAAGGTATCATTAAACGAGCAAACAAATAAGAACTATCTGTGGTAAGCGCAAAGTGAGAAGAAACTATATCCACATCTGTAGACCATTTCAATGGCGAAGATGGCTGTAATCTTGTGCTTTGTTATGACGATGGGTTATGCTGTTGTAGCTGAAGACAGAAGTAAGCGTTTTACCTCTTAACAAACAATCATTTTTCCCCAATTCCTCTTAGATAACAACTGCTAGTCGGTGACAGCTTCTCTTTTTTAACTGAGGAAGAAAATGGCGTGTACTCGAATATCTGGAGATGCAAGTGTAAGCGGAGAGAACAGAGTCAACTTTTAAGAAAGCTAGCCCTAGAGGTGGAATTCTGATTACATGTAATTAACTGCACTTCGGAGGGCTGATCAGAAAGACCCCGCGCGTTGGACGGAATGACGTCACGGACAAGGGGCCAGGCAGCTAAGTACGATTCAAAATGGCGGCACCCGATGTTGAATTTTGGAATTCTTTGGAAAGGAATTTCAGTGGGATCGAATGCACTTTAGAAGCAAAAACAACGGGCAATAGCTCTACTTAGTGTTATCTTTTTATCGGCGATTTCAAAAAATACACCGTATCTTGAGTGGCCTTCTCCTTTAATGGATAACTACCTACTTATTAGTTTTAAGCCGATCACTAGCGATGTTATATTCGGAAGTACATTAACGTAATTTATGTATTAGGTTCGACACATGGGAAGTTTGAATCAATGTCGAACATTTTGCCGTCCTATTCGACTGGCGGGGTCGATCCAAATACAAATCTGTCGAACGCAACTGATTCATACGTCGAACTTGACATGGGCCGAACCTGATGCAAATGATTAAAAGCTATAATAAATTGTTTTTGCTAATTTGCATTGAGTTAAAAAAACAACAACAACTCAAGTTCGACGTTTGAACTAGACCTAACAGTGCCCATTAAAATAGTTTAATATCTTAAAATCACTCTAATCCTCATTATGCCGTTTATTAAACCAATGGTGAAAATTAATAATTAATATGCTGAACAACATGTAAGCCCCCTTAAATTTATCGCATCGTGTGTTACAATAAGGAGCCTTCCTGGCGCATCCGAGAGTGACTCGCAGATTACCTCTTCACTTGTTATCGAAGGCTAAACCTTTAATATAGATGGTGATATAACTGATTTAATAGACCACTCCCAAAACACTGAACAAGCTATAGCCTAGATTTTGCGTTTTATTTGGCTTGTCTGTAGCACCCAATTACATGATCAGTCGGAAAATATCACCCTTTGTTGTAGTGCAAATGATGAAAACCGTATGTAATCGAGAAGCGCTACCGGGAGCAAACTTATGATTTTCGGGAGAAACATTTTAGTGTATGCATGCAATCACAGATTTCTTGGAAAGTGTTGCCAAGACCTGGGTTTACTCCATGCGGTGCCGGTTATTGATTCTTCTTTAACGGCAGGTAGCTACACTGTGATCAGCCCTAGTTTAGAAAGGCGTGTCGAATGCCATAATACAGACTGAAAGAAAACATTCGTTAATTTGAAAAACCTGGCGTGCGTTTCTCGAAAGTCGCGAAACGTTTGCGGCCGATTTGGGGCACGACAATTCACATTGTGCTATAAGTTCAACATTTCTTATCTTAAAGACATGTTAAAGTGACAGCTTTTGTAGAGTAAGTGGCTCATGTTTTTACAAATAGCTTTTTGGGGCCGGAGGGCCGGGGGCTTTCGAGAAACGTATATCTGGTGAATAGTCTAAAACATTGTCTAGCTTCATTTTAATAATCGGTCTTTGAGCGGCTCCAAAAAATGACTTGAAATATGTCATTTGCCATCAAGTATTTACAGTTCTCACTATGAGAGGATGTCTTTGTTTTCGATGATTGTACGTGGGGCTCAATGTGTCCTTTTTCCCTTCGGTCCTTGCTTCTCTTGTTTTGTAAATCATCTAAGGCTGGAGAACTATTGTTACATTTGATTTTTATATAACTTAATTAACAAACCGATCCTCAAGAAACAAGTATAGACAAAGATCACCATTCTCTCTGTTACAAGATTTCACTGAATTCTTTCAAGGGTACAATCAGGTGGACAGCTTAGGTGAAAAGCGTTTCAGAAATACCGTTTGCCATAGTTAGTCGAGAAACTGGAAATGAAGCCTTGTAAGTTAAGTTTCTTAAAGACCAAACCAAAGCCCTCTCAGTTTATGCTGAAAACACCTCAATAGTGCACAATCTCACTATGGCTTAATATATAATTAGGCAGAAACATTTCTATTGATTACTTGCTCCAACACAGTTCAAAACCTATTGTGGTGCACAAAAAATTGACTGTCCAATCTGACCCGATGATTAAGCTTCTGTAAGTAAAAAGAAAAATGCAATAACTAAACAAAGAAATGATGTAGTGTGATTGACATAATAAAACTATTTGGTTTATAGCGTAAGATTTCCTTGGAAACCTTCTTAATGTCCGTGGGATTGATTGCCGCAGTTTTCCTTGTTAACAGATCTCCGTATATTGCCTGCGCTTGTGACTGTGTGTGGGGGGAGGGGGTGGTGGGGATTAGGTAGGTAGGAACTTTTCAAATTAACCCTTGAACTTATGATCAAGCCTTCATAGTTTCATGCAAATATTTCTTATCTTTGAGCACTTTAGTAAGAACTCTCTGTCAGGGATGATAACCGCGAACATAACAAAGAAGAAGAATGCTCTTCTTCAACCAACCAAGGATAAATTTTGTGTTGGAAGAATACTGAAACCATTTATGTAATAGCCCTTAACAAATAGCATTCTTTGAAGGTTTTGAGCTCTCTTTCCTTTTCAAGCGACAAGTGATACTATGCCATTGTCTAAATTTCAAAGAGCATTTTACTTACAATTCTCTGAAGTTTGATTTCCCAATTCAAGCGTAACATCATCACCAATCAGTACAAATGGAGCCCAGTACCTCGCGGCACAGAACTTCTCTGATTCTCGAAGTGTTTTCATGGCCTGGTGAAGAGCCACACTGGCCCGTTCTCCATCTTTCAGGTTTTGATAGAAAATCTTCATGAACTCCATGGTTGCCTCGTCAGAAATTGCCCAGAGTGACGCCAGAACAGAACGAGCACCGGCAGCCAAGAAAGCCCAAGCAATACCGACCACTCCCTGCGAATTCACCTCTCCACAACCACTATAAGCACAACTGAGCACAACAAGCCTTGCTCGCAGACCAATTGCTATCACGTCTGACATTGTTAGGATGTAGTCCTCCTCTTTAGGAGTCTTAGTCTTTGATCCGGATCCTTGACCTTGATCGTCTTCCCACCCAGCGTTTGGAGCCAAAAGAATTTCTCCTGTTTCCTTTATCCCACGTGCTGCAATGTGAACCAAGGTAACTGAGGTGATTCGTTTCATCACCTTCTCTTTGGTTGCTTCTGTACCTGTAAGTGGTGGGACATTTAGAATTTTTCCTATCATCTCCACTTCCATTTTGGCGCACGGCAACGGATTGTACATGGGCTCTACTTGCTTGGCAACTACTTTCTCCAGACACGGATCTCCGACAAGCAGCGCCCCATTCTTTTTACAGTGGTCCTCAGGGGAATCTGTGATCAGTTTTAAGCAAGTCAGCGAGGGTACAGTACGGATTCGTATAGATTCACTCAAAGCAGAAAAAGGAGCCAAACATAATGGACCATCTGGAACAATGATCAATTCGTCACCTTGACACAAGTCTGCAATGGGGCCAATAATTGCATCATGTAACGGCTGTAACGAGTCGACGGTGCACTGCAAATTCTGTGCTGGCTCCACATCACAACGGACTAACGATGGACGGACGATGCTTGGGAAGTCATCAATAAGTTCTAGTAAAGGTTTCTTCCATTTAACAAAAACATCAGCTCCGATTTTCTTCAAAGTTGTTTTCAGCAAGAAGGTAACGGAATTTTCGTGTTCTCCTCTCCCTTTTAGTTCCCTTTGTCGAACCTCAAACGTGTTTTCCTTGCTGACAACCCAGAAGGTGATTATGTTGCGGTGAAGTGCTAAAAATACTGTTGTTGTTGGGAGCTTGTTTTGGACACAAAAAATTGGTGGAAGTGCTGTTAAGCCGTACCGTATTTTCAAGCCATCGACCAAAGCCTGAGCTCGACCCCGCTCAGCAGCACATAAAGCCTCATCAGGTAGGTCGAGAAGCAACAAGGTCTTCCACAAGCCATCGTAAGCATCACCATAAAGGCTCCAAAAGTTCATTTTCAGGGCATCGTCAGACTTAAGATCTAGACTGGCCCTCATGATATCGATAACCTCTACGCTGGATTGGTAACATTCCTTGGCTTCTTGGAATCTTCTTAGGCCGTAATAAGCGATACCAAGATTGCAATAGGCCCTTCCTTCTAAATCCCTATCACCCTTTTCTCTGGCTATTGATAGACATTTCCTCTGGTACTCTATGGCTTCTTCGAGTTCCCTTAGGTTCCACTGGACGGCACAAGTGAACCAGCGCCATACACTTTGACAGTACTTGACAACTTGCAAAATAACTCTAGGCTTAAGTTTGAGAGTGCCATAGGCCCTTCCTTCTCCAACCCTATCGCTCACTTCTTTGGCTATTGAGAGATGTTTTGTGAGGTCCTCCTTAAGTTGCAAGTTGCTTTCTGTCATCGTTTTCGTGTCCCTGTAAGATATATACCAAAAAGTAAATACAGAGGTAGAAGGCAGAACTTACGTCATTACAGCAATTTCAAAGTGATTGGTTTCGTATTCCTTAACTTGGTCTTTTTGTGTCTTTGTACTTTTGTTTTTTGTCCTATAAATGTTAATATGTTGTAATTCACTATTGTCGTGTTTTGGAGCCTTAATAAATATGTTTTTAGTATGGTAGTTAGTTATAAGGGAGCTTACGAATCGATGACTTCTTTCACAACGTTGATTTTAAATGACGTCATGGCATAAACTAAGTCGAAGTCGCAAGCCATCGCTCGGCAAATTTAGTTTACGAGTAGCGAGGACGACGACGCGGCGACAACTCCCTCCAAATTTAAGTGTCGAACTTCAGGTCTCGTCAAAAAAGTATACAGCCTAGTTTCAATTTTTGTTCTAAAAAACCATTGTTGTTTGTAAAACACAGATCCTTGAATATTGTGGTAAGAATACCGAACTTCAGAGAGACCGGAGAGTGCATTGCATACGCCTACAGAAAAAGATTCATCAACGAGAGAGCGTTTTCTTGCTGTATGACGCTAATACTTCAACAAACACTGATTTTCTGTGTTGGAACTACGAGCGATTTGACCTGGACGAGCTAACAAATGATGGATGCAAAGCCGAATTCGGATTCTCCCAGGAACGACGTACTGATGAGCTCTAAAAATAGCGAAACAGCTGTCTACGACAACCCTGCTCTGATGAAGTTGTATCAGTGTCGTGTTACATTGATGTCTTGCAAAGTTAATCTTTCTACGTAGTCAGATCAGCCTTGCTGCTGTGTGTCATTTGTATACAAACTTGCCGACGAGTTTCAATTACCCAATGAGACTGTTACTTTTAATTAATGGCTTAGTGCTTGAATCGATTCCTGCTTTCTTTGTGTATCTACCTCAACCGCTTAACAGCAAATTAGCGTAATAATAAGGCAGCAATTGTAAACCTTTATTCAGTACTGAGATTTATTTAAAGCATAAAGTGATGCAAATAAACCCTTTGCAAGTTACGCTTTCACGAAATTGACAAGTTTTGGAGGAGCTGATATGAGCGCTCGTGCAAAAATTGAAGACAAGAAGTGACGATGTGAGTGACGAATGTTGCTTAGGCCCAGTCCCGGGGGGCCCAGTTTAGACGCTGTACTTAATCTTCCCGTACCAAATCAAAATAACAAATGGCATACTTCATTTTGTTCTATATGAACGACATTATACTACCAGTTCCCATAGTAACCATAACCTTGACTCGTAATGACAGCAAAACGCAACTTAAAAGTCGGTAATTAAGTATAAGAATGGCGGACAAGGCGGGTAGAGCTTGCATTTTGAAGAAAATAATCAAAGGAAACAGAAGAACGCATCGAGTGCGTTAAATCTTGCGATGTCAAGAAGGACTTGCGATAGTTATACTGTGTTTCGACAAGGTCTGACACAGAACAAAGATTACAGATGGGCAAAAGGCACTTCATGTACAAGTCAGTTGAGGGGGCGCGGTGGTGTAGTGGTTAGCGCGTTGGACTTCAGATCTGAAGGTCGGTGGTTCGACGCCCAGTCCCTGCCATCGTGTTGTTTCCTTAGACAAGAAACTTTACCCCACATTGTCTCTCTCCACCTAGGTGTATAAATGGTGGAGGGTGGAGTAAATACTCTCAGTTGCTTCATACCACAGAAACCGAGATAAGCTCCGGCCGTATGAGCCGGCAGGATGCTCGCCTTAAAAATCGCTTATTATGCCCGAAATTCTGCCGGCAGAATTTATCCAAGCCTACTGGCAGGTGCACCGGCTCTTTTCGTCGTTTTCGCGAGAAGTTTCATAGCCTTGTTCCTCATGTCTTCAGCTGACACTTTATCTTTTGCCACTTTATAAGCGGTTTTTCTCAGATTGCTTTTCTTGTTCTTCCTCTCTAAGTAATCCTCCATAACATTCCTAGTATAAATTTCGGTTTTCTCTGGCGAAATACCAGAAGCACCTTACTCGAAACGATCTTGCTTCTTAAAGTCTTTCTCTAACAGTCTAAGCCTATCTCTGATGGTTTTTTGTGTCACCTTAAACTGTTGTTTCTTCATTTGATTCCGGCTTTATGCAATGAAGTTCGAGGAAATTTCTTCTGTCACGGCTTCCTGCTTTGAATTTACAAAGCTCAAACATCATCAACTCCTTTCCCAATACAACATCGCGCCTCATTAGTCCATGACTTCATCATCCTACAGTCAGTTTAGTTTTTGCCCTTAGCAAAGATTTGGCAACATTAAAATTTGTACAGAGTATAACTTTAGAGCCTCGTCTGTTGCAAGATTTTCATTAGAATTAAATTTCAACATAAAATACTTACCGAGATCTACCACAGCTTGTTGCTAAAATTCTCTTCTTTGTGGTCCTCTGTGTAGTTAACAGAAACCTGGCAACAACAATTTTCCGCTGTGATATTTAATTTATACCTTAATTTGGTCAGAAAAGCTGTCGAACACTGTAATTTTTAAAGGGCTATTTAACTCCAAAAATGGAGTAAAAATATTAGGTTCAAAATAACCCCTTTTTGGGGGGTTAACTCCTAAATTTTATTCCAATATTGTGGTTGTAATTACTTCAGAGGGGAGTTATTTTAACCTCCAAAAGGAGTTAGTTGATCTCCACATGGGTTTTACTATAGCTCCAAAAATGGAGTAAAAATGTTTGGGCTAAAAACAATCCGTTTCGGCGGGTCATTTTAACTCCCAAATTTGACTTGCTTTATGGAGTTGTGATACCTTCAACGCAATGAAAGTCATTTCAACTCTGTTCCATCAGAGACTAGAGCTATTTTAACTCCACAATTAGAGTTGCAGTTACTCTGATATTGGAGTAAAATTAACTCCAGTACATCCACTTTATAATGTTTATAAGATCAAAAGCAACATCATAACAAATTCAATTTTTGACATTAATCTCCAAGACAGTATTTAAGGCCAAAAACAGTCAACAATTCCCTTCAAAACATTCAAAACATAAACAGAACATGCAAATAAAAGATGGACAATCGATGTACAATTTATATTTAGAACTTATTTTTAGAAAAGAAAACATAAATAATGTAATTTTTGTTTAATAGCACTACCTCAAGCTGCATGATATAGAACGTTATAAGTCAGGCTGAAACAAACAGCTTACAGTAATTTTTTGAAATTTGTCAGTAGCACTTCTCTTGTATCGCATTTCAAACTCTGCCGTTAACGTTAACTTAATTAAATCAGCTCACGGTTGGCGACTTCAGTAAGACTCATGTCTCACAGAATCTCTGCCATTATTCTGCAGGAAATGGTTACAAATCTAATTTTTGCCCCTTCTGTTATCAACAAATAAAGCTAGGACGAATAAGTTTTTAGCGGAACTCCTTTGCGGCCGAAGGCCGCAAAAGTGGAGCCCCATACCCATACTAAGAGGTATGCTGGTGATTTTTTATGGCCATGGCAAGCGGAATGGCTCGCGGGCGCGTGCGCCGTACATACATACATACATAGACAGAGCTGAATAACGCACTGCGCATGTTGGTTACGTCACTGCTCTCCTCGTGGTGAATGAGTCAGTTTGTCGCTGATTTTGTGTTCCAAGCTGTGGGATTTTTTTTGTTTTTAATGCCGATTTAGTACTGGGAGATGTTAAACGAAGAATTCGATGCCTTTGGCGATATCGTTACGGTAAGTAAAGCTTTCATTCAGTAGAAATTGTGGTTTTATTTCAATCTGTATAGCGGTGCTTTTCGGTCGTTTCGCCTACGGTCAACCTATTAACGCGCTTGAGGAACGAGAAATAATGTTTGTTGCACTTTCTTTTGCCCAGAGCATCCACTTTCATTGTGTCTTGAAGTCTGCACCTGTCGTGGGAAAGAAATTTGGATTTCAGGTGTAAACAGTACAATTTGTACTTGTAATGTTAATGATGATGATAACAATTTGTGTCGCAATTTGTGTTGTATTCATAACATTTCAAAATGATGTTAGTCATTTTAATGTGTTGAGACAACAGTAATAAAATTGTAGATAATTCTCAATAGTTATGTATCTCTTCATTTGTATCTATCAGCCATAGGTAAACCGTTTGTTCTTATTCAACCTCAACGAATTGGGCCTAGGGGAGGGTACACAAGCAAATCCTAAATGTCTGAAAAATTTAAAAGTTATTAAAAAGCCTTCCATGGTTACACTTACCAGTCTTGTCTTTGCCACAGTGCAGTTTTCATTTGAATCAAAGTATCAGTCTAACTTTTTTTCCATTTTCTTACATTTGGTGCACCATTTGAAGCCTGGCTGATAATCCTGAACTCCTGCACCTATCTTATCTATTTGCTTGTAAAGATGCCTTGGTATTGGCACCAATGCCCTTGAATGTTGGGTTGAATTACGTGAAGGAAAAGAGCAGCGGTTGTTTGCCCTCATTACTTCGTCACGGTGGGAAATACAAAGATATTCTCCAACGTTCACACCAGCTCCTCTCGCTAACTTCTCCTGTGCCTTATATAGCTTTCCACCTTTGCATGATACTTTGCTGTTTTTCTCATTTTCTTTGTTATTTCCCTTGGCACATTTGTCGTTGGATATACTTGTTTTTAAATTTCCCGGCATTTCCACATTTGGCCAATCGAGCTGTCAACGAGTTGTTGTCATGGTGTTGAAGTAGGAAATACCAAAGCCAAGGATTTGAACATTGTACTTGCATATGATCATGTATAATCAAGGGGCAATCAGTTGATAAGCTGAACTTTTTTGACCTATTATCAGATGAAGTAATCTCTGCTCCACTGAATGTTGGCAGATGCTATTGACCAAGAATCCCTATAATACACATCGTCCCTTGCAATGGTGTGAAATTAGGAATTGATTCAAAGGGGGTGTTTACAAGGTATCACTGCAACTTTTATTCTGATACGTGCTGAAAACTTGTACTGTGTTAACATAAAGTGTGTTTTCTGGTGGTTTGAGTTTTGTGCTACAATCAAATTATTGAAACAATAAGAATGATACTGTGTTTACATGATGCAAGAGTGAAAATCTCGATCTGGTTTAGTGAACCTGCACTGGTATGACTTATTCTAGTCTGAGGTTTTTTGCTGGTACTGTGTAAACAAATAAGAGCTACAAGAGAGAGTTTGGTGAACTCATACCAGAATGACAGTTGCACCAGTATCATGTACACACCCCTAAGACCATCATTGCTATACAATATCATTGCAATGTACACATTGTAAGCAGTTGGGTCCAAAGGTATACCCTCTGAGGCCACAAAGATTTCAATACTTTTCCACATCCCACCTACCGGAAAAGAGCACATCCTAACTTTCACATATAACATCCCTTCGTAGCACTCTTTCCCATTATTCTCTGAAATTTCTTAGTGTGCCATCTTGTTGTTAAGTTGTTTGCATGTTACCAAACCTTTGTTGGACCCTGATGATAAACCATTTTTTAATGTCCTTTACCACAGTGTTTACTGTAAATGCTCTGTTAAGCCCCCTAGGGGCTTCTTTATTTTCAGGCATACTAGAAGGGGGACTTAATAGAGTGGGGGGCTTATTTAAAACTCTCCAAGAATGAAAGATGACACAATCTTTTTTTTCTTTCTGCGGAGTGCTGGCCAGCTTTAATAGATAGCGATACAGTCTTCATACACTTGCCATGCACAATCTTAAAACTGAAACCCATCCAAGCTCATACAAATGTGTTCTACTGAAATGTAGCCCACAAAAAAGTGATAACATGATTAGCCAGGAGTTTTGCATCAAAAATCAGGAACTAATCCTGAAATTTGAATGAACACAAGTCTCTTGGCATATAAGCTCTTTTTGAGAGACTAGATGAGCCTACTACTCCCGTCATATTGTTTGCTGCCGAAAAATATCTTAAAGGGACTGAATGCTGTTAACCAAAAAGAGGGAAAGCCCCAGGCCGTAAACAAAGTCATCAATCAAAACAATAAATGGTATTATTAAAATGTTTATTTTAAAATTCCACATTTGTTTGAACAATATTTAACATAATAATTTAATTTACATCGTTGTTTTTCATTTATTCTGATACCATGTAATTGAGCGACCGCTGGCCGCTCCATTGCCGGATTAGCATTATTTGTAACGCTAGTGGCAATTACCATGATTAAAGATTAAAGACATTCATGAGTATCATACACAAAAATGCAAAATGTGGGGCATTCCAGCTAAATAAACATACAGGGCTGCAATTAATTTTAAAGCAGCAGCTGTACAAGGAACTAAGGTGGTAATATACTCAAGATAGCCTCCCACAGGTACAGGTATACCTGTACTGCCAATATTGTCTCTGCCCTTATGATTCTTGGGAAATGACTATAGTTTTTGATGTTCCACTTGCGCGGTAAACTGTTCTATCGATGGAACAATTTCAATCCATTACGAGCAACTTTGAATGTTTATAGCAAAAAGTAGAAAAAAAATCTCCACGGTAGAAACGAGCATCACATAAAACATGGCAAGAATTACATGTGTTATGAATGTTAGCTTTAAATATTCAGAAATGACGTTGAAAATCCGCTAAATGTTCACATACCACTTGCCCGGTAAACTGTTCTATCGATGGAACAATTCCAATCCATCGCGAGCACCTTTGAACGTTTATAGCAAAAAGTAGAAGAAAAATCGTGAAGGTAGAAACGAGCGTTACATAAAATATGGCAAAAACTACATGTGTTATGAATGTTAGCTTTAAATATGCAGAAACGACGTTGAAAATCCGCTAAATGTTCACATACCACTTGCCCGGTAAACTGTTCTATCGATGGAACAATTTCAATCCATCACGAGCAACTTTGAACGTTTATAGCAAAAAGTAGAAGAAAAATCGTGAAGGTAGAAACGAGCATTACATAAAATATGGCAAAAACTACACGTGTTATGAATGTTAGCTTTAAATATTCAGAAATGACGTTGAAAATCCGCTAAATGTTCACATACCACTTGCCCGGTAAACTGTTCTATCGATGGAACAAGTTCAATCCATCGCGAGCAACTTTGAACGTTTATAGCAAAAAGTAGAAGAAAAATCGTGAAGGTAGAAACGAGTATTACATAAAACATGGCAAAAATTACACGTGTTATGAATGTTACCTTTAAATATGCAGAAACGACGCTGAAAATGCGGAAAAAGTTCACATACCCAGACGGTTCCCTACAAATCCCTTAAAATTTGAAACCATTCTGGACCCCAGACCTCTCCCCGTCATGCACATGCACAGACGTTGTTCAGCTCTGTCACATACATACATACATACGTACGTACGTCGCATTTCATGACATTCTTACATGAGCCAATTTTCCCCGGACGAGCAGAGACGAAGGAAAAGAGAAGGAGATAGAGATCAACAACGGGAAAGGATGAGAAACGCCACTGAAGAACAGCGTCAAGCACCCGGTCAAGCAGAGCGGAAACGAAAACGAGAAAGACGAAGGAACAATACAGCAGAGAGATAAAGGCAACTAGAAATAAGACGGAACGGTACTGAAGAACAACGCCAGAGGAAAACTGAGAGACGCCGACAGAGAACTGTAAACATGTCGGGTACAGTTTTGTTGATTTTTATCTATTTGTGATTGGAAATAATTTTGTACCACCGAATAATTTACGTCTACGTTTTTGTTTTTTATTCTACAGATCATCAAGGGGAAAGAAGTCGTAATAGAGAGAGAACGGAGAAGAAATTTACGCCAAGGACAGCATGAAGTTACAAGGTGTTCAAAAAGGTAAAATCAGTTTCCTTGCTTTAGCAAAGTTTGTTTAACAAAAAAAATGTACTGTTACAAAAGGGAACTTTTCGTCAAAACTTAAACCGCACCTTTTACGGTATGTCATTTAATACTACTCGTAGAAAGTGAAAAAAAGAGGAAAAGAAACAAAACAAAACAAAACGAAAAAAGGGAACACAATTTGAGGGGGTAGTGCAAAGGTGATGGTATCATATTACAAGATTTCACAATATGGCCGCGCGCGTGACTGAGTGAGAACGAGAACACAATACCTTTTCAGCGTTAGAAATGAAAAGATAGGCTAAAGAAACTCGACTGCCGGTCCCGAATGCCTGTTAAGTGGAATATGAATGTCTTTATTGAGGAGAAATATGGATTGCTTTGGCCCGATGCTTTAATTGAACCAGCGTGAAGATCTGATTGCTGAGTTTCCCGGGTGAGTTTCTCGGAATTTTTCAATCATTTCACAGAATATTACGGTATGGGGAATTCGCTTTTATTTAGAAGGATCCCACTATCTCAACTCGCTTATCTCCAATTCCCCGTTATCTCGAACAAAGAGAAATTTGTCTTGGCTTTGGTCATAAATATAATATTTCCAGTTATTTACTTTTACGACGATAACCCGCTTTTCTCAACTTTGAAGAATACCAGTGTCTTTTGTTTTCACGGAGCAAAGTGTAGCCAGGCGCAAAGTGTAGCCAGGCAAAGGAGGAAACAGCTTATGAAAGCATGCAATGAAGTAAAAGGCGAAAAGAAGTACCAACGCGAATCGTCAAGATGTTAACTCATTGACTAACAAAAGAATAACAAAACAGGACATAATTGATATATGCCTCGTTCTTTTAAACTCTGAATCCAGTCATTGTTTACAATATCCTCGGCAAAACCCCTACCAAAATCCATGCAAGTAACGAATCGACGAAAAAGCACATTCTCATTTATGTATCTACTGAAGTAGGTCTTAAATATTTTTTAACCCTTATTCTGATTTCTGAATTGTTTGCTTGAATTTCAATAATTTTATTTGGCTTCACTTAAGCTCAAGACTTAAGCTTATGTGTGAATTAATTTTGTTTATCACTTATGAATTGTTTGCTTGAATTTCAATAATTTTATTTGGCTTCACTTAAGCTCAAGTTAAGCTTACATGTGTATGTGTGAATTTTTTTTGTTTATCACTCAATATTATGCATGGTTCAATTCTACCTGTTACCATCCTCCTCCTCCCCGGGCCTACCCCCCGGGATTTGCAATTTTTTTCTCACTTGGCAGTCTATTCCCCACCCCCGGGCACACAGAAAGAGACGATTCCCCACCTCCGGGACTCCTCATCGACCACAAATACGTTGTTTTGTGTACAAAACCTAAATGACCATATTGATTTCCGTACAATAGCAAAATCAGACGTTTTGACAAGAACTTAAATGCTTTTCTAGAGTTTATTGAAAGAAGGACACTACATGCATAATATAATAAAAACATGAACAGAAAACTGAAGAAAAAACTCTACCTGCACTGGCGTACGGCTGGCAAGTAAAGAAATTTTCTTCGCCACATGTTTTATTCTAAATATAGTGCATACGCACAAGAGGCCCATGAACAAATTGATGGCAGCATTTAAAGGAGTTTTTCGTACCTTGTTTCATAAGAACACTGGACTGAAATCTCTGTTTAACATAAAACTGTGCATCCGTTTTGATATAGAGTCTATTTAAGTGGTCTTATTATAAATATAAACACACTGAAGAAATATTTCTTTGTTTGTGACGACCACCATTCATTCGAGTATGCATCAAACGCACATTCTTTCAACAATTTATAATAAACGTACCGTCGAACACAGATTTTAATTTTGAGAGATTACTCTTCTCTAAACAGTCTGCTACAAATACTAGAGATTTTCACTGGAAATAGGCTCCACGCGGTCCGGGGCCATCATATCAACTGAGAAGTGACGTACTTTACAAGAACAACAAGAAGTTATTTTCGATTTGCCCCCCTCCCCGACTCCCCGGGACAAGACCACTTCAAACAATTCCCCACCCCCAGGCTCGAAGGGCTGGACTTGTCCCTGGGGTTGCCTGGTGGGGGGATGGTAACAGGTAAAATTGAACCATGCATTAGTTCAGAAGGCGACTGCAATTTGCCTTTTTTTTTTCGATCTCAGTTAACCTACATGTATGAAATAAAAGCACTGCATTGTGGAAAGTGCTTCTTACTATTTGTCACTCATAATGGAATGTTCATGTTTTAGAAAGTTTAAATAATTACTGCATGCATTTTTTGGTTTTCTCAAAAATCATTGTATTCCCAAGGGGGGGGAATCCAGATGTAAGCAAAGGATTTTTTTATGCAATTGACATATTTGTACTGATGTGTTTTTGCTTTCTAAAGGCAATCTGGCTTGTTTAACTGACAATTGTCTGCTGGGATTAGTTAGAACATGTTTGATTAATTGCAATTGGCTCTTTACTGAGTTAAGCAAAGGAGACTGGAGATGATTGAACATCCAGTAAACTTAAATGAGGTCCTGCCATTTTGTTGCTCATTCGATCGATTGATATTCAAGTGCTTTACCTTACCTGTATTACCCAATGAACTGTGCAAAGGGCGGAAGACAATTACATGTAACCACTTTTTAGACAAATGGCTAAAAGAGTTTGGATAGCTGCAAATGAGGGGTTCAGGCTGATTTATTAATTATTTGTTAGGATTCCACAAAAGCTGGAAAGAAGAACACTTTCACGGGTGGATGCAAAAATTTCCAACAATGGGTCTTGTACGTCTCATGAATCAGGTGGATCACAAAAGTAAAGCAAAGTATAGCTTCGGCAACAACATTTCAAAGCGGGAAGTGACAATGCTAGCAAAGTGAATGACGACTCCCTTAATAACTGACATTGAGTATATAAATTACTATTCTGTTCACCCATTCTTTCTGTTCATTAATGTCACATTGGTCAAAAATTGCGTTGTGAATGCTTTAATAATGTATGTTACATACAATATTAGTTATTTGATGTTGTCAAAAGAAAAACAATGAAGTTAATATTATTTTAAGGATGAAAGTAATTTGACAGGCGCTCGTTCTCATGAATTTTGCACTCCAAGAACTGAAAATTTTCTTCAATTGATGAACTTAGAGTTGAGGAGGGGAAAGAAAACAAAGATGCTCCAATGAAAGTCTAATTTATTTGAATTGTAACTACAGTGTACCTTTTATTTGCAGTCCTCTATCAGGCATTTAAGCCTCGACTTTTAGTGGCCCTGGTCAGTTTTAAATCGCCACTGGCGACTGGGCGACTGCCATTTTTTAGCCCTGAATGTTTTTTTTTTTTTCACTGATCCTTTTTTTCTGTTCTAGGCATATATGCCAGCAGTGATCAGTGATGCAGCATTTTCTTACAGTGAAGTTAAGGTACGTGGAAGATATCAGGTAATATATAATTAGCCCAGCTTATGTATCTAATTGTTCAGTAAATTGAACTGGATTGAATGCAGTGATTGGGTTAATTTGGGTTCGGTAGTTGAACACAATTGATGACCAAAAATATGCCTATATATACAGCTGTGTTTGATTCCATTCAATTTCTGAACCCAGTCAAACATAATTAAACAGTTTTAAAATCATTCAAGTATATAGATTTAGCCAAGCCTAAAAGTGGAGCTCCAATTTTTATTTGGCAATCCTATTATTCACAATGGAAAATAAAAATTGAACCAAGGATAAAATTGAACCACAACATTTACATGAGTGTGCCATCAAGACTTCCATTTGGGTGGCAATGAGAGCCTTTACATCTGGACTTAAGGGAGGAGACTCTTAATCACCATATTGTTGCTGTGGGAAGTTCCTCAGAACCATCATATCTTGGAAACCCTATTACTTCCACAGATAAGCTGCTTGGCCACGTTTGTTTTATGGGAAAGGTTTTCAAGATTTTCAAGTCACAACCATATTCAGCATGTCATTTGACCTGAACAGAAAAAATGCTAAAACTCAAACAGCATACAGTTCTCGCTATTGTAAACATTGCGAACATTTAAAGATTATCAGGATGCAAAATTTTAAGCAACAGTTTCTAGAAATTTGCTTTATTATGAATATAAAAGTTGTGATGGCACAAGCACATATCTTTATACATTTTTGTGCTGTAGTTCTTCTATTCTTTGTAAAAACAGTAATTGCATGCTTCAGATTGTAAAGAAGGGTGGGGCGATTCGCAAAAAAGTCGGAACTTTACTAGTTTCCTCTTAGTTTTACTGATTTTCTTTTTAATGTGCAGTTGCATGGGACTGGCAGTAGCTATGCGTGCACAATGTTCAGTTGTGGAATTCATATGTTCTTCTTCATTACTTGACCAATATAGTGGCAGGAAACGCTGTAAACAGCGTATGACAGAATACCATCCACAAAAATCCCTTAGCAACAATGCGAGATTTGTAGTTAAGAATCTCCACTCCTCAAGTTACAAAATCCTTTTTTCACGGTGATGTGAGATTTATCTGGATGGCAATATGGTTAATTACAGGGGGGTAACTTAATGCAGAATGAATCAAATAGTTACACCATGTTTACGTGATACCGGTATGAACTCACCCAGGTATGGCTTGCACTGTTACGAGATTTTGTGTTGTAATCATATAACAAATACAGAGAAGCAAGAGGGAACTGGGGTGAACTTGTAGCAGAATGAAAAGCATACAATGAACTGGTGTCATGCAAACACCCCCTCAGACTAAAGTTAAGCAGCTCTCAAGAATGTTTAACAACATCCTCAGATAACCAGGGGCAGTAAAACCCTGATTTCATTAAAACAGTGTAAACTCAGACTGGTGCAATTTTGTTTACATGAGACCAGTCTGAAATTCAGACTGGCATAAGTATTTACATGAGACCAACCATCTTGAAAAATACAGTTTACCTTACATCCACTTGGATTGCCTCAATGCCACTTATTTAAATGCACATGCTCAAAACTGAAAACAAATAGCGTAAACTGCCGCTTATAAGCCCACCTGCTTACAAGCCCCCCCCCCCCCCCCCCGGCTATAGGCCCATCCACCTGTAAACAAAAAATACATCCGGTAATATGCCACCCCCCCCCCCCCAGATATAAGCCCTCCTCTAGTTTTCCCTGTTTCCTTAATATCAAGCACTCTCACAGAAAACTGCAAAGATTAACTCTGAGCTTCCGTTTTGTTATGTTCCGGTTACGTTCGCGTTGTTGCAGTTTTGATTTTGTTGTTAAAATTGAAGTGAATTCGATTTATTGTGACATTTCAAAGGTTAATTACAAACTGGTACATTAAAAACGTATTTCGATCAACACTGCTGTGGCTCATTTTGTAACGTTTTTCTTATCCCGCTTATAAGCCCCCCCGGTTATAAGCCCCTCCATTTATAAGCCCACCCAAAACCCCCGGCCTTACAAAGTTGTATCAGCCTAGGGCTTATAAGCGGCAGTTTACAGTGTCTTAAAACATTTGGGGTAGTTTTTCATGCGAGCGTGCATGCTCAGTGCATGACACGGCATGACATAATGCCAATTTTGTGAATTGTGTGCGCAGTATAGATGCGCAGAAAAAAATTGCGCAAATATCCTTAGAACCTCCCTAAAGCCACGGGCTTACTTTTGGCAACTGAGGTAATTAAACTCTGCTTTGTTTCCCATACAGGTTTTTATTCCATCAACCTGATGTCAGAAAAAATATGGCAGTTTATTGTAAGGCTTTGGTTAATAAATTTGTACTCTTAGCTACCTGTATGTTCCCAGGCAGACATTATCAATTGAAATAAAAAATTTTAAGAGCAGTTTTGAAATAAGGTTTTATATTTTTGGTTTTTTTTTTGGTAAATTTTGATGTTGGTGATTAGTTTGACTGTATCCACATACACTTCATGTTCCCTCAGTAACACATCCATACACCAGTAGCATTTCAGTTATTTGGGAGTAACCCTACCCCCCCCCCCCCCACACACACACAAGCACACATACAACTAACTTCTCAGGAATAATGATTCAGACTTATTTACTTGAATTCACTTGACAGGGAAAACTATTTCAAATGATGGATTCACCACAGTCTGATCCCCTCTTGTCAGTTCATTACCTGACAGGTTTCTGACTATCCTGAAATGATTTATGAAGAGGCTTTTCTTTTTGTTTCTCTTTGCTACCAGATTATGACAATCAGTAACATTGCTCATTGGTGACATTAGATGCAGTGTAAAGGCTAATGATCAAACCAAAAACAAATTCAACCACAAGATTTACTACCATCACAGTCAGGGGTAGTAACATAGTGAGTCATAATCTGTGCATCAAATAGAGTCACTAGTGGTTACTGGACCATTTGTTATTCGCGTTGGCAACACTGTTAGTCACAAATTTTTAATTGACTGATTGACCGATTTATCAACTAAGTGGTTGAGTGGTTGATTCATGACTGATGGGTACTTAAAGAGATTGATTTTAATATAATAGTCCCTGGGCATCAATGAGAGTAAACAAGGTACATTGTTATTCCACTATAGCATCAGTTTATCATATAAGGGGGAAACACATACATGAGGGTATGAGTGTATTGCACTGTAGTGTCCTGGTTTCAAATCACTCATTGAATAAATCATTTAAAATGATAGGCAAATATTGTAGTGGAATAATAAATATCATTCAGTGGTTTTACAGATAATGGTCAAGGACATTTTACCGGTACTCATTGCTCGCATTTTTCCTCGCTCTATACCACACAACTTATCTGTCAAACCACTGAATAAGGTGGAGGTATTTTTCAATTAGTACCTTGTCTATGCAATTTGACAACTCTGCAAAAATGTAAATAAATTAAACCGTAGACTTGTGGCAGAGAAAAGGCCGAGGTAAGGTGAACAAAAATAATTATTGTGCCCAATATTTAAGTTTACAACCTAAAACTGGGGCTTATTTAGAATTTTGTAAAACAGGTTCATACCTGCCATCCATCCCCATTTAATGGGAATTGTCCCAATTTTGGAGTTTCAAAACCTAAAAAAATCGGGACATTCCGATTTTCCAGGAAAAAAAAGACAATTTGGAACTGGATTATTAAAGATTGGCCTTCAATTGGTCTTTTTTTGACTTTTCTTATGTTTTGTGCAATACATGTGGTGCTTGAGTCCATTAAACAACACCTGAGAATTCTAATGCTAAGACAGTACAGTACAGGCAATATTTTTAAAAATTAATGCAAAAACCCTAGAGCATCCTAGACCCTGCTCAGTGTTGGGGGGCAGTGGGGGGGGGGGGGCAGGGCACTACCCCAGGACTGGGGTGAGCATGGGGGGGGGGGTGGTCCCTATTTCTGATTTTATAAGGTTGCCAGGTATGCAGATTCTAATTTGATGAGAGGTGTATTTACCTAAACTATAATATTGCTGTCAGGTACCACTTGAGATAATAATAATAATAATAATAATAATAATAATAATAATAATAATAATAATAATAATAATAAATAAAATAATAATAAATAAAATAAATACTAATAAATAAATAAATAAATAAAAATTGGAGTTCCGCTTTTAGGCTTGGCTAAATCTATATATTACAAACTGTCTGGGGGTGAAGGAGTTTTAGTTACCGACTTTATTTGTACAGAGAACTAAAGGATCAAAGTTGCAATTGAGTCAAAGGTTTACGAAAACTCCATTGCTACAGATGGTTTACACATACTGTAGTTAACAGAGGACCAACAGAAATATTGCTTTACAGTCAAATCTCCCTATACAACCCATAAGCTTCACTTTTCCAAAATACCAACATCTGGCTAATCAAATCACTATAATAGTTAAAATCTCTCGTAAGTGACCACCTCTGATAAGCGACCGCGAATACAACACACAAAAAAATATGCTCATAATTATTGGTAAACTGAAATTAAAGTTTCAGTTGGTAGCTGGTAGAGTATATTGATTTTATTTTGACAAAGAAATGGTGAGTTAAAATTACGTGTTTCACAGATTAGAAGAATCCCCTCCAAAATGAATTCAATAAAGAAGTTACACCAACTCTCCTCGCACTGTTAAAGTCACTCCTAGTGGGAGTTCACTAACTCCACGAAATAGTTCCTTAAAGAAAGTTGTTTTTACTTTTGTTAGAGAGTTCAAATCACTGCACAATTACTCCCTTAAAAGGGCGTTATATACTGACTCCTTCAAAATGACTCATAAAAAAGGAATGTCTTAACTCTCTTTGTAAAGTAAACTGGAACTTAACTACAAAAGAGAGTTAAATATCACTAATCTGGAGTTATACTAACTCCCACAACGTAACTCCAATTTAGGAGTTAACTCACGGAAAAAATAACTCCTTTTTCGGAGTTAAAATAACTTTCTTCGAAGTTAAAATAGCTCCCAAAAATAATAACTATACCATATTATAAGGAGTTAATTTAACCACACTACAGGAGTTAAAATAACTCTTTGAAAATCACTGTGAAGCTATGTGCAACCATGCATACCTTCTCAAAACACGATGCATTAAAAATCCTTTCACGCTCACCTCAAATTAAAAAGAGGTGTTATCATTCTAAAGTGAATTCATTTCGAGCTGTTCGTACATTATTAAATATTGTATAAGTGGTTTTTAATGAAAGCATATAAATATCCCCGACAAGAATTAGTCACTACGATTGAGAATCTAAGTTTCCGGTCGTTCGCTAATGGGTAAGTTTATACTAGAGAGGGTATTCCGTCTATAGTACTACGGCTTGTTGCCAAAAAGCTTCTCCTGGTGCTTCTCAATGCAGTTAAAAGAAACCTGCAACTAAAAAAAAATTCCACAGTGATAACAATTTTATTCGCTTACCTTGTTTTTAGATTGATGTGTTCACAGTACCAGCTGTGAAAGATTAATTTGAAATGAATTTACCAACTCTACTTCTACCACTTTAGCCTCCCACTCAGTCCTTTTCAGGGGAGTTGTATAACCCTCCACCCCACAAACGGCGTTTGTGGGGAGGAGGGTAAGATGACTCCGCTAAAAAACGACTGCGTGGGAGGCTACTACCACTTAGGAACGGACCATTTTTTTTTGGGGGGGGGGGGTTAGGAAAAATTCCAGTACAGCTTTTGCAAAGCAATATATTGCAAGTTAGTGAAATAAAATCCATAAAAGGCTTTTGGTCGGGAAAAAAATTCCTGCAGAAAAAGTTGCCCATCTCCCCGCCCCCCCTCAAAAATATAATGGTGGATCCATGAAAACACCTTAGTTAGACTAGCTTAGTGGATTAATTAAGATTTCCATTTCACTGGTTTGCTTTTCCAGTGACTACTAAATTAAAAAAAAAAAATAGGCCAGCCACAAAAGCAAGGAACAACGCGCGTTTCGCTGTCCTAATGACTGCATGGCCAACTTTGAATGCTAATAATTGATGTAGAGTTTTTGAACGAGTTGCAGTTACGATGAACAAGTACCTTCCGATCTTTTCTCTTTGTCTTGTTCTTTATCTGCGTTTTCTCTTCCTCGGGCTAACTTTCATTTTTTTTCCTCATTACTGAGAAACTATGCAAACGTAAGGGAACGTATTTCTCAAACAAACGCCATAGCTCTGTCGGTACAAATGTTCATGATGGCTTGGATAAGACCATTACACATAATAAAACCTATAAATAGATCCTGGCTTATAAAGAGAATCCGAGAGAAGAGACCAAAAATCTTCTCACCAAGTGACTAGGCTAAGAGAAAGCAAGAAAAGTAGAAAATTCGATAAATTGAAAATATGCAACACGTGGGATTGCACAGGTAAACAAAGCGTAATATGAGAGTTTGTATGGAACTGAAATTTCATCAAAAATAATCGGAGGTTTTCCGCCGAAAAAAAATCGAAATGAAGTTGGAAAACCCTTACCGCTTTTCAGATCTCTCTTTAGTCTGTTCCAGGCTTCAAGATAGTGGGGAAAGGGTGAATTGAGAAAAAGAGCGCGAAAAAAA
Organism: Siderastrea radians; assembly: GCA_964017195.1. NCBI lineage: Eukaryota > Metazoa > Cnidaria > Anthozoa > Scleractinia > Rhizangiidae > Siderastrea > Siderastrea radians. The sequence goes on along the minus strand of OZ024889.1, from coordinate 6,969,272 downwards.
AAGCGCCCCCCTTTTCCAGATCCGCACGTCTTTTTTTCGAGTTCCCTTTCTAATTTTCGTGCCGTCCCAACTATCTGAGAGCCTGGAACAGCCAGGTTAAGCTCTCTTTAGTACTTGACATGACGTCGCATCGACCGTTAAGCAGAAAATCGCCCAAAACGGCCTCCAGAAGCTCTGAAAAGCGGTAAAAACACAGCAAACACATACAGGAAAAGGTTTTCAAACTTTACCTCGATTTTTATGTATTTTCGGCGGAAAATCGCCAATTTTTTGTGATGAAATTTCAGCTCCATACAAACTCTCTTTGGTTACCTGTGGCTTTAGCAATCCCGCCTTAATATCAGAGTCCTATTATCCCAGTCAAAAAACATTCAAGAATTTCGCCCTTGGCAAATGTCAAAAAACCTTTATTGAACCACTCGCTCTTGTCAAAATATATGTCACGCCAAAAACAATATATTAGTATATTATATTTATCATATCATATTCTTTAATAAATAGCTTTGACATCATCAAAGTTACTAAAGCAATTTCACATTAAATAATCGTACAACAGCAAATGCATTCGTTGACAAAAGAATCCGTAACGATTGTTCCATGTCTAGTGTATCTCCTTCTTAAGCCTCTTCTCCGAGGTGTAGTTGTAGTCTGCGAATTTTGATGAAAGTTCAAAGCAAGAGAAATTTCACTTTCGTTGCATTCCTCAGCTTCACTGTGAGTCTGGTAATGTACGCTACAATTCGTGATAGCGCGCACACGTGTTATAGAGTCTACTGATGACTGTATATCAGAGAAGCCACAGTTGTCATAGGCAACGCCCGAGTCACCTGTTTCATTCTGGCTGGCTTCGTCTGTAAAAGACACGTGTCGCGCGCTGCTTGGACTAATAGCTCCATGAGTCGGAGTCGTAGGTTGTTCCTTGCTGAACGACACACGAGTCGGTCTCGGCAATTTCTCAGCTGCTGTGTCATTGGCATTAAGTTGATTTTTAACGATGTCAGGTAAAAGACAAGATTCAGTCTTAAGTCTTTCTTTTTGTTCTTCCTCGTGTAACTGCATTTTCACAGCAGTTGTATCTGATATAATTCTGTGGTCCTTAGTTTCAATCGTTTGATCTTCGTAGAATGAATCTACACTCCTTACTCTTTCTTCCGGCTTGTCTTCGTTTACTGGTTGTGTGGAGTTAACAGCACCGTAAGTATTTGTATTGTTGTCCTCCGCCATGACGTTTCTACAAACAGATAAAAAATTACAACAAGAAATTCTGAGGAATTTACAGGCGGCGCATAGTCTCTCACCCCCCTCCCCGCTCCCCTTTTCTTAAGGAAAAAAGGTTTAACTTTAGTAGTTCGTGGTTTCCGGTGACCTGTTATGGACAATTTGCACTCCCGGTATGTAAGGAATTAAATGTATGTATGCAACTTGAGAGCTTCGTTTGTTTGTAACCAGTGACCTCTGTACGAATCTTTCAAATCGTTCTTAAACCGTGATATCCCTTAAGCTACAACAGGCGGAAACGCTTTTTGCTCAAAAAGCTTTACTTCTCCTCTTTTGAGCTCAAACTTCATTTTGTCTAGTATTCTTGATTTCACGTAGGGGTTTAGACCAATTTTTTATCGCCAGAAAGCTGTGTTTCTAGAGACATCTGGAAGACATATTCACGTCAATGCTGAGATAGCTAACCGACTCGTGACGTTTATATTTTTGCGTGTTAACCCGTGCTCTGATACAGACTAAAATGAATGAAACTTTATTGAATTAGTTTGAAACCGTGGAAAGACATAAACGAAAGACTGAGAGGTCTTAGACAAGTTTAGACAACCAAAATTCTAAAAATTGGGCAGAACCGAAAAGCAGAAATGTATTTCTGACCTGGTGCGACGGAATCAATTTAGATTGGTGATACTCAGGCCTTGTTTGTTATTTGATTGAGATTTGATTGATGTTATTTGATTTGATCACCACCGAATTTTTTTGTTTACTGTTTTCCTTTTTTAGTGTAATAGGTTTTTGGGACGCTATTTATTAAACTATAGAAGTTAGTTCCAGCTCTGATTCTGTAAGGGCCGGGTTTACAGTGGCAGGTATAGATTTCATAGATTGCTTTCCGTCTCGTGCACTGAGAGAACGCACGTGAGCGCGGATGGGCATTGGACGTACACCACTCCAAAGTTCTCGCTAACCTTTGTAAACACTGCCCCTTAAAAACGAAATGTCCTCAAAAACAGCGAGATAAACATTTCAACGACTACCTTTACTCAACTTCAATACGCCGCGAAACTCAAAACAACAAAATTACGCTTCACACTTCTGTTTATAAAAATCCGTGTCACCAACAAATCGTGCGGTATTAGAAACATTAGCTTTCAATCTCCTAAAATCCACGTCATTATAACGAGCCTGATTGTTTAGAGCCCGTGCAGAGACTAAGCCTTCTGACTTCCGACAATTCAGGAATGTGCCTTGCATTTTATGAGACGGCAGCGACTTTTGAGACCTCGCGCCGCCTAAAAATGGACCAAAAAAAAAATAGACGAAAGAAAAGAAAAGAAAAGAAAAACACCCAACGATAAAAACAACTTAAAGGGACACTATCACATAAGCGCATGCGCCAGTTACTCGAGTCGAAACTTGAAAAATTCAGGCTGATTTTTAACTTGAAAAGTGCCAAATTTAAAATGGCGTGGACAGGTGGCGGCGGTCATAGAGGAAAATGCAGAAACCCTGGGCGAAAACGAATATTTGTTTCCCCCAAAAGAGCAAAAAAAAAAACAAAAACAAAACAAAACAAAACAAAACAAAATTAGAGGCAGAACAATAAGAGTGGTCAAATGTTTTGAAGTCAATCGGCGCGCCCGGAAGTTGATATTTTTGTGTGGCTTCGTGGAATGAAGACCATATTGCTATCACTCGATGGGGTTTGTGTGTGGATATAGACCTACAATTCTCTGGTTCACTTGTGGTATACCTTTGGTAACAAAGAAGATAAGCGCGTCACGCATGTCACGTAGGGTATACCGTATTTACTCAAAGGAGCGCCGCCCTCGAATAAGCACCTCCCCCCCCTCGAATAAGCGCCGCATTTAGGAGCAAAAATGTTAATAAGCGCCGCCCCCGAATAAGCGCCGCATCCATCCAGCAATAATGCGGCACTTATTGATTTTTGACATGGCTAATGCTGAAATACTAATACAGCTGACATTGTTATTGCTGTTCTTGTTATTAATTTGGATGCGGAAAGGGATTTAGACCCTTAAACTAACTTTTTCATTGCGTCCTTCCTATGCTGTTGTTATGAACAAAACAAAGATTAAGAATGATACATCTGACTGTGTTTAATATTCGAAGTAGGCAGTTTTAAATAAGCGCCGCCCCCGAATAAGCACCGCCTTCAAATAAGGGCCGCACCGACAAGGCAAAAAATTTAATAAGCGCCACGGCGTTCTCTCGAGTAAATACAGTAAAGGTTCATAAAGCCAGGGGGTACAAATTGTGTCAAGTTTTCGGAGTAAGATTTTAGTCTTTATGTTTCTTCATGGTTTTCGCCGTGCTCCGTTTTATCAGCTACAATTCTTGACGAGGCGTTAGTTGGTTGGATGGGTCCACTACGTTTTTAATATGCTTGTTAGATGTTAATTAACGTGATAGTCTAGACGAAAGAAAACAATGCAACCTTCCGGAACTAGCCAGAGTGCACGCTTCTAAAGCGCTCGTTATTCTTCGGATGTCAAATAGCAGGCAAAGGTGTCGCAGAAACAACTTATCTCGAGTACGGTAATTAATAGTTTGACGAGTTGTTCAAATGCGAAGTCAAATCAACAACTTTGGAAGTGTATGACTATCTTCCAATTTGTCTCTACGTTTTAGTATTGAAGGTATATGACGGTATACAGTCTGGCAGGCCAAATGGAAAAGCTGGACTGGACTCTGGACTGGACTCTGGACTGACTTTGATTGACTTGCAAAAATATGAAATAGACCTAATATTTAACTAACGAACTAATAATTAAAAATAAAGTTAAATTTTTAAATCACTTAAAATCATACCAAACAAGTTACGGATGGACCATTATATTTTTTCGGGAGGGGGGGGGAGATTTTTTTTCTGCATGAATTTTTTTCGTGACTGAAAGCTTTGTATGAATTTCCTTTAGTTTGCAATAAACGTTTTGCTTTGTGCCGCTTTGCACGAGTTTTGTTTCGAAATTTTGCGTGCGCTTTTCTAAGACAACTGTAACTGATGGGCTTTGAACTTTTGAGGTCTCCATGAATCAATCTCCAGCCTTGTCTTCATTTCGTTAGAGAAAAAACATGACTGTTTTTTAAGTGATATAAAATTTAACTTTGTTTTTATTCATTAACTGGTTAGTAAAATATTGAGTCTATTTCATATTTTTACAAGTCAATTAAAGTCAGTCCAGAGTCCAGTCCAGAGTCCAGTCCAAAGTCCAGTCCAGCTTTTCCATTTGGCCATTCTCGCACTTCCTGGTCCACAAATCAGATGTGCACCGGCCCCATAGCTGCATGAGATTCTGTGGGTCAGGCTTTTGGTATAAGTAGTACACTGAACCTACCAATACGTGCCGGGCTCTGGTGTCTTAGACTACGACTGATCCCTCTTTCTGGTAGAGCGCGTGGTCTTCCCGGTCGTATTCCTAAGCGGAACAGAATGACTGCTCATACTCGCTCCTGGCGGAGTTAAACAGTTCAAAACAGAAACACCTGCAAACAAACATCACAATCCTGAAGACTGGCAGACACGGCCAAATGAAAAAGGTGGACTGGACTTTGGACTGGACTCTGGACTGACTTTAATTGACTTGTAAAAATATCAAATAGACTCAATATTTTACTATCCAGTTAATGAATAAAAACAAAGTTAAATTTTATATCACTTAAAATCATACCAAACAAGTTAGGGATGGACCATTATATTTTTTCGGGGAGGAGGAGGAAGATTTTTTCTGCATGAATTTTTTTTTCGTGACTGAAAGCTTTGTATGAACTTTTTTTGCTTTGTGCCGCTATACACGATTTTTATTACTCGAAATTCCGTGCGCGCTTATCTAACACAACTGTAACTGATAGGCTTTGAACTTTTGAGGTCATCATGAATCAATCTCCAGCCTTGTCTTCGTTTCGTTAGAGAAAAAACGTGGCATGCAGGATGGGAAAACGAAATTGACCAAGGAGACCAACGTGTATTTTCATCCACTCACTGAATGTGTTAATAAGCAGGCACCCCAATACTCATCTTTCACCCCACCGACACATAGAGAGACATTATTTGTTCAGGCCCACGACCACTTTCTTAGGATTAACTTGGTCTTTAAAACAGTCATGTTTTTTCTCTAACGAAATGAAGACAAGGCTGGAGATTGATTCATGGAGACCTCAAAAGTTCAAAGCCCATCAGTTACAGCTGTGTTAGAAAAGCGCGCGCGAAATTTCGAAAAAAAAATCGTGCATAGCGGCACAAAGCAAAACATTTATTGCAAACTAAAGGAAATTCATACAAAGCTTTCAGTCACGAACAAAAATTCATGCAGAAAAAAATCTCCCCCCCCCCTCCTGAAAAAATATAATGGTCCATCCGTAACTTGTTTGGTATGATTTTAAGTGATTTAAAAATTTAACTTTATTTTTAATTATTAGTTGGTTAGTTAAATATTAGGTCTATTTCATATTTTTGCAAGTCAGTCAAAGTCAGTCCAGAGTCCAGTCCAGCTTTTCCATTTGGCCGGCAGACACTGGGAGAAGTATCCCGACAACTGCTGGTAGCTCTATTAGGCATAGTAAAATTGTTTGATGTACTATACTTGTGTGTAATAAAATGAATATTAGAAAGCCACAGTAATTATTAGCAACAGCATTTAGTCAGAATAAGTTTAAAAAATCTTAAAAATCTAAAAAATTAAAATAAATAAACAAATAAATAAATCTAAAAAATAACTAAACTTATATAAACCAATTCTATACTAAACAACTTCTCGTCATTTCTCATCGCATCAGTAGTGGTATGTTATTCTGTCTCCAGGAAGCCTTGTCTCTACCAGACATCCCCCCCCACCCCCCCCACCCCCCCTCCCACCATGCAAATTGTACTATAATAACAAAACAGTGCATTACCCCTCTAATCAAAGAACAAAATAAAGTAAATTTTCCTTATCGCTTCGACTATCTGACAGTGTCATCAGCAGCAACAAACTGCGGCATGCAAACTAGACAAAATTCTTTTCTCAAGCTGAACACAGTATTTTCCTTGAGCTCGCGTTTGTTCACGTCTTGAAGTGCTTGAATGATGGATGATGATGGATGCAAAGGACCTATACAGAAGTTGTTCATTCTGGTGGAGGTAGGTGGTGTTTCCTTTAGCTTAATCCCTGGCCATATAAGGTTATGAGGGGAAAAACACAATATAAAAAAATACTATCTTGAAACTGCATACCAAGTGTGGGGAATCCCTGATTATTATACTTCACGTACTCCTGTGGCTTTCTAGTTTTTGCAGTGCATTTATATAGCAACTCAAAGCAAACTGTTATGCAAAGAGATTAGAGATTTGATATATTTAATCAATAAAACAGTGAGTGAGTTCCTCTGATCTTATCTTCACATCAAACGGGTGCCCAGCGCCGGTGATAAGATGTCATATCGTTCAATCACGGTGAACTACTGATACCAAAAACCAGGACCCCACAGAATCTCACGCAGCTATGGGGCGAGTACACATCTGATTTGTGGACCAGGAAGGGCACCAAGAAGGAAACAAGTGATATGTTCTGATCTTCGTTAGGTGTGATTTTAAGTTCCCTGCACTTAAATTTTCTCCCCCCAGCCCTCACCACCCCCCCCCCCCACCACAAGCACACACATATTCTTAAACAAGAAGTGCTAGATCACCACTTCTCCCCTCCCCCATCACTTCTCCCCGCCCCAATACAGAGTTGGGAGTGGTAGAAACAAGGCTTCCTGGACACTCCTTGAAGACTTCCTGGCATGGTAAGAAATGATAAGATACTTAGTTTATTTATTTATTTACTGATTTATTTATATAAGAAAAAAATTGAATTCCGAATATTCCGACTATTCCAGCTTCCGAATTCCGAATTCCATCAATCTGGCTTTTCCAACCTACCCAAATAACCAAGGGTTTATTGCGATAAGAATCTCATTTTTTTGTTCGTGATGGTATCAATGGTGATGGGATGATACAATGTGTTGTGATTGACAATCAAATTGGCGTGAAAACGTGAAATCGTGCGACTAATATTACTGGGCTGAAAAATATCCTTTGTTATACCGGGGTCTTCATTGTATAGGGGTTCGTTAATTTGAAGCCACACTAGTATGCCTCAGCATACCGTTTATTTGTGTATGCCAATCTGTGACAGCGTCCCTTTAGAATGAATATTAAGAGAAGCCTATGAGTAAAAAGTGAACAAATTCGTCTTCAGAGAATCCGTAAATGTTCCTACTGAAATTCTCCTCCAAGTTTAAGAAAATGCAAGTGACATGCACATATGCATTTCTTGTAAAAAATTCCAGTTGTAAATTTGGGACCACGTGGACAGTACAGTAGCCTCCCACACAGTCGTTTCTAGGCGACTCGTACTCCCCCCACGGCAAGTGAAATACGAGTTGCCTAAAAGCGTGGGAGGCTAACAGTACAGTGGAACCCCGCAGTATTAACGAAGTGCCAAGCCACTGGCAGAGTGGGTTCATTACAATGGGGGTCTTGTTATATAGGGGTTCTTTCCCGCACATTTTACCATAATATTGGGTGAAGAATATCGTTCGTTATACCTGGGTTTCATTATCTTGGGTTTCCACTGTAATTGTTTATTTAGCAAATCCCGATCCCACCATTGTATTTTCATCCCGTTTCCCGCCTTAAACTTCTCGTATCCCGCACCTCCCCCACCCCCGACCTTGATTTTAAGCCACATCCCGTATCTCGCCAAACCTATGTCGGTCCCTCATATGACAGCGTCAATATTTACTGTAAGTCGAACAAATGACAGCGATATAGCGCTAATAGATAAAAACGTTCACAATAGCTTGCACTGAACCAACAAATCCGAGACTAACAGAACGTGACACGATTACTCTACCCAGACCACTTCCGGTTTGGTGAACTCATGACCGGAAGTAGTTTTGCAATCCTTTGGAGTCGTCATTGCTATTTACAAACAGTACGTTTTACTGTGTGTTTCTCCAAGAAGGCAAATCATCCCAGAAAGCAACAAATTGAAGGATTTATTGGACTGGTCTTGAGTGAATGATGTATTTTATGTTACACCAGAACGCGAACACATTGCAAGGACTCCCTGTTGTGTTTATATATGTTGCAATTATGCTTGCAATCTACCTGAATCTAAAGATTTTAAGAACTCGAGTCATGCAAATATCCGTCGCAAATCTTATTCGTTTTCACTATGTAAAACAGTCACAGAGGCCACAATTCCCTTGCTTTTTTCACCAAGTTAAACATTACTGTGGTAGTCGATTTCAAATATTTATAAGCGCCGGCACCGGTAGACCGAATTGATTGAATACTTATGCGAACACACGCCGCCCGCAGTGGTGGTTGGACACGGTCCGAAAGGCATGGTGGATTATTATCACTGCGCCGCCCGGCAAGGCAATAATGCGAGAAATCTACATGATAAATATGGCGCGTAATGCACTTTACAAAACACAAGGAAGATTCAAATACAGTAGTACTGATACTAATGTTGTTCATTTATAAATTTGTCGACTGCAGATAGAAATCAAACGCGTTATTTCGTGATCGTTCCATGGCCAGCAAAGGCTGTTACTTGTTACTCAGCAAATCTGCACGTGGACGCTCTATTTTCGCCGAAAACTCGTACATAACGTCTAGCTTGCTCTGTGCTATGAATAAATAAGGCCTAACGTCTGTAATACATAAAGTTTCTGGTGGCGCAAGCATCCTGCTAGTAACAACGAACATTGTTTATGATCACGTTCAACGATCGCCATTTTACACTTGGATAACTTTTAACCCTTCCCGTTAAAGGCGACCTCGATCAAACAAGTACGATTATAAAAGAAACTTACTTGACTTGCGTTTAAAGTGCAAATTTCTCCCCCAAACTCAGCGGACTATGGACTATAACACGCATTGGCGAAGTTTCCCTCCGGGATGACTGATTACGAAATATTTACAGTCCGCCAAATGACATAGCAATAGGTAATTATTAACTTCCAATGATTTCTGTTTGCATTGAACAGATGCACAGGTCGACATGCGTGACATTCATTAAATGTCACGCCACTTCATTCCCTTTTGAAATGTTTGTGTTTCTTTTGTCGGCCACAACTGAGCTGCTATTGTAGTTTCTTCTCTAAAATATGTTAATCGAGAAATTTTAGAAATTATAATTACCGCATGAATAAGCAAACAATGCCACTGATTTCCACAACTAATGATATTTTTAACAAAAGACAAGAAACAGGGAGTAGTTCACATAGTGTGTTATTCGCGTGTTAAAAAAGAGAAAGAAAGAAAGAAAGAAAAAAAGAAACGGCTTTTCACTCATCCATGCATCAAATTTTGAATAAAATGAATTCATGGTAATTTGAAAATTGGAATGTGGGAAGTTCGAATTGAAATTTGGTTTCTGTGGAGGGACGTCAGAAAGGAAGCCCAGGACTAGCAGCGAACCAGCAAGGCCCTTATCGAAAAATACCCAGAGCAAACGACGAGCTTGGTTCCGATATCATTGATTGCGAGACGGTTTCTGTAAGAGGTGAGTGCGATCTAAACTCTCCTCTTCTAAACAAATATAATCTGTGACTTGCGAAAGCGATTCAGAAGAGGATCAGGTGAGTAGCCTGCGTAGCAAGCGTTTCCTTAGGCTTTTTTCGCCCTTTCGAAGCATTTTTCGCTTTTTGGCCGCGTGAATATTGGGTTGAGCCTAAAAATTTGAAACAAAAAAGGAAATCGCGGAAGGCCCCACGGGAACGCTTGCTACGCAGGCTATCAAGTGAGAGATGGTCCCTTTCACGCTTGCCCGATTTTTTAGCGCTTTGTCATAGCAAGAAAAAAAAAAGAGGAAAGAAAAAGTGAAAGGGTAAGGTAATGGAAATGCAATGATGCCCAAGTGAGAGAAAATAATAATGCTGCTAAAGTCTGATCGCAAGTTATGTTTTTCTACGTTCGTTAGACTTCCCACAAGTCGTCCGCGAGAGAGCGCCGAAGGCGCGAGGAAACCACTTCAACGGCAAAAACCGGAAACGGACTTTGAGAAAGTCTATACGTTCGTGTGCGCCTACGAATCAACTGAGAAATAACTAACAATTATTTACCTAAGTGGCGGTGAATAGCAGATACAGTATCCCGAGTTTATCAATATCAATATTACTTTTTACTATTTTAATATTTGCAGATACTAGATACTATTGCGGATTGTAAAGCCCTATTGATCTATTTTTGTAAATAGGGCTCTAGAAGTACTAAATTAGTATCAAATTGTTATTATTTGAGTAGCCAATCCGAGCGCGGTTAAAACCCTAGTTATCCACTGGTTTCAGGTATATACTAAGATGGGATATCAGCATATTCAGGCAGAGGCCCCTTCAGTCTTTTTGAATAGACGGCAGACACCCAGTCATACAAAAGTATTTAAACCCTTGGTTGATCAAAATGAACAGACAGGTCTACAACAGTCTGCTGAACAAACTTTTCCGCATTTTTCTGTGCGTAGGGTTTTTTATTCATACCCTAGTCCCAGAGGTTTTTCTTAACGTGCGTCGAGCAGGCGAGGTCCACAATACCGAGGACTATGTATTTTGTCTTTTCAAATGGTGATTGGAAAGTGTATAAGACAGGGCCAACACTTAAAGTGCGGTAAGTAAGGTCGAGGCAAGAGTACGACTTTCAATTTTCAAACTGAGTTAATAAGGTGAATTGGCCACCGTAGAGAAATTGAAAGCTGACGTTTCGAGCGGTAGCCCTTCGTCCGGAGCGTATCAGGGAATTGTGGGTTGCGCTTGGTTTATATGGAGAATGGTGGAGCTACGCTATTGGTAGAAAAAATTTTTGTGTGAATTCCCAGCGACGCAGCATTACGGTTTCTTTTGAATTTTACCTCCTTGTTTGATTCAATATTTAATCCATCTGGTAACGTTTCCAGACCCTTCCGGCTTCTTTCTTGGCTGTATATCAAAGAGAAGATTTTCCGATTGACATTGATGTGAAACGTGCATGTAAGAGAAGGGCTCGTACCCGATCTCCTACAGATATTTTGACTTTAAGGTTCAGAGTCGGTTGATGTCACGAGAGTGGGGTCGCCTTATGGTCCGCTAATTGAAATTTATCAAAAGGTGATATTAATTTAATGGAGGCCTTTTATCATATTTTAATGAATCTTCCTGATGACAGGTTTCAAATGATCGTGACGACAAACATTTTACTATTGTAAACGTTAACAGGCGTGTGATTGCTAGTACCCAGCCGGTTCCCCACTGCCATCCTCGCAGTCAACGTTGTGTGGCCAATCACAGACTAGAAGGGATGGGTTGAACTTTAGCCCCGCTGGACAATCCATGTGGTGTGTATTACCCGCCATATCACACTGGATGAAACCATAGCAGTTATCAGGGTCAGTGTGGAGTCCTGGTTTATTGCCTCGGCATAAATCTAAAAGAGAGTAAAAATCATCGTTGTTTGCCCGGTACCTTCCGCGCTCACCACCGGCTTCTGTAGCGTCAAGTGAATTACTAGGGCCGATTAGACGGTGCGGCTTTGCTTACGATACTTTTGTAGCGCGCGCTGCTCGTGTGTGTTAAAAAATCGTCCACAACTTACATCATTTGTCTTTTCCTCTGACTTCGATTGCTGTAAGGTTTTAAAACATGTTTCAAAGCCTTCGGTAGTTTTTGTATCGTGTGTGAAAAACTGACCAAGTTGGAGGTTTGATTTACACGAAACAACTAGCGTCGTAGGCTATTCGTCATCATGTCGCATACAGCAAAGATGTACCGTCTAAATCGACCCTTATTTTGTTTCCCCTCTCCACCCCTCTCCATATGAATGGAATATGGGGTATGCACTGAACAGAAACAAGGGAATTATTTAGATAACGATGTTTAGATCAGTGTCAACTTGTTCTACCGGTATTGCGGTAAATGCAGAAGGTCAGGTCGTTAGTTCCAAAAGCGTATGGTTTTGTGAGCCATGACCTGCATCGTGCATGCATGCGGGCGTAGCACAAGACATTCGTCAACATCCTCGTCAACACCCTAGCAAAGGACAAAAAGACATGGGATGCCATAGCCCTGCTGAACTGTTGTCTCGCATGTTCGCGGGGAATGTTTGGAATCCTCACTGCTTTGGGTTGATACGTTCGACCTGTGAATGAAGGGTTCCTTTCAAAGTTTCCGTCGAGTCCCACGATCACGAACCAATCACAGTTCATTGTACATTACAAAAAATGTCCTCGAAAATGTGCAAGTAAGTGTTCCTGTACTATTTGATAAAGCTTTAAGTACTAACACTGCCTTAATTTAAGGAAATGTTTTTACCCATGTTTTTCTTTGACTGATGTTTCGTGGTAGCTTTGTGACCGTAACTATTCTCGACCACACAAAATTTTACCCACCTGAATCTCTCTTCTCCAGCCCCCTAGACAATGCACCTGTAAAGTGATAATTATAGCGTCGGTGAGACAAAAAAACAAACAAACAAAAAAAAAACACCCGAACAAAACAAAACAAAATCAATGAAATAAAAATTTTCAATGATAACTTAGAGCTGTAGTCCTAGAGTCAGTAGTAAGTGCAGAATACACGGGACTAGTCGAGGCAATGTCCTTCGTTGTCAAAAACGAAATGCTACCTCGCCCGGCACTGAAAGGATGGACATACTATTTAAAATGCAAGGCTAGTAAAGTAACGAAAGGCAAAAATATCCATGGTTCAAAACTTAAAACCCTCCAACCTCTTAAAAAGACACTATGACTATTAAAAGACCCACAAAAATGTTGATATTTTAACATGTGAACTCCGTATTATACGTATTTTCGACTTTGTTTATTCATCTTGTCACCTGTTGCAAACATAAAGCCAAAAGTAATCATTCAAACTTGAAAATCTAATCGATGGAATTAGTTCCTCGAAATCGTCAACTGTACGTTAGTCTTCCATCAAGCCCCAAAAAAGTTCTGTCCGAAGCTTGCCACCCAAAATACACCAAAATAGCGTACGTTCAACGACATTCGCGCCTCCCCACCCCTTTATATCCGAGAACTCTCCTTAGTATTTTAAATAAAGCGCATAATATAATTCCATTTCAATGACTGGTCCATAAAACAAAACGATCTTTTTCAATCCTTTTAACACTTCAGCAAGGACTTCTAATTTTGTGCTTCACGGGTGTGAGAAAAATTTCCAACTAAGGGTCCTTGATTTGATTTTAACCTTTAACATTTAAAATTTCAAAATTAAGGAGACGAAGCATAACATTTAACTGAAGCTTTAAACTGAATTGGTAAAGGCAAGAGTCTGGGGCGTGACTCATGTGTGGTTATGAACTTCAATTTTGGCCTTGATTTCAACTTCAAACAATTCTAAAAAAGAGTACTGACATAATGAGCGGCAAGGAATATTAGAATTCTGAAGAAAAACTCACATTTACTTTACCTGAACAAAACAGAAGTAAGACGTTGGCTAAAAACAGCTGAATGTTCATGTTTCTTTTGCTTAAATTCAAATTCTGATCACTGAGTTTGTGGTGATGCTACTAGTGAATATGTCTTCTTTCAGTGTTAGCCGGCGTATTGTGACACTCTTATATATGTTTTTGGAAAGAAATTTATACCTTTAAAGCTGGTCATACAGACCTGACAAAATGCCAATTTCATCTTTGACAACTAATCGAACGACTCGGTAAAATCCGAAATTGATGACTATAGATAGTTTGCATGCAAAAAGGTGGGTAAATAAAACTGAGAACAAGTAAAGTTATTGCTGTTTGCAAAGATGGATTTTCCCGGGCGTTCATATTCAGTATTAATACATGGTTCTCTCTCGATATTTCTTCAGCCTGAATTCCGCTTTCATTACTTTCAGCCAAACTGGCCTGTAGCGTGATCAAGGACCTAAACGACGAAACACCACAACTTGTTCACAGAACAAAATTGCTCAGTAATTATCAGAAACATTTTTTGTCGACGGGAATTGGAAACATACTTATATTATAGTAGGAACTTAACAGCGGGGAACATGCATAATTTTTACTGCATATGATGGCTGAAAACTCAGTGTACATGTTCTGTTAACTGTTTTTGTTGTTAGCTGAAAAGACACAAAAAATAATGGAAGCGGATGCGTCGATGCCACGTGTTCACGTATCCAGACTGTGTAAAGGTGTTCCTGGTTTCGTTAGATCCTACACGCAAGCAGAAATGTATAGATTATGAAGATGAAACGGTAGGAGCGAGGATGGATTGGGGAGTCCGTCTTGTTCCTCTTCCTTGCCCCCTTACTTTCCAGGCCCGTAGCAAAATCCAAATGACTGAGGGGGAAGGGGCGAGCAAGTAGTGCTCTTTAACTACCACCCCCTCACCTCGGTTTCTCGTTTCCTTCTAACCTTTCGATCTTTTCTCTAACTTGTGGTTTGTGTTGACTTGGAGAGAAGAGTCGCCTTGTCTGGGACATCATTCATGGTAAATGTCCAAACATTTGCCGCTTTCGGTTTTCTTTTTCCCCCTGCAACGAAGTCATTTGCAACATCCTACAGGCTCAGTGCATCTGTTTTATCTTTGTAAACATGCGAAATCAAAAGCTAGGGTGGTTAAGTCTGGAAGCTCCTAGACTGCGAGCAGTCTCTCTTTTGCTCAAAAATCCGTGCTGGACGAACGGCAAAGCCCGAGCGCGATATTCGAGCAGCGAGCGGCGAATCCGCGAGCCGCGAGTAGCGTGGGCGGGAGAGTGAAGCTCTCCCGCCCACGCTACTCGCGGCTCGCGGCTCGCGGCTCGCGGCTCGCGGCTCGCGGCTTGCGGCTCAAATATCGCACTCGCTTTCTTGCCGCTCCTCCGGCAGGGTTTTTAGAGCAAAAGAGAGACTGCTCGCAGTCTAGGAAGCTCCATTTGTTGAGCGCAAATTCGTCTTTATCCGCCCTAAGGCTAAAAACGATCGTTCGCTAACAGCATTTGCTGCTGGCATGCATCATAAGTAAGAGCTTTTCCAGAGTGGAAATTTCGCTCAACAGTCTCCCTGGAGCCTATCAAGACATGGACTGCAAGAATAGTTACCAAGTCATTGACCCTCGAAATCTGACGTGTTGTAAAAGTTGGTTTTTTAGTTTGAAAGAGTGAAATTTTGGCAGAGAAAAAACGCAGTTTCGTTTATCGTGTCTCAATTCCAAGTTGTAAATAAGAACCACAGAGCATTGACTCTTATTATGTTCAACAGTGTGAGACTTAAAACAGCAGCTTCCGTTCCTGAAAATATTTGGGGGAACCTTTCCCTGTTACAGGCCTAATTTTTTCGATGTGTAGCGCCTTGCGAGCTTTTCCCGCTTTAAAAAAATTAGACATAAATAGACCAAAAAGCAAGATACTTCTCGCTTTCTGTGAATACTTTAGCGGCGGGCCTAGGAATTCTTGCATGCTAGAGTCCATGTAACCGCGTGCTTTTTATGATTCCCTTCATTTGTGAAAACTTTGTACAATGGGTTATGACTTTATGGCTCTGCTGAGCCAATGTTTTTTTTGTAGGTCTATGTTTGGAGAGGTCCCATGGGGGGTTATGAGGATACGGGATATTTGAGGAAAAATATAGGGATACATGTGATATTTCAAGAAAAAGTTAAAAGGGATACGGGATACCCGGACCTCCACCCCCCCCCCCCCCCCCCTCCCCCACCGCCCCACACCTAATGGGGCCTCTTTTGGACGATTGGAATTTTGTGCTCTTGATCTTTATGAAAAGACCCGGAAAGACCTGGGAACGATTATATGCTTGACGGTCACAAACTGGTCAGCAGTCTTCAGCACCAATTTCCAAGATGGCGGCTTTTGCAGATCTCAATGTAGTTCATCTGAAAAACCCACGTGAGACCGAAAAACTTGTCTCTAAAGCTCTCAAACTTGGCTTTGAGACTATTGCTATTTGCAAAACCTACCGCTTCAAAAAAGAGAAGAAAAAAGGCCAGACTGCTGACAAACTTGCTCCCTTGAATTGGGATGATTTTCCCGCGATACAAGACCTGAAGAAAACCCACCCGAAGTTGAAGGTTTATTCGCGGTTGACTGTTCAGCTAGACGACCAAAGCCAGGTTCATCAATTGTCCAGCGATGTTGTGCAGTCTTTCGATATCTTAGCCGTTCAACCAGCTACGGAGAAACTTTTCCAGCAAGCTTGCAAGACGCTAGAAATTGACATCATTTCACTTGACATGACAGACCGTCTTCCATTTTTCTTGAAGTTTCCCACAGTAAATGCAGCCATCGAACGAGGAGTGCATTTCGAAATAACATACTCACCCGCATTGAGGGACCCAACTCAAAGAAAAAATCTGATTTCCACAGCTTTGGACTTGGTTGTTTTCGCAAAAGGAAAGAATATTATTGTTTCCAGTGGCGCAGAAAATGAGCTTGACTTTCGTGGACCTTATGATATCATCAACCTCGGGCTTTTGTTTAATTTTAAGGAGGAGCAATCTAAAGCGGCTGTTACCAAGAACTGTAGAGCTGTCCTGTTTCGTGCTGAGGCCAGAAAAGGCACAGAAAGGTCTGTCATTTCAGGGAAAGTGCTTACCAAATTGGAGGCTGAGAATGAAGAGGATATTGCTAGTGAAGGTAATAATGATGACGACCATGATGACGAGGAAGAGGGGAGTAGTGATGGTAGTTATGAGGGTGATAATTATGGACCTAAAGAAAAGAAATCAAAAGTTGTATGATAACTTAACCAGACATGTATTGTGCCTACAGCTGCTTCCATAATATAATGTCACATTAAATGGTTTGATGGTTTTTAATGGGTAGCAAGAGACCTGAGTGTTTATCACTCACTGCTTATCACTAGGGACACAAACCCAAAGACTTATAAACCTAACTGTAATCACACGAGTTCTTGCAAACACTGTTTGCAAGTGCAAAGACAAGGATCCAGATGATATTATCCTTCAGTGCTTGTGGCTAAATTTTCTGAAAGCTTGTATTGTATCTGTGTCTTGTGCTTGTACTTGCATTTGCCACACTAGTGAAAAGCAGGCTCAACTCAGCAATAAAAATTGGTGTCTTATACATTTTGTTCTCTTTCTGAGATCAAGTGAGATTTATTAAATAATGATATGTTGTGGTGTTACAGAGCAGTTAACAAAAATAATATAATGTGTAATGGTAAGGACAATGGGTTTGTGTCAGGTAAATAAAAGCAAATCTTTTCACATCTCATGTGATCAGAAGTGTAAATGCAAAGGACACAATGTTTGTGGTTAAATGTGTGCTGTTTGCACTTCTGCTTGTCTTGTGTGATCAAACATGCATAAATTATTGAGCTTGTGCTTGTCCCATTTGATTTCAAGTCTGACACAATGGACAAAATATTTATGATATACTTCATCCTTATGCTCACGCTAGCATTTGTCTCATGTGATCACAAGTGTAACAACAATAAACAAAAATGAATGTCAATGATTCCACTTGTGGTTATGCTTGCACGTGTGCTTGTGTTATGTGGAATTATGAGCTAAAGAGGTCTGGCTGTAAGTCTGTTGTGTTTATGTTTGTTGTGTAAACTGTGTTTGTATATCAAGTCCTTACCATCATGTTGTTTCCTTAGGACAAGAAACTTTACCCCACATTGTCTCTCTCCACCCAGGTGTATAAAATGGGTACCAGTGACATACTGCTGGGGGTAACCCTGTGATGGACTAGCATCCCATCCAGGGGGGAGTAGAAATACCCTCAGTTGATTCTTACTACAAAAACAGGGGATAAGCTCCGGCCGTGTGGGCCTTCTTGGCTCATGTGCAACTTAACCTACCTTCAGCTGAGCTGAACTCAAGATGGCTCTCATCTCAGTTCCCTTCTCATATGGATAAATGTATTAATCCTTGCTCTGTTGGTTTCTATTTTTTGCAGTCTTTTGTCTGAGAAAAGAAACGAAAAATTCTGTACCATCTTTCTGCTTATCACCATACACGACACTTTCGATGTTACTGATTCTTGCAGTACACAGAACTTGTGGTTTATCACCTTACTTATCACAAGGCACCCTATACAGTGGAATTCTGATTTTATTGAAGTCCCAGGAGACTGGGAAAATGTGTTCATTTTTATATAACAGAGGTTCGTTACATTGCACCATTCACCAGTTGGGTCTAATCATGTAATTGCCATCCATATTTAAACAGTTAAAAAACATTCATGATGTAGTGTCTGTATTCATCTCTGTTGATCTGATATGCATTTTGTGCGAGTCACGTGATGACGTTTATTCATCATATCAGGGTGGATTTTGAGTTTGCATTTCTGCATTGTGTTTATAATAATGGGGATTTTTTTGTAACCAGGTATTATTATATCAGAATTTTCCTTTCCATACATTTTACAGTAACTTTGATTGGGCAGAAGAATATCATTCATAATAAACCAGGGCTTATTAATTTGTTTTATTTGTTTATTTTTATTTATTTATTTGCCACATGTATGTGAAGTACAAAAGGAAAGAAAAATAATTACATTATTGTAGTGGCAAGGAGGCTTTGAGGAAGCCGTGTGGCTCAAGAATTACTAAGCCTCCCTGATTTAAGAGTACAGAAAAAGCAGGAATAAGTTTGCATTATCAAATTGATAGCCACATGTTACAATGCTAGCTGTTTTTACATATAAAAGACTTAAGCTTTTTCTCAAGAGTAATAGAATTAAAAGGAGCAATAGAAGAAGTAATAGAATTGGCACTAACTTTTTAAGCCCCAATAGTGACAAGCGTCCAATTTCTCCTTACAATATCATTACTTGATCCAACTTACAGGTCACGAGAATAAAGGAAATGATCACCAAATGTGCAATGTCTTGATGTTTTGTGCAAATTCTCCCAACTAGCACCTTAAAAAATATATGGAGAACACTGAGGAGAATGTGTATATTGATATTGGGGCTTAAAGGGTTAAAAGGGGTAAAGGGGTTAAAGGTTAAAAAAGGTGATAAAGGGGTTATAACAAGGGGTTGGATAAAGGGTTATCAAGGGGTTTGTTACATAATGATTCCAGATCAGGGGCTTTAACACTCATCCATTGTGCACAAGATCAATGTGCTTTACTACCAGGGTCTGGATTGCACTTGTTTTAGCAGTGTTCATTCATTAAACCTGTTCTTCAAGCACCTCTTTAAAGCATGTTACAGGATTGGGAGGAAAAAGGAAAAAAAACGGATATTGTTGATTTGTTATTGTAAGGGAACTGACTTTGCCTCAACCTTGCATAATGCTCTCAAGCATTTTAAATGATTTATGCTTATTTGGAGGTACTAGACTAAATTTCATGAGACACAGAAAAGAAATTTAAACTTTTACTGAGCAGAGAAACTTTTATTTACACAGTGAATAACTGTCTTTTTTTAATATTGAAATGTGTTCATAATTACCATAGGTTACTATTAAGACTGAGAGAGTTTAAAACATATGAACATAAAGCAAGTTGGCCCTCGCTTAATGCTCCATGTTCTTACTGATAGTTAACAAATATTTACAAATATAATCTTCTTTAAATTTTTGATAAAACCTTTCTGGCAACCAGGACGCGTACATAAGCAAAAATTATTTTTGTAGCCAATTAGGCGGAGCCTTTTCTGTACGCACTTTATCAGTGCCCCTGCCCCGAGGATGGCCCATTCGTTCATAGCAAGCTCGGCTTCATATTCTAATCGTTAAATAAAAGGTTAATCTAGCCAATCAGAGGGCATGGAGCATCCAGTCTCACGGTCAAAATTCAATTCCAGTTTATATCTAGGACCTGACTGTTCGTGAGGCTATTAACGAATAAGAGAGGCTATTAACGAAGTTAAGAGGACATCCAGATATAATCTTAGATCGGACGGGGGTATGTTACTAGAGGACTACAGTGCACGATCAAAGAAGACGCTAGGAGACAGGGCTTTTAAAACAGCAGCACCCAAAATCTGGAACATTTTACCGGAGGACATTAGAATGCAGGACAATTATAATATTTTTAAGGGACAGTTAAAGACTCACTATTTTAGACGTGCATATAATTTTTAACTCTATATAGGTGTACGTAATTTTACTCTCTTTTTAATTAATTTTAATGACAGAAATATATACATTTCCTTTTCGTTATATTTGTAATGCGCATTTGATCATGTATGTATGTTAATTTGCGCAATATTAAGTAATAAATATTATTATTATTATTGAATACCCAGTGGTTTCACTTTTTCTCGTTTTCAAGGGTTCCTATATTGCCAATTTTAATTGACCGTTTTGACAGCGCACTAAATGTAGGACAAATAATTTCCCGAAAACACATCGCTGTTCTATAAAACTGGATTCAAGGGGATTGAAACTAGATTACAAACTGGATTTAAACTGGATTGAAAACTGGTTTAAGATGTCGATTTAAATGTGACGCTAACCCCGAGGTAGCTTATTAGATTCTGTAGGATGATACAGGATTGTGGTACCCGTCAGGACGCTCAGATTCGTTCTTATTGTCATAATCTTTAAAAAAACGGACCTTAGACCTCAGCTGTAGAAACTGAAATTTCATTGCTTCGGCTTGTCAGTTTTAGAGGATGAATTTTTAGCTCTTTTTAAATGTGAGCGACTGCCCGAGGGACAGTAAACTTGATCATGTTGACTAGGTGGTCAAATGAACTGTAGGTTTTTAGACGAGGAAATGACTACATGAGCTTTTGTTCGGGCAATCGAGATGGTCGTGTAAATATGCTGGTCTCAAGGTGTTGCTTCATCGAATCCTCCTTGAAAAATATGGATGTACTTCAATTTGGATAATTTTGGGAACTGAAAGTTGCTTGATTTTTGTCTCTTCAGCTTAATTCCATGTTCGATCTCCTTAAACACAATTTCCTGATCCTTCTGTATCTTCTTGTGGGTTTCTTTTCGCGCTTGCCACTCTCCCTTGCACTAAGTCGTTCACCTCCCTCTTTGATCTTCGAGTGGAGTATTTGCAATTGAAGAGCTTCACAAGATGCTGTCTGAACCGCGCGCTGGTGAAGCTATACACAACTGGGTTGATGCTAGAGTTGAACATTGCCAGTAGGATGGTAATTTGGTGATTGGCACTGTGTACCATCTGATTTGGTAATGACTCGGCCAGGCAATACATAACGAGGACTGGGACCCAGCAGATGACGTAGATTACGCTAACCGCGATGACTGTTACACTTGCTTTCTTTCTTGACAAAATGGCCTTTTTCTGCGGGAGGGAAATTCAGCAGCTTGGTTACACATTCCGCGCTTCTACTTTAAATTAGGTATCTGTCTTCTAAGGTAAATGATTTGGAAGGCCATCAACCAAATCTCAGGGTATTTGTTGTTTGAACGAGGCGGGCCCAGGGGTGGAGTTGGGAGACCCCCTCTTTGACCATTTTTTTTTTCAATTTTGTCAAAATTCCTGTAATCTACAATCTACTCTTTCAAGCTTACTGGAGACATTTACTACCAGAGTTTATACCACCCTAGCCGTTTACCTCACCCTCTAGTGCTTACAGCCTCCCCTCTCCCCACTTCCCTTTTACCAAATCCTGGATTCGCCCGGTGGCCATTGGCGCCCGGTGTAAGAAAGTGGTTGGCCTTTTCAAAGTCTCACGGGTAGGGTGGATGTATGACATCATAAATGGACTAATAGCGCTGCTGGAAGTGTCCTCAGTTTATTAAGTTATTGTCCGATCGCATCCTAAGCCATAAGTTTTTTGTTTTAGTTTTGTTGCCAGTTCGTGGCGTGGTTCAATCAAATCCAAGGGAAAATGAAATAACTCTCATACTAGCTACTACTCCGTAATGGACAATATTTCCTGGGACACCTACACCTTACAAAAACACACCCAATATAATGCCTCGCCGAAAATAGAAAAATATTCAGAAAGTAACACTCAGAATAAGTCTTTATGCTGGACTGTCTGAGCACACCCCTCCTCCTCCAGCCAATATAAGCTAATACAGACAGCGACTGATTGTAAACGACGCTTTTTTTTATTATTATTGTAATCAGTTTTAGTATTAGTTGATTTCTTTTATCTGCATAATTTTAAGAGCACTGAGACTCTGTTTAAGTGCTCCTAAAGCCGAAATATTATTATTATTATTATTATTATTATAATCAACTTGCATGGGGAAGAGAGAACTCCTTGACTGCGAGTGCAGTGAAAGTGTCCGAAGAATAATGGCGGGAGTAATGTACCTTTGATGCAGATTGCAAGGCTGGGTTTGTCTCAAACCATAGCTTGTAAATCACCCTTGAGTACAGATAGCTCATCACACCGATGGGTATCACTCCCGCCACTACACTCCATCCTAAACTGTACACGACTGGCAAGATCGCATCAGACCAATGCTCTCCACAGGTCCTGAGATCCTCCCTGTATATCACGGCCGCGTAAAGAGGAGTATTCCAAATGAAGCCTGCGAGCCAGCAACTAGCGATGATGACTTTCAGTTTGGTCTTAGTCAGTGTTGAACGGCTGATCAGTGGTTGAACCACGGCGTGATATCTTTACAACAGAACGTGCAAAAACGAAAGAGAAACAAGGCGATCACTAAGAAACTGGGCTCAAATTCTTATTATCTTGACTGATGACAAGTAAATCAAACTACAACTACTACGGAACACTTCTGTAATTTTTTGGTAGCTGTGCACCAGCTACTAACACTGGCTAGTGCTAGTTCAGCTTTAGCCACTAGCTGCGCAAAAACCTATCCTCATGAATTTCATGAAAGTTCATTGACCATACCACTTAAATACTGTGTACACACTTACATTAAGGCCTTCTTTTAGCCTGGTATAGCTCAGTTTTTTTCTAATTCAATACAGAAAAACAACCACTTGTGTTATCCAGAAATAGAGACATACATTTTGGTCATAAATAACCGAGCAGTAAAATGAGCACTTCAAAGAAAAAAGGGTCCACTTTTTTGTTGTCCGTGACGTCATTTTTTAGTGCTTTGGATTTACCCAAGCTAACATAAGTCAGTGCGTTTGTGGGAAAAAGAAATGATACTGTCACACGGTGGTTGTCCATTTGTGACCGGATTACCGGGTTTCTACTTTACAACAGCATCCAGAAACGTTCCTAAATGTTTACCTTTCTACGGAGATTGCAACCAGGTTACATACTGACACCAACGCCGCAGTCCACGCCAAGGTTCCTCCCGTTAAGAACTTGCACAACACCAAGCCCGTGGTACCAGAAGGATGCTCAAATGTGGGCGCAATCACGAACTGTATGGCCACAAACACAGCCACTACCATGTCAGCAAGGGCCAGGCTTAGCATGAGTCGGTTCATGGGGGTTCTCATGGACTTGTTTAGAAGAACCACCAAGATCACCATTGAGTTGCCAATGAGGTCCATTATAACCATAAACGAAAACGCTATGCTGAGGCCAATGTACTGCATAGATAACATGGTATCTTCTGAAACAAAAATAACAACAATAATAAAAACTTACAAGTTGATCAAAAAAGAAGAAATCTCAACAGCAATGTTTTTAGAGCGAACCATTTTCAAGTGTTCAATTTGTTTACAATAAAATTGGTACAGATGAATTTTCTCTAAAGATACGTTACAAAATACAGCACTTGTTAAAAAGCGAAGACTGCTTGATTTTAGCCCTTTATATTCTAGTAGTGAATTCCAAAGATGAAGCGCACCCAATAAAAACACGTTTTGATGTTAAACGATGGACACCAAGAAATAAGCAATTACTTGAGCGTACCTAAGGTATATCTGTTTACCAGAGGTAGCTATAGAGTTAACAGTATTTTTGCAAATCAACTCATTTCAAGTCTGACCTGCTTGCTGAATGGTGGATGTCTGCGACCTTAATACGGTCAAAGGTTTAAACGTGCGTTTATTTACACCACGCCACTCACACGGCTCCGGATGTTGATGGACGTAATGACGTCACTAAAAGAAAGAACGATTAGATCACCTTGCACACGGTGCTTTTTGCTCCATTCATTACAGATCACAATTCGTATATCATACTCTCGTCCTTTTCCTATCAAAGAAACTAATTTAATTCTGGAATTGATTTATGAGTTTTAAACCTTTTCCAATGGCTTTGACTATCACTTTGGCCAAAAAAGTCCCAACGTTTTAATTCTGAAAGATTCAAATTATGTATATATTACAATCTTACGTGTCAAACAAATCCATCATATTATTTGCCAGGCAAGCTGCGCGATATCTTAGTAATTAACATTTACGGAGATCAAAGCCTTACCTCACGCCTTTAATAGCATTATAGTTTTATAAATAAAGAAAGGATTCACTCAGATGCTACCATTGTCGTGGTTCTCACTATCTAGGATATGGTATCTGATATGATATATCTATATTTTGATGATATTTACAGCAAGTTAATTTACATGTACAAATGTCATTGGTATACAAGCAACACTAACGGTGTTGATGGTGTTCACTTTGTTACAGACTGATAGGTATATAAGATAACCGATTTTACTGGTAAAGTAAACTGGCGATGAGATAAGGGGAAAGGCGGAAGACATAGTGCGATATTTTCTGGCTGTAAAAGATCCTGTACTTTAAACAAGTTATGTGGTCTTTTCACGTACCGTTTTTGTCAGCAACTGTATTGAGTGTTCACCGCCTTAAAATGCAAATCTGGCCATGCGTGTTTTCTTCATCTCGATCGATTTTTATGTTGATACTAGCGGCTCGTGGAACTGTGTGGGTTTGTGTGTGTTTAGAAGAGGAGGTGTTAAGCCATGTTGCAAACTCATCGTGACGAGTGCTATTTAAAACGATCAAGGAAGGAGGAAAGAAACGTGGGCACAATTGTTTAGAGAGAGAGAGAGAAAAAAAACAAATATTGAAACTGTTTATAAATAGATATGAAAAGGTTAAAATTATTCCAGTCACGCCTTCAAAAAAGTTCTTATTTTCAGAGGAAAGTAGATAAGTAATTTTTAACTACATTCTTTGTTTTTTAATTAGATGCGTTTTCTAGTGAACTTATTGTAAACTTTTATATTTAGCGATGAATAAAATAATTTATTCAGACGAAAAATTATTACGTTTACTGATCAACAGATAGAATGTTCTTTAATGTAATGCAAGTCATGTTTTGCTTGCCAAGTCAAGATCAGTTTGTTGACAAGGCAACATAGTTGTGAATATAACGCTTCTAGCAGATATATAACTGATTATCAACTAAAGAAATACAGGTATTATGGATATTCGTTGTCATTTTATCTGGCATTTAGTCAAATCTCACCTAAAAAGGGTCGGGATATAAACAAGGCCTTTCTCGAGAAAAATAAACAAAGGCAGCTGATCATGAAGAAAAGTGACTGAAAACCGACGTTGCCCATGGAGGCAAGCTTTACCTCAAACTTTCTTATTATTAATTCAGCTTAGTTTAGAACCAAATAACCTCAGGGTTTTGTGGGAAAAGTAATGTTTTAAACGGCAAAAGACTAAAAATGTTACTGCTGATCTATCCACGTTTAGTTGCATTTTACACAATTGAAAGCTGTTTAAATTTCGACAGCGCTTCACAATTAAATTTGCGGTTTTTTAATTTTGTCAGCTTGAAAGCTTTTCTAGAACGACTCTGATAGAGAGCTAAAGCAGCCACATTGGAGATGCCGATTACGATTATAAACTCCTCAAAAAAATTTCCTTTGTAGATTTCTCAAGAGTGTCCCTTAATTGATCAGACCCGTTCAATGTATGCTTGTCAATCAGAGCTGCCTGAAGTTTAAATGCAGATAGTTTCTTCTTAATTCTCGGTTGTGCACCGTAAGATGTCAGTTAACTCACTTTTAATACACAGGTCATGAACTGATGGCTGACACCGTTGCGTTGCCGGTCCGCCGCTGTTTGTTTCAACAGCCTTTATAAACAGTACGGTGTAGTCTAAAGTCCTGACCAAAGGGAGTCGCAAGTCAAAGCAAATAGGGAATGTGAACTTGCGAACACAAACTTGCGATGGGTGGTCAAACGGACTCGCAAGTAGACGCAAATTCAACGAAAGTAGCAGAAAAGCTTTTTCGGAGCAGCATTGCACGCGCGCCCGTACAAAGGAAAACAATACTGAGACAAACTTGCGACGACTTGCGTTGGGTGGCCAAACGGTGAAAAACTTGCGTTCACTTGCGTGCAAATTTGAGCTCGATCAAAGTGAACGCAGACACACGCAAGTCGTGGCCAAACGGAGTCGCAAGTTGATCCAAGTTTTCAAGTTGCGACAACTTGCGACTCCGTTTGGCCAGGGCTTAACTGAAATGTCAGCTGTCTCCTTGTCCTAAACCCTGTGGGCGCAGTTGAGAGAGTCTCCCTCCTCCCTTCGACAAAGTGAGACAGTGCTTCACAGTAGCTATGAGCTCGGGAAGGAATTGAAAAGAACTATAATTTCAAGCATTAATTCTGTGCCTTTCGATAGACTTCCTCATCACTTGTGTCGTAAAAGCAAAACATCTATGTGCAAGTTAAATTGTGTCGAGTGCTGAAAGCAAATAAAATAATTTGAAAGTTGAAAGTCAAAGGGATTAGTTTCTGTAGAAAGCTCGGTGTTGCGTCGATGGCGGAGTAAATCTCTTCAGTTTGGCATGAACTATTCCATTCTGGCTCTATTGAAGGGATAACGATAACGCTCCCTTACGGTGGCCAATTTCCCTCATATCACCTCAGCTAACACAAAATTGAAATGCACCTTATTGTCACTAATTTTCGCGAGAACTTAATTTCGCGAAATTGTGAGAGGCAAATTCCACGAGACTTAATTTACACTATTGTCAAACAGGACTTTGAAATTTCGCAAGTCTTAGAAACGGCGCTTCAGTTGCAATTTTACATAACCATATTTTTCAATGATATTGAACAGATATTATTGGTAATTTCGGAGACTTATAACATCTACTGACGATTCACAATTCACAATTCACTTGACTCTGATGATGACTTCCTCTCAGGCTGTCGTCAATAGGGACTTAAGAGCACCGAGAACCGGAACGGCAACGGCGACGTCGAAACCGAAAAAAGACTGGACAGAGAACGCGGTCGTGGCACGAGCCGCTATGAGTTTGAACGAGCGTCTAATGTGCAGCTCCGCATAGGCGGTGTTTGAGCGAACTGTGCTAGTTAAATGAGGTTATGAACATGCTTCTCATAAGCCTTGTCAAGAAAATAATCTACCACGGACAATTTCAAAATAGAATTGTTCGGAAATACACAAATTCCACAAAGTTACACACTTTCTATTTTTCATTATTTGTGCTGCGAACTTAATTCAGTCAACGGATATTTCCATTCAGCAAAACGTACTCACATCATTCCAGAGTAAGTAGACGTCCTAAATTTAGGAAATACAGTACTGCATGAATAAAATTTTAGTTAAGCTAGGCTTTTATAAACGAAGAATTTTCTACAAACGAAGAATAAGGCTTTTATAAACGAAGCGAATTTGTCTCGTCAAGATTAACCACCTCTCCTCAAAAGGATCACTTAAACTTGTGGAAGTATTAAGAAACTGGTTCAATAAATCCAAAAAAGCCCTTTGAGTTGGCACGGAAACACGACCCAAATCAATTTAATTTAAATTTAATATTGTCTCCGAATATTTTTATTTTTGTTTCTTAAGTCGTAGGAAAAGAATAATTGAAAACATAAATCTTTAACGATTATTATCCAGAAGCATTACTAGCAAACCAAAAAGGATTCTGAAGAGATCTTGCGGGTTTAAACAGGTAGAAATTAGGATAATGTTAATAAATTTAAGCAAAACAAACGTTTACATTTGATGTGAATTTTCATCTCTTCCTCGACCTCAGCCTCAAACAGCATATTGAAGCACAGACCTGTTTTCGCTTAAGTAGAGCAAAGAAATATCGTTTCCTATTCCTGCAGTCTTCTTAAACAACATTAAGCGTATTTACATCGGAAAATCTTGATGAAAAGAAAGAAGAATGAGTAATATGTACTCACGTTTTCACGCGACGGCAAACCTTGCTATCTCAGTGACGTCGGGCCCGAGAAGAGAATGTCTACATATTTCTCGCCAAACATGCGCCTGGAATCACCCCTGGATTCAAACCATTTAGGGACAGACCATTAGAATAGCTATTGGGGGGGGGGGGGGAGAGGGGGGGGGGCGAGGTACAAAGAGTAATAATGCAAGGGAAAATTGAGAGAAAAAAAATTATGCACAACAAGTAGCCTAGAAAAAAAGTTTTGCATACGGAAAAAAATAGTTCTGCAAGGAAAACGTTAACAAAAAAAGCTCGTGCAGCTCGAACCCCCCCTTCCCCCCAATAACTTTTCTCATGGTCCTTCCCTTACGGTAAATAAAACTATATTTACCCACGGGGTCCTAAATCACCAATGACATGCTCTCCCTAAGAGCCGTGCTAAAGTAGCGATATAAAATTATTGCCGTGTATGAAATAAAAATATT
Organism: Siderastrea radians; assembly: GCA_964017195.1. Classification (NCBI taxonomy): domain Eukaryota; kingdom Metazoa; phylum Cnidaria; class Anthozoa; order Scleractinia; family Rhizangiidae; genus Siderastrea; species Siderastrea radians. Next base: position 6,940,616 of record OZ024889.1, on the reverse strand, counting down.
TACAATTATAATACAAGTACTACTGTTCACTTGTTTGGATAGCGATAGAAATAGCGCTATATAAATAAAGTATTATTATTATTATTGTTAAATTACTACTACCATTGACGACCCATATTATTGCTATTCATATTTTCATATTATATATTTATTTAGTATAATTTCAATGTTATATTCACCGCGCTACCCGGTGAATACAACATTTCAAGGCGCGGCATCTAAACTAAGTTACTTTTTTGGTGTGTTTTGTCAAGTTTAACTCGTTTTTTTTTGTTTTTGTTTTTTTTACTTTTTTGATGTCCACATCTCAAAATTATACTAAAACAATTATTCGCCTCAGGCTAGGTAAATATTGGCGAATATTCGCCAATATTTACTTCGCCTTCGGCGAATAATTTTTAAATATTTATGTTTTGTTATGAGAATGCGTTCGTTTTCGCAGTTCCTAGTTGTTAATAAAACATTTGCAAGTCATTTTTCAAGTTTTTGTGAAGGGCGACAGTATGTTATTCCAATTTGCATCAGCTCGGCTTACTACAAATTGACTATTAAACGCGCTCTAAATTAGCGATCACTGGTCGGCGCTATTTTGAGAATGCGACAAGCGTTGATTATTACATTTCGATGGTACAAAATGTGACGATATTACAGGTTTTGTCAATGCAGCATGGCCAGAATACATAACAAAGCAAATTTAAAAAGCCGATTAGATCGTGCGAAGCCCTCTTTTTATTAGTACAACCAGGTGTATATAATGAAAGCGCTTATAAATCTTAAACTCTTGGCCTCGCAGACAGAGTCTAGCAGTCTACTAAAAATTAGTACCACGTAATGATTACAGTGCGTAAAGGACAAAGATTTGTTAATATTTACATAATTACCGCCTGTTTCGAACCTGTTTAATATCTGCGCCCTTTGTCTGTCACCTTCAGTCTGAAGATAGTATATCGTTTTATCTGTATTTGAGACACGGCGCTGTAATAATATGACCTTTATCCTTCAGTTAATAACAGCTTAAAGATCGCAAAACTACATTTCTACCGCGGTGGAGTTGTACAAGGCACTTAGTTTCACCTTTTGGAAGTAACAAATGTGTGAAGACGTGAGATTTTCTCAAGCTCCGTGATGAACAAAACACACAAAACCTGCTTCTTTTTGGATATCGACTTGGACAAAGCGGAAGACGTTTTCATCACAAATATTCTAATATGTATCCTGAACTCATTGTTTTCTCTGATAACGTGCGCGGGGAATTTTGTCATTCTGCACGCGATCCGTAAAGCCCAAGACCTCCATAAGCCATCTTTCATCCTTCTGGGTTGCCTCGCAGTGTCTGATTTTCTAGTGGGTGCAATTTGTCAGCCATTTTTTGTGGCATTTAAAATAGCTGAACTTGTGGATAATTTTAGTGCGTATTGTACATTAAGGATGTTCCAGTTCATGTCTGGCTGGATAACTGCAAGCGTATCTTTTTACACGTTAGCTGCTGTCTCCATTGATCGTCTTCTCGCTCTTACTCTTCATTTACGATACAACACTGCTGTAACTGTTCCACGGGTTATTCAAATCATTTTTGTTATCTGGATCCTTTGCATAACGTGTGTCACGCTACGATTTTGGATGAGCACTCTCTGGTTTGTTTTGCCGGCGGTTAGTTTCCTTCTAACACTTCTTGTTACGATTTTGGGCACGTCAAAAATATTTCAGATTGTCCGAAGACATCAACGCCAAATGAGCCGCCAAAATATGGCCATACAGCGCCTTCAACCCGGCACAGTAAATGTACTCAAGTGTAAAAATTCTGCTGTGACTGTACTTTATGTTTATGGTTTGTTCATAATTTTCTATCTTCCATTTTGTGGGGCTATAGTTTTGCAATATCTTACTGGATACAATAGAAGAGTGAAGATTGCTTATGACTATAGTGCAACTGTTGTCTTCATCAACTCCTTTTTGAATCCACTAGTGTACAGCTGGCGAATAAGGGAGATAAGACGCGCTGTTAAGAAGGTTCTGAGAAGAGGATAAAGCGACTACCTACCAAAGAGGCATAACATTGCGTGAGGTCACCCTGTTTGGCATGAAGGGGCGAATTTTTGCCGTGGGGCTACACGAACCATGGCCACTCAGACAAAATTTTCAGACAAATTTTCAAATCAGCCAATCAGAATGCGAGTCCAAAACAATGAAATGGCTAAATATTAAATAGTGTGTTATTCAATAGTGTCAAGGAAAGGAGCTTCAGACAAGCTAATATTCTGGGTTAATTTCATTTGTCAAAATGTACTTATTCATGACAAGGAATTTATAAAACCCGCAAATAACCCCTTTGTAGACTTTTCCATTTAGTCATTCTATGGATTGTATTTTTGTTATTTAAAAATTGGTGATTTCTCGCTTTAACTTAGTGGAAGGAGTTAAGTAAACCTCAAGCCCGGGACAAGGTGGGGATTTGGAAGAAACCTTGGTCAAATCTCGAATAATACCCCCACCCCTGGGGATGCCTTCTTGAGTCAAAATATTATCTAATAACCCCACCTGACCCCTGGGGGCTGTGTTTAGATGACACTTGGTTGTTAGGGGCCAGTTACATGACGAATTTCACCCCGGTTAGCTGGGCTGAGATTTCAGCTCGGCTTTCTAAAAAAAATCTTAAAAAGACGTTTGCGATTACATGAAGAGAGTTTCAGCCCGGGTGAATTTTCTAGCCCGGTTTCACAAACCAGGCTGCACATTTCAGTCCGGTCAAACGGGCTGAAAAACCTCATGAAATCGCATTCAAATTTCAGTCTGGGCTGAAATAGGAACTTGGACATGCGCACCGCTTGAGTTGTCAACGTAAAACGCTTTCCTGCACATTTTCCTGCCCCAATTGCCCGGGCGCATGCATTCGCAACAAAATTTCAGCCTGGTGGGCGGACCGAAATTTTAGCCCAGGGTTGAAAGTCGCCGTGTAATTGGCCCCTTAACCTGAAAATGAAAAGGCACTGATGGTGAGGAGACGTCATTTGAAAATTGCCAAGTTTTTTAAACCAGCCAGAGCAAAGCACTGTTTTCAATATTGCTTTTGTGTTTTGTAATGCTTACGGAGCAAGGATGGCCTTTGATTACTCGTTAAATCAATTTGAATATCAAAAGCTACTGACCTTTGACTTTGCTCCTTCAAGAAAAACATGAGGGATTAAGTTGCATACGGGCAGCCGCTAACTTTGATATTACAGACTCTGCGCAAATCCCAACCTATGCCCCGACCCCACGGGGCAGCTAGATTTGCTAAACGCTTCCAATGCCCCCCCCTTCCCTCCTGGGTATTATTTTGTATCCAATCCCTTACTATTCCCCTCTAATCCCCACCTTGTCCTGGGGTGGAGGGGGGGGGGGGTCGGGTTTTTCGTTTGCTCATGCATTGTTAGCAGCAATTCGTCTGTCACGCCGGGTCAGCTGTCGTCAAAAAGAGATCATTTTCAAACCACTATTTCAGTATTTTAGAGAGATAGATGAAACTTGGCAGGATGACAACTTTTACTTTTAAACAATCCTATGCCGTTTGAATTGTTTAATGGATGTTTATTAGCAAAAGAAACAATTATGGCAAAAATACGGTTTATCGTAACACAGTAACTTGCGTAAGTCGTGTAACATCAAATCGAGTCGAAGTACATCGCTTGAATTCGCAGCATTTGGCAATGGTTCGGACATCAAACATGGCAGAGCTAGTGCCTTCCGGTTTTTCTGTCTACAACCATGTTTTTTTTGTAGCGGTCCGAACACATTTCCCCGAAGAAACAACCCGTTTATGTCAATCCAGCTGCGATCAATAATCAACTGTTTAAGTATTTTCCCAATATTACAATTTAGCAGAAGATGTGCAGTGGTTAGCCCTTTTCCTTTCCATTCTGGCGGTTTGGCGGCTCGGCGGTTCGACCCTCAGGGGGCGTAAAAAAAATAAATGAAAAAATAAAATAGCATACTTTAAAATGCAAACTTTTCTTGTTAAAGAACAGCACGAAGTAGGTTTCACATTTTTTACGATGATTCTGTCGAAAACCGTGAGAGGTGCAACGCGGGCCAATCATATTTATTTCGTCGTCTTTCGTCCAAGAAACTGAGGGTGTACTTACCTTTAATTTGTCAACTTTGTCACTAAACCAAAGTAAAATCTACTAAAAATGTACAAAATTGTCCAGTTGCGGTGCGGGCCGTGTATTTCAATGTTTGCTTTTTTCAGTTTTAAAACATTGGTAATTAGTTAATCCATACCGAAATACGACGTAAATTAAACGAAACCTTTTCATTCTAGAATTTGGGATCCCTGTTCTGAGAACAAAGGACTTAAAAAGTAGGCATATTAGAGACTAATGGAAACTAATAGAGAAAACGACTTTTAAAAAATTTTGGTTAAAAGAACAAGAATAGAGACGGTTGAACTGATTGAAAACACCAAAAGACCTGACACTAAGTGGGCGTTTAGAGGTTTTGGTGATGTTTATGTTAACAAGTGGTGCTTGTTCGGCAACCCCTTTTAGGTACTGGCCCACTGCCAGACATGGCTGCGCAACCTTTCGCATGGACAGTAAAATGTAGCATTCAGCAGAGTCCCAGTCGATTCTGTGGTTTGTTTTTAAATGGTGCTCAGCAATGTAATTGTTGATGTCATCATTTCTAGTCGCTCGTTTGTGTTCAGTCAGTCGGATGTTCAAATTCCTGCCGGTCTCACCAATATAAGTGCGTTACCTACAGTACGGACTACTATCAACGAATCAAGCTGGAAAGCTGGTTTACTAACTTAGAACAAACACCACTGAACCGTTGCCAACAGCTACCTGCACCTTACAAACGACTTATTGACGACAATAACAAGACAGACAAGCGACTAATTTTACTGCCAATAGACCAACCGACATTTGACTAACAAAAGACGGATCGAAACGCACCGATCACGTTTTACAGTCTTCACAGCCAATAACATCACGAGATCGTCGACCAATCAGGACAACGACCAGAGACTTATAACATCTACTGACGATTCACAGTTCACTTGACTCTGATGATGACTTCCACTCAGGTTGTCGAAACGTCAGTCAATGTCATTACAAACAGTCCTTCTCAAGACTACACTCACCCGGACAATCATAATTACCGACCTATAATAGTATTATATTTTATAAATAAATAAAGGATCCACTCAGATGCTACCACTGTCGTGGTTCTCACAAGGTTATTGGTAGTCTGATATGATATATCTATATTTCGATGATATTTACAGCATATTAGTCTATATGTATAAATGTCATTGGTTTACAAGCATAATTAAAGGGGTTACAGACTGATAGGATAGGTATATAAGTTTACCGATTTTACTGAACCTAGTGACAAAGTAAACTGGCGATGAGATAAGGGGAAAGGCGGAAGACATGTTGCGATGTTTTCTGGTTGTAAAAGATCCTGTACGGCAAAAAAATTCATATGGTATTTTCACTTACCGTTTTTGTCAGCAACTATATTGAGTGTTCACTGCCTTAAATTGCAAATCTGCCCATGCGTGTTTTCTTCATCTTGATCGATTTTTTTGTTGATTCTAGCGGGTGGTGGAATTGTGTGAGTTTGTGTGTGTTTAGAAGAGGAGGCGTTAAGCCATGTTGTAAACTCATCGTGACGAGTGCTATTTAAAACGATCAAGGAAGGAGGAAAGAAACGTAGGCACAATTGTTTAGAGAGAGAGAAAAAAAACAAATATTGAAACTGTTGATAAACAGATATGAAAAGGCTTTATTCGAGTCACGCCTTCAAAAAATTTCACAGTAACTAGAGCCCGGAAAGGAATTATAGGGAACTATAATTTCAAGCATTCTTTGCCTTTCTATAGACTCCCTCATCAGTTGTGTTGTAGTAGCTAAACATTTATGTGCTAGTAAAATTGTTTTGAGTGATAGAAGCAAATAAGGTTAAAAGTTGAAAGTTGAAAATCTGAAAGGAATTAGTCACTATAGAAAGCTCGGTGCTGCGTCGGTAGGCGGAGTGAAACAGTTCAATTTGATATCAACTCAGTTCTATTCGCTCTTATGAAGGCCTAACGCTCGAAAAGTCAGCTTTTGACTCCCTTACGGGCGCCCATTTCCCTAATATCAACGCAGTTGATAAGAAAATAAAGTGTCAGGGTTTTCGGTAACATTTTAAAGTGCCGGATGCATGGGTAAAACAAAAGGACGTGAGCGCCGTAGGAGGGAACGTGAGTGCAGAAGGCACAAACTTCAAGGGGGTCCGGGGGCATGCCACACCCCCCGAGAGTTTTGAAATTGGACTCTCCGTATGCCCCTCTCCTGCGTTCGCCGGAATGATCATTCGTTTCCGATTATATAAATTGTACAAGTGAGCAAAATAAGGCTCAACTCTATCTTTCAGATCTTTGAGAACAAGGGATGTAAAAGATAGACATATTCGAGAATAATGGAAACTGGGTGGTAAAGAAAACGACTTCAATGCTGATCTGGGTGAGGTTTTGCAATTAAAGTGATATGTTACTTAGCCTGGCTCCTGGGTCTCTTAGTTCATTGTCACTTCACGCATTGTTTTGATTCTTGACGTTTACGATGGTTCGAACCCCCTTTTTACCAAAATCCTGAAATCCGTTTTTTGTTGTCATATTAACTCACTCTAGCTTTCTGATAAGAGGTAATTTTTTAGTACATTGAAACGAACCCTCTTTAAGTAAACGTCAATAGCTGTGGTAACAAGAGGCATCTTTACCTAGGTAAATTTGAGGTTTTTAAGGGGAAAGTCACTTTCCCGTGTAACCGGTTTTTCCTCGGAAGAATTTTACCCAGGTAAATTTTCATAGTAAAGTGACTTAGAACAATAGAAAATACCCCAAGCAAAACGCTATATGGATTGAAGAGTCGTCCGGTTTCCCCGGGTAAACCTACCAACGAGAAGCCGAGTTTTGGACGCTACACGTGCAGTGCGTGATACACTCCATGGCCTAATTTGCAAGCGGCATCCGCGTATAGAAGATTGAAGGTGGCTCCTTTTCGAGCAATGTTGTGTTTATTTAAACGGAATGCTGAGGCTTACAGCAAGTTTTATTTTGCGTGTATCGAATTTTTTTTTTCGTCTCAGGAAATGCAATAGATCAAAGATTTAGCAGCTTATTCGTTGGAGCGGTTTCTTCGTCTTCTTGTTCGGTTCATTAAAAAAAAGGCCTCAAACGTCAATGTTTTAAAGGTTACCCGGCTAGAAAATTTACGCCCTTGAATTTCCTGAGTACCAAGGGAAAATTATACTGGGGAAACCATATGTTTACCTAGAGTGGTCTACGGCTAATGTTTTGGTTAATTAACCAAGCCAAAGAGTTGTCTGTCATTAATATTACACTTGCGAGCCATTTTACTGTGAAAAATTATTGTGAAAAGCGACAGTATTAATTGCAATTACAATTATTACAATTTGCGGCAACCGCAGCTCGGCTTACTACGTAATGGTAATTGGACTGAGTGGAGTACAATTCAGGGAGTAATCGCGCAAGTAATTTTAAATCGGCCGAGCGCGTAGCTCGAGGCCGATTTGAAATAACGAGCACGATTCCCCCTGAATTGTACTCCACTCAGTCCAGTTACTAATTAATCGTTTCTATAACAAATTGAGGGATTAGAAAATCTACTTGCCCTTCGGGGATGTATTTTTAATTATCAGTTTACATGCAGTGGAGAAACAGCTATAAAAGAAGCCATTTCAGTGCACCTGATTGACGCGTGCTCAGCGTAGTTGTTCGATTATGGCTATCAATTGGACAGCTGTAATTGGACACCCACGTGATCACCCTCTAATTGTGTATCAAATAGGCCCGCGGAGAACCAATCAAAATCGAGCATTTTGTTGTAGATACGATTAAGGGGGTAATCGGGCAAGTAGTTTTAAATCTGCGTGAGGTTGATTTGAAATTACGAGCACGATTACCCCTGAATTGTACGACACTAAGTCCAGTTACCAATTAATCGGATATAACAACATGCAGGATTAGAAAATCTACCTGCCTTTCGGGGATATATTTTTAATTATTAGTTTGCAAGCTGTGAAGAAACAGCTTTAGTATAATTGCTCAGGTGATTATAGATTAGCGCGCCCTCTGATTGGTCGAGGATTACGTCATATCTTGCTATTATCACCCGGCGCGAGGTGATTATAATACTGAAGCTCTAATTTTCAAAATGGCCAACGCGCGATTTTTGATGTTTCTGGAGAAAAGAAAAAAGAAAATGCATTTGCTCTGATAATCACCTGAGCAATTATACTAAGGGCCTCTTCATATGATCCCGGTAACCGGGCTGGCTCGGTTACCGAGATGAATTTTGTCGTCTGTTCATATGGGAAATTTCAGCCCGGTTACCGGGATGAAATTCAAGAAACAAAACCAAAATGGCGCAACATTAACAAGTATTGTTCGCGACTATCATAGCTTTGCCGACTCTTGTAACTTTACTAATAAAGCTAATTCGAATACTTTTGAAGTGGAAATGCACACACGGCAAAATTATGCTATTTTGGCCGCCCAGTTTCGAAAGCGAAGCTAATTTGTCAAAAACATTTTCATCCCGGTAACCGGGCTGGAGTGTTCATATGGGAAAATTTTCATCCCGGTTGCCGAGATCTCGGTTGTAGAAACCGAGATCTCGGTAACCGGGCTGGCCCGCCTTCTCATATGAACACATCGCAATTTTTACAAAGGAAATAGGAGTGAGGCGAGATCTCGGAAACCGGGCTCATATGAAGAGGCCCTAAAACAATTGTTCTCCTCGCTCAGCGAATATTGTGGAATAATTTATTCCACAACATTCACTTCGCCTTCGGTGAATAATTGTTAAATAATAAACGTGCTACAAAACACAATTGGCGATGGGTGGGCTCTTTGAAAATGCGACAAGCGTTGTTACATCTTGATGTTGCTAAATGTGACGTTATTACAACTTTTGACAGTATCTTGTGACTGAAATACATAACGATGAATTTAAAAAGCCCACGTGCAGGTGTGTACAATGAATCGACACAAATGTCTATGCGGTCAGTTTACTAAAAACTTATACCAGCTGATAATTACACTGCTCAAAAGGACAAAGATTAACCCGAGAAGATACACTGTATACGTGTCTGAACAGGCAAGATGTTGTTTTGTCTGTCATTTGTAAATATTTACATAATTACCACCTGTTTAACGTCCGCCATCTTTTTCCGTCCGTTGTCTGCAGATGGTATATATTGGCATCTATTATGATTAACCTGTATCCCTCAGTTTACAACCTACAGCTTAAACAAACCCTACATGTACCGAGATAGCGCTGTACTAGGACCTCAGTTTGACATTTCTGAAGTTGCAATTGTTTGTAGATGAGAGGTTTTATCCGTGATGAACAAAACACACAAAACCTGCTTCTTTTTAGATATCAACTTGGACAAAACGGAAGACGTTTTCATCACAAACATTCTAACATGCATTCTCAACTTATTGTTTTCTCTGTTGACGTGCGCGGGGAATTTTGTCATACTGCACGCGATCCGTAAAGCCGAAGACCTTCATACGCCATCTTTCATCCTTTTGGGCTGCCTCACAGCGTCGGACTTTCTCGTTGGAGCAATTTGTCAGCCATTTTTTGTGGCATTCAAAATAGCCGAACTTGTGGATAATTTTAGTGCGTATTGTACATTGAGGCTGTTCCAGTTCATGTCTGGCTGGATAACTGCAAGCGTATCTTTTTATACGTTAGCTGCTGTCTCCATTGATCGTCTTCTCGCTCTAACACTCCATTTACAATACAAAACGGTTGTCACCGTTCCACGGGTTTTTAAAACCATTCTTGTTTTCTGGATCTTTTGCATAACAGGCGTCACGCTAAGATTTTGGATGAGTACTGACTGGTTGGTCTTGCCGGTGGTTGGTTTTCTTCTAACACTTCTTGTTACGACTTTGAGTACCTCAAAAATATTTCAGATTGTCCGAAGACATCAACGTCAGATAAACAGCCAAAATATGGCTATACAGCGCCTTCAACCCAACAGAATGAATGTGCTCAAGTGTAAAAAAACTGCTGTGACTGTACTTTATGTTTATGGTTTTTTCATAATTTTCTATCTTCCATTCTGTGGGGCTATGCTTGTGGAATCTTTTACTGGATACAACAGAAGAGTGAAGATTGCGTATGACTATACTACAACTGCTGTCTTCATCAACTCCTTTTTGAATCCACTAGTGTACTGTTGGCGAATAAGGGAGATACGGCAAGCTGTTGAGAAAGTTCTGAGAAAAGGCAAAGAAGACTAACAGCCCCAAAGAAATGATATTATACTGCGTGAGGTTGCCAGGCTGTTTGGCATGATAGGGCGAATATATTGTTAATCGGAAATCGAGTTGATGTTGAGTAACAGGAGTGCTTTTCAGTTGATGTACCTCACATTTTCCCATTTCAAATCTTTTTGGAATTTTAAAATAGTTTTTGTGAAAAGTCTCTGTAAAAGTGTACTTTTTTATTTTTATTTATTTACTTTTTTAAACACTTTATTGAACAAAGACAACACAAATTTACAATATTTATCTGCCTTTAACACGAAATTAACAATTATATATTAATTAATAACATGAAATTACAAATAACAAGTTAACACAAGTTCGAAACAGAAAACAAAGGAAAAGAAAAAAGTACGTACATTACATAAACATACTGGTCTTAGGCAAAAAAAGTAACATGTCCCGCTGGGTGTCCTTGTCCCGGCTCTCAGCATCCACGCGACCTTTGTTTACTTTTTGTAAAAAAAGCGGATTAATTATTCTTCTGAGGGGCAGTATTAAAAAGAGGCCCACTTCTTCTTAAAAAAAGCTATATTGTTGTTGTCAAGAGCTCTCTGTTTTTCAATTTCCATGGAGTTCATAATAAGTTGTATGTATACCTGTAGTGTAGGGAGAGTCTTCCTTATTCTACAGGTGTATATATCGTGTCTAGCAATAAGAAGAAAGTACTGAAAAAGTAAATCAGATATACTATCAGTTAAGCCAAGACAAAGGGTAGGAGAGAAGGAGTTGTTCGTCATGGTAAGATTCTGAGAAATCCACTGGAAAGCGCTTTTCCAAAAAGTCTGGGTATATTTGCAGTACCAAAATAAATGCATAAGAGTTTCAGGGGAGTCATTACAAAAAGAACAGGAGTCAACCTCTTTCAGCCCTATCTTTTGAAGAAAGTCGTTTGTTGCTACCCGTCTGTGTAGAAACTTAAACTGGAAAACTCTTAGTTTAGTTTCAGTTGTACATAGAAAGGGCAAACGATAGGTGTTTTCCCAATTTACTTCCAGATTTCCAATTACAGCGTCTTCAGAAATCCATTTTTCCTGGCTTTTTATAGGGTTGATGATTTTTTTTCAATGATACATTCGGAAAACTTTTTGCAGACATTGGAGGATGATAGAAGACTTACATATTTCCGAGTAGGGTTATTTAGGTTTGAAGAACACTTTTTTCTAAAGTGTTTTAATGCTGACACTACTTTATAATACTCTAGGTAGTTAGTCTTAATGTTGTACTGAGCAGTAAAAGCACTGTAGCTTATGAAGTTCTGCTCAGCATCAAGCAAGTCCCTGATTTCCTTCACTCCTGCATTAAACCACGATTTATAGAAGAACGGTCTGTTCTCTATTATTATGAGTGAGATATGCCAGATCTGGGTGGAAAAGAAGTCTAGGTTCTCGTCCCTGTAATTTAAAGTACTCCAGTATTCTATAATCTCTGTCAGGAATGGATCTGTTAAATTGAGCAGTGGAACATCTTGCCGTTTTAGGTTACTCGAAAACACTAAATTGCCACCGTGCCTTTCAAGATAATAATTGAAAAAAGACTTCCAATTCGCCTGATTATCATCGTCGAGATAGCCTTTTACCCATTTCATTTTCAATGATTGGTTAAAGCTTTGAATGTCAATCATTTTTAATCCTCCTTTACTGTAGCTGTTAATCATTCAGTGTCCTTTTGATTTTATCACTTTTACCATCCCAAAGGAAGTCGTATAACAGGGAGTTGATTTCCTTAATGACACCTTGGGGAGTTGGTAGAGAGGACAAAACATAAACAATTTGTGATACAGCCAAGGATTTTAGGATTGCAATTCTACCCAAGAGAGTCAGTCTTCTAGCTGACCAGTTGCTAAGCATTTTTTTGATTTTTTCAATTTTCTCGAAAAAATTAGCCTCAATATCCTTTAAATCTGATGTCGAAAACCAAACTCCCAAGGCGTAGACTTTCCTCTCCGCCCAAGTTATCGGTTTGTTTGAAGGGATAATAGTATTCGAATTTTTAAGTGAGCCTATCCAGAGGGCTTCGGTTTTCTCGTAATTAACTCTCAGTCCAGAAATGTCCGCAAATATATCGAGTAAATATAGGGTCCTCGAGAAGGAGAGTTCTGAGCCATCTAAAATCATTGTCGTATCATCTGCGTATTGTGAGAGTTTGCACTCAGTACCACTTATTTTAATACCACGGATTTCTTCATCTCTCCTTATTGCGTTGCCCAGGACTTCAGCGCATAAAATAAATAGATAGGGCGAAAGCGGACACCACTGCTTCACGCCGCGGCTTAAAGTAAAGAAGTAAGAAGACCATCCATTGTTTCATGTGGACGCAGCTGCTTATATCTGCATAAAATAATTTAATCCATGTCACCAAAGAGGTTCCAAAGTTAAAATATTTCAATGTTTTCTCAATAAAAGACCATTCTATCGTATCGAAGGCTTTTTCGAAGTCAATGAATAACAGGAGGCCAGGGATTTGTTCCGTATTTGTGTAATTGATAATGCTATCAATAAGCCTGATGTTTTCTCCGATGAATCTACCTTTTAAAAAACCAGTTTGGTCGTTATTAATTATCTTAGCCAGGATTTTTTTCATACGATTAGCGATAGATTTGGCATCAATTTTATAGTCGCAGTTCAGGAGAGTAATTGGCCTCCAGTTTTTTAAGAGATTGGCGGGTTTGTTCTTCTTAGGCACGAGGGTAATAAGTCCTTTCCTCTGCGTGATTGATAAACAGCCCTTTGCGTGTGCAAAATTCAAGGCGCTTAGTAAGAATTGTTTGATGTCTTCCCAGAAAACTTTATAGAATTCAGCGGGAAGACCGTCACTTCCAGGACTTTTATTTGGTGCCATTGTTTTTAAACTTTCTAGACATTCTTCATTAGTCAATAGACCTTCGCATTCTTTTCTCGCCTGCTCCTCAAGTGTCCCAGTGGAACCCTATTGGGAGAAAATGTCGTCATAATCCGAAATACTTTGCGGCTTACAAGAAGAATAGAGTTTTTGATAGAACGATTTCGCTTCTCTTAAGATCTTGTCGTCCGTATTAATGACACTTTTGTCATCAAGTTGAAGTTGTTTGATAGTTTTTGTATTGAAGTGGCGTTTTTCTAGACTTAACAAAAAAGTATTTGGTATTTTTCTCTCCTTCATTATGCCAGCGCGCCTTAGATCTTATGATTGTCCCTCGGGTTTGATACTGGCAAATTTTCTCTAACTGGAGTGTTTTGACCTCTAATTCATTAAGCGTGTCAGTTTTATCTGTTTCAGAAAAAGAGTGGTTTTCTTCCAGTTTCTTCTGGAGGGATAAAATATCACATCCTAAGTTTGTTTCCTTTGACTTCATTTTGGCTTTCTTTTCTTTTGCGTATTTAAGCGAACTTGAGCGGATAAGCATCTTTATGGTGTCCCAAAGGAGCACGGGGTCGACCTCGTTATTATTGTTGTACTCATTTGCAACTTCAGCAATTGTTTTCTTAATTACATTCACGTATTCACTGTCCGATAAAAACGAGGTATTTAGTTTCCAGAAACCTGGGCCCCTGGGATTGTTGTTATTTGCAAGGTGAAGTGTTATGAGAGAGTGATCAGTCTTGTATCCGGCTAAAATATCTGCTTTCGTGACTGCTGGGCTTAAACTTGCGCTGGTCAAGAAAAAGTCTAAGCGACAGTGTATTTCTGCATGGATTCTTTCTCCTCCAAGTAAATCCTTTGGCATCTGAGTTAAAAACACGCCATATGTCTATCAAGTCCAACGAATTCGCTATGTTCTGTACTTCTTTCTTCTTTCAATGAATTTTTATGCGTCACTGGGTTTCCTCCTTTTTTTATCTTTTTGAACATCCTGTACTAAGTTGAAATCACCTCCCAAAACTATCTCTTCACAATCGAAAGAAAGAAGGTGACTGAGAACCTTTTTGAAAAAGGCGGGATTGTCATCGTTCGGTGCATAGATGTTTACTAAAGTTATGATCTTATTTTCTATTTTTATGTCAATTATAATAAATCTTTCTTCTGGATCGGAAAATTGTCTGATGACTTCGAACTCAAGATTAATGTTAAACAATATACACACTTCTGCACTAGCACTTGAAAGGCTGCTAAAGAAAGCTGAGGATCCCCATTCTGAAGACCACAAGGGTTCCTTCTCTTTGGTGCAGTGGACTTCTTGTAAAAAAAAGATTGAGAATTTTTTCATTCTAAGCCATCGAAAGGTTTCGCGTCTTTTCAAGGTATTCGAGAGGCCCCTCACATTCAGAGAACAAATAACCAATTCGTCAATTGGGGTAGAAGTGTTGATTAGTAGGTGATGAATAAACAAGGGCGCGTAGATACGAGAAGAAGCATTCCAGTAACACCCAGCAGGACAGATGAATGTTTTGAACAAAAACAAAAAAGAAATATTCAGGACTAACAAGAGAAATATACTTAACGACGAGAGCAATAACTATACCTAAAACGAATATTTTTACATAGACCGGAAAACGACAAAAACAAAAACATCGATTGACAAAAAAACAGACGTAAAAATGGCAATTTAAGGGCATGTGAGTGTTTTCCAATGAAGTTGTGAGGTACTAAGCTTTTCTAAACTTTAAAAGAAGTTTGTCCACCGCAAGATAAAGAGACGCTGTTATAGTTTGATTGGCCGGCTAAGATGGGCAGCCACTGTTATTATCATTTCGTTCGTCCATTAGTTCCTCGGGAATGTTCTCTGAGTTGTATTTCTCCTCCCCAATATGTAGCCATCGACCGACTACTTTTGCTTCGTAACCTTTTCCTCTAGCCGCATACATCGCTTTGATCAGCTTTCTTCGTTCTATTTGAATAGCTCGGGCACAGTCGGCAGTTACGTAAGCATCTTTAAACCTCTTGCTCTCTTGAAGTGCCTTCTTTCTGCTAAAGACAAGATCTCTGTCCTCTCTACAGACGAACCGGGCAATAATGGGTCTATTCTTGTTTTCCTTTTGTTTTCCAATCCAGTGGACTGCCTGAAAACGAATCTTCGAGGGGTCGAGATTCATCTCCTTGTGAAGAATGTCGCATACAACTTGTTTAGGTGTTAAATTTTGATCTTTCTCCCTTGCTTCTGGAATAATTATTAAATTTGAGGTTTTCTCTTCTTGTGTAATCCTCTAACTCAATGATCTTCTCGCTCTCTTCTTTCAATTCCGCCTTGGTCTTGACAAGATCTTTGCTGACGTTTGTAAGTTCTTGTTGCAGACTCTGAATTTCCTTCTCCTGAAGGCTTTTAACAGCTTTTAGTGCGGCAGACTCTTCCTTCATGTCATCGATGGTCGCCCACACATTTTCGACGCTAGTTTCTAGTTATTTAAACTTTCCGTTTAACTTGTCCAGCTCGACTTTCATCTCTGCTCGTAAGTAGCTGATTCCTCATGAAGTTTGGCGAAGTTGTTGTCCATGTTCTCATTAAGGTGGCGTATCAGATCTCTTATCGCTTTGTCCTCGAAATCTTGCTACGCCATGGTTTCAGTGGTTTTGGCCTTCTTCAGTTCTAAAGGAGATTTTGGGGAGCTTGAGCTAGATCCTCGCTCTCCGCGTTTGTGTTTTGACATTTACGAAAGCTCTTGACTAGACTGGAGCGGCGATACAACTGTTGTTCGAGAGTCTTCCCTCACTTTTCGTTCACTATCGAAGAACACGTCTGTCCCCCATTGCGGTCGCGCCCAGGCCCCCCTGTAAAAGTGTACTTTCTGTTGTACTCAAGAGCAAGAAAAGAATCAATTTTTAAGAGACGAGTTACTAACGGCATGTGTTTTACTGCTGTCCTTCTAACTTAGGCACAAGTATTGAGACAAGGAAAACGTTTATTTCGGTCATAAAACAAACGCTCAGAACAATTCTAGGGTTTCAAAAAGGTAATAATTATTAACCTTTAGCCAATACCAAGTTATTTCTTAGCGGAGTATTATTCAGTAATGTTAATGAAATAGTGTGTTCTTCAACAGTGTTTCGCTGGAGCGAGAAAACAAAGAATTAAAGTGGGTTCAGACGAGCTAAATCTTTTGCGTTAATTTTTATTTATTAAAATGTACAGTTATTTACGACAAGGAATAAATAAAACAACCCTTCTCAGACTTTTCTACTATGTCATTCTGTTGAATTGTAGTTTTGTTAAAATCGGGTTTATCTTGCTTTAACTTTGAATCCTCACTGGTTTGGTTCTCGTAATAGCAAATGTTCAATTCTTCTGTATTAAACTTTCGTCTTGACTTAAATTCCCGTCTGTAGTGCATAATGCTTGGGTAACAGCGGGGTGCTCGCATTGGCGGCGAGCTTGTACTATCGGATTGGGGAGAGCGTCATGGAGTGAAGACGTGACAGAAGGAGCTCCGTAAATTACTGGACAATTTTTATCGTGTCGAATGCCCATGGGATCATTGCTTTTTACTCCAAAGAGGAGGAATAGGAATTGCAGTAATTCGGAGCCTTCCCCAGAAGATAACAAGAGACTTAAAGAATCTAACTCTCCTGCCAAGTTATGGCTTTACCTCGGTGTAAGAACCTGTGAAACTCACGGATGAACAAACAAAGGAAACAAAAACATTTTAAACAATACCGTACAGCAAAACAAAAGCTAGCAAACAAAGAAAATCTTGTCAGGTTCTTACACCGAGGTAAATCCCAAGTTATCGAGTGACGAAGAAGCAGTCATGGATGCTATCGCTAGCAAACTCGACGTCGTGCTTTCCGAAGCTATCAAACCTGGAAACCCAATTTGAAGAGTTAAATATTGCGGTCAAAGGTTTGCAATGAAACGTAACTTCCTTAGAAGTAGACGTTGACTCAGTCAAAGCCAAGCAGAAACCTTTAGACGACAATTTCACTTCCATGGAGAAAAATGCCGCATTTGCCGACGAACTACTAAAGAAGTTGCACAGCGACTCTGTTAAAACCAAGGACGACTTCAGCGAAACCCGCAAAAAGCTATTCTATTTAGAGGCTTACAGTCGGCGAAAAAAGTTGAAATTTGAAGGCATCCCAGAAAGAAACTCGCAGCAGATACCGGAGGAAGAAAATGGAACCGGTCAACAGGGTAAAGCGCTGACTGAAAACAACCAAGCGGTGTTAACCAAGTTCTTGGAGATTGTTCTAGGAATACAAGACGTACATCGTATAGAATTTCAACGCGTGCACCGTTTAGGAAAGCCGGGAAAGGAAAACGACAAGGACAGAGTCACCATTGCGCGCTTCCTGAGGTATTCAGACAGAGAAAGAGTGTTTAAATGTGGCTGAAGACTCAAAGGCACCGAGTACAAGATGTATAAAAACCTCCCGAAAGAAATACACGAGATGCGAAGACGTCAAATAGAGAAACTAAAAAAAGCCAGAAAGGATGGAAAACAAGCCTATTTTAGCCGAACCAGACAAACTATACATCAACGGTAAATATGTACAGATGTAAGAGTTGCGCTCTGTTTATTTAGTTTACCTTGTTAGGCATTACAATTATTCATTCTTGTTTCTCTACTTTATGTATGCCAATCAGGTAAGACTCGCCAAAAGTTGTGTTACTGCGAGTCCTACCCTTTGGGGTTACGCTTTGTCTAATTAACATCTCATGGGCGTTCCTTATTCTCTCTTTTTTTTTTAAATATTATTTCACATTCCGGTGAGAGGGCTGCTGGTTAATGTTGCGTATGAGGCAATTGATCGTGCTCGTTAACAGTTTCTCTGGAGCAAAGGGTATGTGGTTCGTTTTTTTTTTCTCAACGTTGTTTACTCCCTGGATTCCTGTTTTCTGTTATGTTTTGCGTACGGTTGCTTTATCACAGTCGCAGTCCATTTAAAATCCAAGTTCAAACCACCAAGTACCTTTCTTTATTTCCTGCTGCTTGCTATGATGAATGTATTTTATAAAAGTAATTAGCCATATGAACAATAATACATGTTTTAACGTTCTATCTTTAAATGTCAGAGGAATTCGTGATCTCACCAAAAGCAAATCAATTTTCACACGGGTTCGGAACCGAAAAGCGGACATTATTTCCTTACAAGAAACCTACAGTACGTCTAATGTGATTGATAGTTGGAAATACCAGTGGCTGGGAGACATGTATTATTCACACGGATCTAATGATAGCAAAGGCGTTCTCGTGTTAATACGTGAGACCTTGCAATTTGAATTGAAATCAGTTAAAAAGGACACTCAAGGCAGATTCGTCATTGTCGAAGCGTTAGTCCAAAAATGTCCTGTGTTGTTGATCAATATTTACGCCCCTAACAAAACCGATGAGGCTACAGATTTTTACGAAAATTGTTTGGAAAATCTTACGAAAATCTTTGCTTGAGAGCGATTATGACCAGGATTACAAGATCGTTATAGGAGGTGATTTTAACGCCCCATTGAATTTTCAATTGGAGAAATTTAACATTGATCGGAAAGATTCAACTTTTTAAAACTTTCGCTATTCCAAAATTCATGTACCGAGCCTCTCTTATTTCGTTTGACAAGGAGATAATGAAAAACATAAATTCGGTGATTTTTAATTTTGTGTGGAAAGGTAAAGACAAAATTAAGAGATTGGCTTTAATAAGTGAATATGAAGATGGTGGTCTTAAGATGCCTCACACAGAATCCTTGATTGCAACACAGACAATTGGATGCGTCAAAAGGTACTTTGACGACAGCGCTAGGCCATGGAAAGTCTTCTTATCCCATTATCTTAAGAATGTAGGATCAGAATTTCTCCTCAAATGCAATTTTACTATTTTACTAATTTTATTATCTTCTCTACCCTGCAAATTACCAATTTTGACAAAGAATGTCTCGAAGCTTGGTCTGATTTTAAAAGTTGTACACCTGTTATAAGACAGGACATTTTAAATGAGAATATCTGGAACAACCAAAACCTCTTGATCAATAAACAATTAATATTTAATAAGAAAATTATGGAGGCAGGTTTTGTACATTGGGAGATATGCTTTCAAATGACGGGAAGCTAAAAGATTGGGACGTTTTTGAAGAGAAAAATCTCTCCTTGTCGGATAATTTCCCCCTACTCGGAGTTTTTAGTGCTATCCCGCCTGAGTGGAAACTCCTTCTCAAGAATGGAGACGATGTGAACCAAACTGATAAAACGGTCTCCGACGATGATGTTAAAGATATTACTTGTATGAGTTCCAAATCGATCTATTCGGCCCTGGTTAAACGGGTCCAAATTTCTCCAACTGCCCAATCTAAGTTTGATTCCTTATATAATATCTCCAACATTTTAAACTGGAAAAATATTTATCAATTGCCTGGTCGAGTCACTCTTGACACCAGAACACGAGCCTTTCAATACAAGAGTTTAAATCGTATCCTAGTCTACACAAATAGTATTTTATATAAAATGAAATTAATTCCTTCTCTGTTATGCACCTTTTGTGGAATTTTCATGAAGAAACTCAGGAGCATCTTTTGGTAAAGTGTGTGTATATGAAAGAATTTTGGTCCGCCACCCCTTCTTGGCTAAATAATCATAACATACAAGTTGATAAGCTTGACGAGATAACCATCCTTTTTGGTTGTTTCAACAACAATCTAGATAGTAATTTGTTAAACCATATAATTATTTTAGGGTAATATACCATTTATATATACCGTAACAAAAATATCAAGCCATCGTTATCCTTACTGAAAGCCAAGAACTAGAGCTTTTTAGCGGAGCTCGCGGAGCAACATGGGTAAGCAAATTTGGTATAAACCCGTTGAGCCGAAAAATTTTGGTTCTGACGTCAGCGTACGCCCGTACAGACTCTGGGGGTGGGTGAGGGGAGGAGCTAAGGAGATCTGGAAAGAACCCGGCGACTTTCGTTTAGATTTTCAAGTCCTTCTTTCAGTTCAATAGTAAAGTAAATTACAGATTTGATTGTGGATTTACATTGTAAGAATTTTTTAATTGAGCGACTTTACATGTTTAGTAAATTACAGTAATTTTCTTGAAATGTTTTAAAAAGTTGTTTAAAATATCTGTGAAATTAATTACGTTGTAGTTCCCGTTTGTCGGCTTACGAGTAACTTCACTCGAGGGGAAAATTGAATGTAGTTTGCTTTCCTAGGCAAATTAGTGCTTCGTATGTGGATGACATTTCATGTTTTTGAAGGTTTCTTGTCTCTTTTTCTGTGTTTATTCATTGAAGGAATTGTCATTAGTGAGCAATCTGATATCCTATATAGCTATATATGCGCAATTTTCTTTTGAACTTTAGTGCGTAATTTTCAATATTTTTCTTTGAGCAATTCTAGTCAGTAGTGTATTTTAGTCGAAACGTAGAATTCGTGACTATTCTAGATTGAGTCTGTGTTGTTTTTTCAATCTAGGTTGTTTTTCTTCGGGACCGCATATTGGGTTGTTTTGACTAATTCGTAATTTAGTAGTCAACAACTGAAGAGTCGCTCTGTCGTCAATATTTTTTTTATTACCCCGCCGTCAGGACGGGGTCTAGTAATACCCGTTTTTTTTTACCCCGCCGTCAGGACGGGGTCTAGTAATACCCGTTTTTCTTTTTTTTTTTTTGTCGTGGTCACTTGCCCCGGACCTCCGCTCGGTCAAAACAATACTTGCCGGTAATGTGCGTTCGTTTAGCTTTTATTCGCCAGAATTTTCATGAAAGTTGGTGTAGAAAACTACTGGCGATTTAATGGCATAAAAACCGCTTCGCTGAAGCTTTGAAGCTGGCATGAATTCTAATAACTTGCCCTGGCACGTAAACATTACATCATGCACTGAAACACAGAAGCCGATTCGGGGAAGTCCCTTGCTTTCGCCAAGTTGAATAATTCAACAGTGAAATGCAAGCAGTTTCTGGGCAGTTTTGCTTTGCTTCGCCAAAATCTTCAGGGAAAGTTGTGTAGAAAAGCACAAGAAATTCAATGGAGTTGACTTCCCTTCGATGAGAGCAAGGACGAAGGTGCTAGCGAGCCTTGAAAGCCAATGATTCGTGCTACGTGTCGTAGCACATAAACATTACATCATTGAAAGACAGAAGCCGATTCGGAGAAGTAACTTGCTTGCACCAAATCACTCATCGAATCACGGCCTAAAATAGACTTTTACGTTTTTTTTCCCCATAGCTACCAGTTTCCTGTAGATTTTAGAATAAGTTTCTTTATCAAGAAATCTATTTAAATTTCCGTGCCCTTGCTATTTAGAATTACGCTGGCATGTCAGTTCGTTTATTTAAAAAACGTGACGTAACTGAGTCACGCTACGGTCAAAATATTTCGTCGCGTTCTTCTTCGCGAAAGCTAGGACAAAGGGATAACCAAGGAATGAGGGATGGGTTTCATACTATCAGGGATTCATGTTATCACAGGGAGAAGGGTGCGGAGAAGACGTAAGGGGGAATGGCAGCAAACACGTCAGAGGTACGATAAATCACCAACTTTAAAATTTACACGCCTTGGGCTCGTATGTTGAGTGACCGTAACATATTTTGCCCCCTGGGAGGAGGAGAAAACGGCGGGGTCCAATGCCCCTGGGACGTTTCTTGTTTTTTTTTTTTTGTCGTGGTCAGTTGCCCCAGACCTCCGCTCGATCAAAACAATACTTGCCGGTAATGTGCGTTCGTTTAGCGTTTATTCGCCAGAATTTTCATGAAAGTTGGTGTAGAAAATTACTGGCGATTTAATGGCATGAAAACCGCTTCGCTGAAAGCAAGAACGAAGGTGCTAGCGAGCTTTGAAGCTGGCATGAATTCTAATAACTTGCCCTGGCAAGTAAACATTACATCACTGAAACACAGAAGCCGATTCGGGGAAGTCCCTTGCTTTCGCCAAGTTGAATAATTCAACAGTGAAATGCAAACAGTTTCTGGGCAGTTTTGCTTTGCTTCACCAAAATCTTTAGGGAAAGTTGTGTAGAAAAGCACAAGAAATTCAATGGAGTTGACTTCCCTTCGATGAGAGCAAGGACGAAGGTACTAGCGAGCCTTGAAAGCCAATGATTCATGCTACGTGCCGCAGCACATAAACATTACGTCATTGAAAGCAGAAGCCGATTCGGAGAAGTAACTTGCTTGCACCAAATCACTCATCGAATCACGGCCTAAAATAGACTTTTACGTTTTTTTTTCCCATAGCTACCAGTTTCCTTTAGATTTTAGAATAAGTTTCTTTATCAAGAAATCTATTTAAATTTCCGTGCCCTTGCTATTTAGAATTACGCTGGCATGTCAGTTCGTTTATTTAAAAAAGTTGACGTTACTGAGTCACGCTACGGTCAAAATATTTCGTCACGTTCTTCTTCGCGAAAGCTAGGACAAAGGGATAACCAAGGAATGAGGGATGGGGTTCATACTATCAGGGATTCATGTTATCACAGGGAGAAGGGTGCGGAGAAGACGTAAGGGGGAACGGCAGCAAACACGTCAAAGGTACGATAAATCACCAACTTTAAAATTTACACGCCTTGGGCTCGTATGTTGAGTGACCGTAACATATTTTGCCCCCTGGGAGGAGGAGAAAAACGGCGGGGTCCAATGCCCCTGGGGCGTTTCTTGTTTTTTTTTTGTCGTCGTGGTCACTTGCCCCAGACCTCCGCTCGGTCAAAACAATACTTGCCGGTAATGTTGGTTCGTTTAGCGTTATTTCGCCAGAATTTTCATGAAAGTTGGTGTAGAAAATTACTGGCGATTTAATGGCATGAAAACCCCTTCGATGAAAGCAAGAACGAAGGTGCTAGCGAGCTTTAAAGCTGGCATGAATTTGCCAAACTTGCCCTGGCACGTAAACATTACATCACTGAAACACAAAAGGCGATTCGGGGAAGTCCCTCGCTTTCGCCAAGTTGAATAATTCAACAGTAAAATGCAAGCATTTTTTTGGCAGTTTTGCTTTGCTTCACCAAAATCTTTAGGGAAAGTTGTGTAGAAAAGTACAAGAAATTCAATGGAGTTGACTTCTCTTCGATGAGAGCAAGGAAGAAGGTGCTAGCGAGCTTTGAAGCTGGCATGAATTCACCTAAACTTACCGTAACACGTAAACATTACGTCATTGAAAGACAGAAGCCGATTCGGGGAATTGTTTTGCTTTCGCTAAAGCATTTATCGAATCATGGCCTAAAAGTAGACCTTTACGTTTCATTTTTCAGTAGATAACCGTTCCCTCTCGATTTAAGGATAATTTTTCTTCATCAATAAATCTATTTAAATTTCCGTGCCCTTGTTTAATATTTAGAATTACGCTGAGATGTCATTTCGTTAAAAAATTGACGTAACTAAGTCACACCATGGTCAAAACTATTTCGTCACGTTCTTCGCGAGTGCTAGAACAGGTGGATGACCAAGGAATGAGGGAAGGGAAAGGTATTCATACTATAAGGGATCCATGATATCACAAGGAGAAGGGTGCAGAGAAGACGTTGGGGGGGGGGGATGGCAGCACACACGTCAAACGTTAGAAAAATCACCAACTTCAAAACTTTATACCACTTGGGCACATATCTTGAGTGACCGTAATGTATTTGCACCCCGAGGGGGGGGGGAACGGCGGGGTCCAATGCCCCTGGGGCTTTTCTTGTTAAGTTTATAGTCTTAGTGCAAAGCTCCATATGTTTTTGTTCAGTTGTGGAATATTTTATCTTCCTTATATTTTTATATATTTTTGCTTTCTTCATTTGAAGTGAATGACATTTCTGTCCCAATTTGGCGACTAAACTTAGAATCGCCGTTTCAGTGAGTGAGTTCAGTGTGGCATGTTTTCGTGTTCGTTTTGTTTTTAACCGGTAAGCCATTTCAGTGTCTTTAGTTAGAGATCGAAACGAAATCTTTATTTAAGTAACTATAAGCAAAGCACTTCTCGGTTTAAGTCTATTTTGTCTGAAATGAGACTCTAAAAGCTTCCTAAAATTAGTTCGGGGTGAGTTAGTGAAAGCACCCAATTAATACTTCGCAGGTGAAAAACTTGTGTCATTTTCCTCTTGATAATTATACGTGTGCTTGAAAGTTTCCGAAAACATTTTTGGGGTAATTTTTTGTCATTAAGCGGTTTGATGCCGGGAAAATATTATTTATTTTAGCAAAATAGATGTCGAGAAATGTTTCATGGTTAACAGAATTAAACAGCCAGAGGGATGAATTGTAATCAGTGAGAAATGTGTATTTGCAGGAAAAAGTTTGTCGAGTCGCTACCGTGAGCAACTTAAGTGGGTTTTTTAAGCAATTGTAGTTTTACAAGTACTCTTCTTGAACTTAATTAGCTAGCTTTCGAAAGAATGCTACAAGAAGAGCTGTAGGTGAAAGTCGTGCTGAAGTCTTCTCTTTGAAGAAAAATAAGCCAAGTCACAGTTTGCTTAGTGGTCCGCATGTTTTCCCTTGCTGTTTTTCACCTGTTGGCGAATAACTGTACAACTAAAATTTAATGTATTTTACGGGCCAACCAGCATGAAAAAGAGATGTGGAGCTCCGCTTTTAGGCCTGGCTAAATCTATATATATATTATTGCAAAAAAGAATAAGAAAGAAGCTTTTCATTATAGAAAGTGGCAGAAAATGTTACTGTAAAATGCTATATATTGTTAACATGGTATCCTTGTGTTAAGCAGTAGGGAGATGTACACATAATTTTAATTAATTAGTCAAAAAAAGTGCTAGGTGCAAGTAGGTTAAAGAATCTCGCTTTCAATGAAATCAATTAGGCCTGGTTGACTGTGAAATGTAACTCGTAATTAGTGTTACTGTTTCCAAAAAACGAAATCCCCTTTCATTTCCCCCACAAAAAGTAAGATGAATTAAAGAAGGTCAACGTCAAGGCAGGGGCTTTATTCTAACATTATGGGAGGCCTTTACATTAGTCAAAGATTTAGTTCCAGATGAAAATGGTTGATCGCCGTCAACTCTATGCTAATTCATTTTGTATTTTTAGATTGTATTTTAGAAAGTTAGGAGTCCTCTTTTAGCAGTGGGGAATCCCCTCTGCTAGATTTTTGTTTGACACGTTAATAAAGTCATTCTTATTACTAAAGAGCCAGTGTCACCCAAAGTACTTTGCGCGCCTGTGTTTTTGTTTTGAAACAGCTTTTTGCGTTTGGCTGGCGCGTTTGCCGGACTTTTCGCAAATTATATCGTGCAAACTGGCCTTTCAGCGAGCTGATATGTACAATAGTAACCTCTGAAAATAGAAATATCTTCATCGCTAGATGTTACTGGAGAAAACAACTCAAGATCTGAATTTGTAGTCAACGCGTATGGAGCTATTATAACAACCGATCGATTGATCGATCTCGATGTACTCAAAACCAGAGCAGCCACTTCCACTCGATATAAAAATAAAACAAAAACAAGTAGTAAGAATATTGACGTCTTCATCGCTAGATGTCACTGGAGAAAACTACTCAAGATCTGACTTCGCAGTCAATGCGTGCAGATGTATATTCTTACAGTCTGATCGCTTGATCGCACTATCGATCGCATCCATCGCAAAACCAGAATAGTTACTTACACTTTTTGTAAACATATAACATAAACAGAGAGTGAACACAAGGAATAATTAAGCAAAACACCACAAGCTCATGACCACAAGCATTATTTTGGAGCAGGCCCGTAGCTACTGTTATTTTGTGGTAAATTAACGTTCCTTCTGTTTTCATCCGGCAACGAACGTAGCACTATTTCGGCGAACGCAGTGTCAGTACTGTTGCTGAAACCCATAGATGTTTTTCTTTCTCTCCGCTACTGATAGACAGACTCCTTCAGCCGTACAACTTTGGCAGAGCGCGGAAGACTTGGCCTTCGCCTCAGCTTTCCTGAACCCTACGAAGCATCCAATTTAAAGATCTCCTTCTCCACCGCGAAAACACTTCAGAATTCGGAAATATGCAACGAAATCGATACGACGGCACTTAAATGTCAAGTCAAAATTCACACTAGTGCTTTCGGATCGCTAACGGCAGCGATGGAAGAAGATACAAATCAGACTTCACAACAATCAAGAAAATGGCGGATTTTTCATATATGAAAAATGTACCTCGGGGCGCAAAGCACTTTGGGTGACACTGGCAAACTATCCTTACAACCGCGATTTTTAATTTCGCGATACTATGTAAAAGGAGCTTGCCTGTATAGCTTACTGTAAAGAAAAATGGCCAAGCATTAAAGTCCGTGGGAGGACCCGGCACACAGTTAACAAAGCAAGATGTTTATTTGGGAGTCCGTTTGCTTGGGTTGTCCGCGAAAACAGATATGCGCTGCCGAAAAGGGTAAGGTTTTTTTAACCATTTTTGCCAAAAAATTGTCATTATTTTAGGTCGTGCCTTTCGGACTGAAGTTGGGTGTAGCTGTAGAGGGCATATACGTAGTAGTATTTATCTGATGTGTAGAAAAAGATAGAGAATTAACCAAAACGAACCATTTGATATGATATTGCGCGATTTTCCTGCGAAGGCCAGGATTAATAATTTCAGTAAGTTCAGGAATTGGAAGACCGGCAGCACACCCCTACTCAAACTTTCCTAAAGGTATCAGGCATACAGGTGGGTTTAGAATGCAATACGGTATCTTAGCTGTCAGAAGCATAAATAGTGGGCTTAAGTTAACTCAAAAATGACCAGCATCTCAGCTCGGTTGGTAAAGCGGCATCACACCAGCAACCCGGCAATGTGACGACGTGGTTCAATTCCCGTTCACCCGGTGCGGGGAAGGGGTGGACGTTTCTCTTCAGTTGACAGTGCATGCGGGTTGTTTCACTTTATACTGCAGCTGATAAGCATTTGGAGATTGCTTTGTTCAATAATTACTTCAAGTATATTTTCCCTGTGTATTTGTAACTGAACGCAAATTGCACTTATGTGTTTCCAAATCTAATGTTAAATTCTCTCATACTGTCAATTAGTATTAAGCCCCCACCTTGACGTTCACCCTCTTTTTAGTACCATTTCTTGCAGGGAAATAACTATGTGTTTGTGAATCAGCAAAATGCTTTCGCAATTAAAAAGAAAAAAAGATCAAAACTGAGTTCATAATTTTCCTAGTACAATTGAACAGAAGTTTACATGACCTAGTGACCCGAACCTACGTGGGAAGAAAACAAGACTTCGCAAGCGAATGTGTAACATTTAACATTCATCTTGAGATTCTTGATGAAAAGTTACAGTAACTGGTAGCAAACATATTTCTCCAGGCAAGTACGTAGATTACATTTGACGGTGCTTCTCCTACCACTGAGGTATGTGCTAGTTTGCTAAGTGTGTTTTCATGCATAAACAAGTTCTTACGGGAAGAGGAACCCGGACAAATTGGTACTCGCCTTTGAGCTACGCTTAAGATGGTCCAAAGTAGTTTGTTTGCTTTTTAATTCACTTTTATAGTTCTAATAATTTGTGGTTCATTAAATGACGAAATCAGTTCCAACGGAACATACATTTTTTACGTGAAACAAGTATCATTATTATTATTATTATTATTATTATTATTATTATTATTATTTTGTACTGGTATCCTCGGACGGCATTCAGCAAAACCCCTTCATGATCACTCCCTAAACAAAGTATTCTGGAGACAAAACACAGCTGAAACAATGGTTCAATTCTTGAGGTTTTATAGAATGTAAGCTAAATTTGGTTGCGGACTAACTGCAACAACTCAGACACACGGTTCATACACTGATCCGAGCTGCACACAAAGACAAATGGCAATGTCGGTATAACAGTTGTTTAACTGTAAAACGTTAAGCCTCCAGCATGTGTAAGGTGTAGCTAGTATAAGGAAATTCATGTTCCTCGTGGAATATGTGAAATTATTTGGTTGCCATTTTCCCCTTGTAAAATAGTAAATCTGCCGTCGAGAAGATATCCATGCACGAATGTCGCCAGTCTCTGTGTCACGCACAGTAACGCAACCTCTCGACTTCAATTCTCTCATTTCAGTCTGTTTTTATGGCCTATAAATTTGTTTTCAATTCTAAATGAAAACAACACCGCAAAGCCAAATGAATCTGTACGCATAGCTTGAAATACGTTTCTGCTGTAAATTAAATAATACACACCTGATTCACCTGAAATCTTTTGGGGGAGGGGTGGGAAAGGAATGACTTCAATGGCTGGAAAACGTTTATGTGCAAAATCTGTGGCAATGAAATGATTCAAACGATAACCGTATACTTTGTTAGCCTGTACTTTACCTTTTCACAGGTTTTATGTATTTAAAAAAGTATAAAAAGCTGATTTAATGCGACCCATTTGTCCCTCAGTAGTTGTGTCAGTCTGTCTTAGGAAAATGTCAATTTTGTATAAGCTATATTGAAGCTTAAAAGTAAATTGCCCGCAAAGATTTTTCGATAATAATTAAGTACAATCCATTGGCTGTTTTGGGAAATGCAGATCAACCATAGATCTTGTCTACTACATAGAAAAAAATTTCTTTGAAATTTGGTAAAATTGGCACTTTTTCAAATCTGCCAAACCACACTCTCTGTTGAAAATTATTGTTCAGTTGATAAGAAGAGTCTGAAAGAAATATTAGTATTTTTATGAAGAAGAAGGTCAGTTTAGTAAAGAAACACCATTTGATTTATGATTGGCTGATGTGTGTTTTGACAACATACATGCAAAGTTGGTAAATTTTGGAATAATTTTTGAGCCAAAATTGCTCCCAGGGGGGTCAAACTTAAATTGCCTATCACGTGACCACATTAGTATCAGAAGACAAAATAATGTCGATTTGATTATTTGCCTATGACTAGCTTTCAGCAGGCAAAGTTTGAGATAAGGTTGTTTCTGACCATTTCCAAAAATCTTTGAACCTCTCGTGGACTGGCTCTTAAATATTAAACCGGGTTATAAATAGATATGAGAAGCTTTTCTTCGAGTTTCGCCTTCAAAAAATTTCTTATTTTCAGAAGAAAGTATATTAGGACAATTTTTACTTTGCGTTCTTGTGTTTTTAATTGAACGAGTTTTCTTTTGAGCTTAAAGAGAACTTTAATTTTAGAGATGAATAAAATAAATTATTCAAATTAAAAAAGGTTACATTCGATGATCAATAGATTAAACTTTTTTCAATAAAATGCAAGTGATGGACAGCTTGCCAGATAAAAATAAAATTTGTTGATAAGGCAACATAGTTGTGAATATAACGCTTCTAGCAGATATGCAACTGATTATCAACTAATGAAATACAGGTATTACAGGTATTCGTTGTCATTTTATCTGGCATTTATTCAAAACTCACCCAAAGAATTTTTGACGAGGTGTATACAATCGTCCTCGCATCTCCAATTTGGCTGCTTTAGTTCGTTACCAGTTTCTTTCCAGAATTGTTTCTAGAATAAATAAATAAATAAATAAATAAATAAATTAATTAATTAATAGCTGATAAAATTTAAACAGTTTTCGACTGTTTAAAGTGCAATTAAACGCGAATGTACTTATAGTACCATCTTAGCTCTCTACGATTGAGCACATCAGTTTTCAAAAAAAAAAAAAAAGAAAGTCTGAGAAAAAGCGTGCCTCCACGAGCCCTGAGTTGATTTTAAGACTTTTCATTTCATCAGCTATTTATTTATTTATTTATTTTAGAAACAATTCTGGAAAGAAACTGGTAATGAACTAAAGCAGCCAAATTGGAGATGCCGAGGACGATTGCAAACATCTCGTCAAAAATTATTTCATAGATTTCCCAAAAGAGACTCTTGATTAGACCCATTGAATGTATGTTGGTCCATACGAGCTGTCTTAAAGCTTAATAAGAGAACGTTTGAAGTTTTTAAAAACACAAATAATCTCAACTTGTTTCTCAGTTGTGTACTGTAACATGTCAACTACCTCACTCTTACATCCAATGCGCAGGTCGCAAACAACCATGGTTGTTACAGTTACGTAGTCGTCGCTGCTTCTTTACATACGGTACAGTGTAATCTAACTGAAATGTCACCTGTCTCTTTGTCCTAAATCCTGTGGGCGCAGGCGAGAAAGACTCTTTCCTGCCCTTGCGAGGAGACAGTCAACGCTCCAGACTTAGAAATATTATCAGCCCTGTGGAATGAACTGCCTATCATGTTAAAGAGATTAGCTTCTGAAGAAAGCTCGTTGCTGCGTCGTTGGGGTAGTAGCACGTAAGTTTAATATCAGCTATTGATTCGCTATAATGAAGACCTGGCGCTCGAAATGTCAGCTTTTAAATCCACGCTTTACGGTGGCCAATTCCCCTTATTTCAGGAAACCCAGGAAAACTATCCGTGCGAAATGCCCACGTGCGACAGGCCTCGTTACATTTTCCCGCCCTTTTTTCACATACGTCGTATAATAGTCACGAAATGCCCATATGGGAATATTTTTAGTCAAGATGAAATTTCGAAAATATTGAAATACGCCCTACCAGTTATGTTTAGAAGTCGCATTACTCGCACTCGTATGCATTTTTCAGACCACAGAACTTGCTTATCGTGTTTTTGAATGTGCACCATTGTCAGAGGGTAAACTATGAAAAAAACATACCACATACTTTAAAATGCAACTGTTTTCTTCGAAGAACAGCGCAAAAGCAGGTTGCACGTTTTTAACGATGATTCTGTCGAAAGCCGGGGGCCAATCATATTTGTTTCGTCAAGGTTTTCGTCCAAGAAACCATGGGTAAACTTGCCTTTGTCAACTTTGTCACTAAACCAAATTAAAATCTACAAAAAATGTACGAAATTGTCCCAGTTGCGGTCCGGGCCGTGTACTACAATAGTGACTTTAAGCACCCAGAACGGGAACGGGAACGGCGAGGCGACGAACTCAGGGAAAATCCAAACGATTGACTGCGCATGACTGGCGTGAAAATATCTGGCGTTCTATTCACGCTCCCGACGTGAGATAGCTCGCGGCGGCGTTGCCAGAGAACGTGAGTATTTCGCTTCTTTGTTAATGCAGCTCTTTTGGTTTTAATCCATGAAATTAAACCATCGAATCACTAAATGTGTTGTTTTTAAAGCTGTTGATATTTTGGGATTGTTATTCAGCCTTGTTGTGACAGTTTCGCATATTTTTCTTTCATCGACTACAGACTGAAATACAGCCATGGCGGCGAATAGCATGTGGGTACAGAAGAGAGCTTTCGTCTTATTACTTGCTACTCATAAGTTCTTGAAATACTTCAAACAAACGCTTCGTATCCATGTAACCTATCTTTCGTTCAAACGTTTAATATCTCGATGAATTTTCTATGTGGTTTTCTCAATGATTTCAGTCTTGCTACCTGTATGTAAGCTTATAATGTTTTGCTATTTAAAGAAAAGTTTACCGCAAGTCGAAGGTGTCATCCCATTCCGCGTTTGAATTTGAACGGAATTTAAGCTTACAGTCTGTCTGAGGGAGACTTTTTAGTTCAAAGTAACTCCTATTTCTAAACTTATACAAACGCATGTCAGCGGAAATCGAAAATTTATTCAGACCTAACAAAATTCAGTGCATTCCAGACTTTGAAAAACATGACTCGACGCCACGACAGTTTCTGCCACAGAAAGATTTATCAGAGTAGGTTTGTAGAAGTCAAATGGCGGCTTGGCTTTCTTTCTGTTTAACTTTTCCGCTGTCGAAGTTCCCTGATTTCGTTTCTAAGAAGTCTCCAAAGGGAAGGAAAGGAACTGTACTCGAAAATGTTGATATTCCTGATCATGATTAAGTGTGCAAACCTTTTTGCCCGAGATAAGTTTTGTTTTTTTCTAGCAGTATAATCAGTGTTGTTCTTTTCATTTTAATTTCGTATTTGCGATTTGCTCCAATTTCGTATTAAATTTCACAAGAGTACTATTTCTATTTTATAATGCTGCATTTTCCTATCCACTTCTCCCAGGACGTCTCCCATGTGTTGGACGGCACGAAAGATCACGGCATTCTTTTGGTTCGTGAGGTACTGGCAGTTAATCCATTTACAGAGCCAAAGGGCAGCAGGGAGAGGGCCAAGTTGTGGGAGAAAGTTGCGATAAGCCTGAATGCAATTACAGCACCTCGTTTCTCAGTTACTGTGAGATCAGTGAGGAATCGCCGGGGTGAACTTGATGTTAATCAAAAAGTACAAGAAACGTATCGCTGAAGAAGAAAAAGCAAGTGGCATAGAAGTGGAACCTGAATCAGAATTTGATTGGGGCATGGAGCTGATTTGCGAGAGGGCAGAAGCTTCTGATAGAGATCATCAAGATTTGGCACAAGAAAAGAAAGAAAAATTGAGCAGGAAAAAAAAGGCCGCTGAAGAAATTCGTTTTAAGGCCATGGAGACAATGGGACAAACCCAGAAAAGAAAGAGCGATGACACCCGGCGACAGCACGGATAAGAAGCCTGCAAAACGAGGTAGGAGAACCGGTAGTCTACCTAAGGGAAAGGTCCGAGCAAGACTCCAAAATCAAACAGCAAGAGCTTGAGCTGAAGAAAGCAGACCAGGCAGCCCAAGCAAAGCAGCAAACTGTCCTCACACAACAACTGATTAATCAGCAGCAGCTTCAGCAGAACATGTTTTCTGATTTCCAGAGCCAGCAACAGCAACAGCTGCAGCAACTCAGCCAAATGCAAATGACCTTGTTTCAGCAACAGCAGCAGCAGAACCAAGCATTGTTGACGGTATTTCAACAGCTTGCAAACAAGTAGGATGATTCCATAGAAAGATACGTTGTTGCTTTTCGCCTGGATTGGGCTCACTTATTCATTGCCTTTTTTTTGATTGGATTCGAAAGTTTGACTACTTTTAATTAATTTGCATGGTTTCCTGGGAACCATCTTGATTGGGTGGTCAATCTCATGAAAGTGGGTGTATTAATTAGAAGTGGTAACCATTTTGCACATCATGTTGTAATTTCATTAGCATTTCAACTGTAAATATGCATATCATTGGCTTTGTCTCAGTTGTAACTCATTAGAGAATTGATGCAGACATCATTGTCATTTCTTTCAAAATAAATGTTTTTCTAGTTCAGGTTAATTACAGTCAGATCCGTTTGTATGTTTGATGGGCATGAATAGGGTCGGGGAATGGGAAAGGGTGGTTTGCATGAATATACAACAACAACAACTTTATTTACAGAGAATTATTCGCAGCTGGACTGGCCTGGCAGGTAGCTGATGCTAATTAGACTAGTTAGTGGAGGGCGACAGAGGGCGGAAACCGATACAGAGTGTGGCGGGAACCGGGAGTACAAGTTACGGGAAGCAGGAATTTCGGAACCCCCTGTCCTCCCCCCCCCCCCCCGAAGTTAACTATTTCACTCTCAAAAGTGGCTCCAAGCAGTACTCACTATAGTGGGTTATATGAGGGGCACCGCCCAAGTAGGATGACTTTTGCTGTTTACAGTATGCGTCTTTGTAAGTGTTGCTGAAATACACTGTAAGGTGAACGGGATACCAACAAAGTCTAAGTATAAAGAGGGTTACAGAATTTTGGTAGAAATTACAATGCACAGATTTTCCAAGCTTGCCGCTGGCTGTACTTACAACGTCTTTGGCTTATCTTTGTCTTTGAGATATAAGAAAGAGGAGTAATTTTCGTTCTAGGTACATGAATGGGGTTCCTTTTCGATGAAAATTGATATAATATTATAAGAGGGTTGCGGGGAGCCCCCTCATATGAAACTTTGTTAAATACCCACCCTCCCCCATGCCCCCTAGGGTAGTGGCCAAGCTTCAAAGGAAAATAAAACGATATTACAGAAAAACAAGAAACTGCTTGATACGTTTTATTTGACCGGTTAAATTTCATATCGACCCATCGACTCAAATGTTACTGATGGTTTCGGCTTGGAGTCTTTAATTTGTTTTCAAAATAAATGCTTTCGCTCTCTCAAGGGGTGAAAAGGGACTGTACAAAGCCCACTTTAGCATGCTCGTATTTTTTTAAATTCAAAAATTAGGGCTTTGCAATGTGGCCTTGTGTTTATGCAAAGTAGTCCTGTAAAGTGGGTGGTCAAGCTCGAAAAACTCTGAGGTGTCATTCCCGTACAAACACGTTTAAGCATTCCTGAGTAAGGCGGAGACAATGTAGATTTTCCCGGCACTTTGCAAGCAAATCTTCAAATTCTTTTTGAAATCGACGAACTTAAAGTAGTTGAGGATATCTCCAAATAACCATTCGACGGAAATTCTGACGGTACATATGGACTTGTTGAAGTTGAATATCTGTGGGGTCGATATTGCATTTCTAAAGGGAGCTTGAAGATGAATTGGTAATGGCTCCGCTGGATGTCCGTAGACGCACATTGGGTGACCAGCTGGAGAAAATGCATACCGCTCTAGCTCCTGCAGTAGTCCTGAGTCATAGAGCATCCAGGCATCGTGTCTTCGTCCCTGTAAAGTAAAATAAATACAAAAAAATAATTAGGTGATCTTCAAATTGAGAACAAAGAGCAAACTGAAGATTTAATTTGCAAACTTTACTCACCAACTGGTCCAAACATGTTTCCTATTATCCCGTTCGGCAGTGTTAGCGATTGAAATTTGAGGGCGTGAACCCTCTTATGCCCATTGTAGACCAGTCGTTGGTTTTCTCCTGGCTTGCTAATTGCTCTCACTGTCCCGTCTATAAAGCCAAAACAGTTTTGCAAAGGGGCTCCTTGAGCTGTAATAGCATTACTGTAGGTTTCCAGGGAGAGGAGATTAAGGACAGTGTTATTCCACTGTAAAATTCTGTGGCCATGCCTCTCAAATATGAAGTCGAGCACTGTGTTGCTGATCATGCAAAGCAAGCGCACTGGTCTTGCAAATCGCGGTAACATGTCAGAATACCTGCAGGGATATGCCAATCTCTTCAGAAGAATGCAGAGCCCCTCCACACCATCAGCGATACTCCTTTGGCTACACTTGAACACATCGAGAACACCAAGAACTTCAGCAAGAAGAGGAATGTCGTGTTTTTGAAAACGAAACTCCGACAAACACTCGTCTTTTTCGAGAACATCAAAATCAAAACTTTCGTATGAATCATAAGGAAGATCGAGGTTGTTTGACTTATTTAAATCGTATAACAGTAAAAATTCTTCATCATCGATTATTACCTCGTAGTGGCTTAAAAGCAGCATATCTAGAACATCTTTTAAAGACGGCATAGTGGACTACAAAAACTCGAGACCGCAACTGACGGGCCCGCTAGAGCGCCAAGTCCTTAATGTTCGTAAACTCGCGCCAAAACGTCGGTCTCTCCCCGGTCTCTCCCCAGTGCCCCTTTGGGTTTTCACGTCGCCGTTGCCGTTCTCGTCCTCGGTGCTTAAAGTCCCTAATGTTTGCTTGTTTCAGTTTTAAAACATTGGTAATTCGTTAATCAATGCTGAAATACGATGTAAATTAAACGAAACCTTTTAATTTTAGAATTTAGGATCCCTGCTTCTGAGAATAAAGGATTTAAAAAGAAGGTATATAAGAGAATAATGGAAACTGATAGAGAAAACGACTTTTAAAATGTTGAGCTGGGTTACGTTGGAAGTTTTTGCAATTAAGGTGACGAATAATCTAACTCCTGAATTATTTTATTGTAAATTCATTGTTGCGATTCTTGATGCAGCTTACATTGAAAGCCATTTTTTTTATTTTCATTTTAACTCAATTCAGCTTTCTCATAAGAGATCATTTAAAGATGTGTTAAAAGGTGCCCTCTTTAAGCAAATGGGATGTTTCGGTTGAAAGCCAAAAAGTTTTTTGACGTTAAATTGCACCAAGGGTTTTGCTTGGCAGCTTTTATTTCTGCGGAAATTTTATTCGGCGCAGAGGACGAGGGGGTGGGAGATGGGGGAGTGTTTGGGCGAGGAGACGATTGCTTCGCAGTATTACGGACTATCTATCACTTCCGCTTTCCAGCCACAAGTAAACGGTTCCGTACGCATTTGTTTTTGTGAAAACGGAGATTAAAAAAAAAAACTTGTTTCAAAAGGTTCTTCGTTCACTCATATGCCACTCACATGCATTTAAATTCCCTTGCGCTTCAATCATAAACTATTGAAAATGATACAAAACGCTTAGTACTTTGCAGTGACATGTTCCGATTTGGTTGCGTCACTTTTTTTTATTTATTCTATGAGAGATTGCAATCGTACCTTTTTTATCTTTGAATTGTGAAGGTAGGTAAACAACTAGTAGAAAAAGCTTTCATTTTATCCGTTTTTCTCCATTTTTGACAAAAAAATCTTCATTTTAAAATCTCCACTTCCGTTGCCGGTGCAACTTTGCATGATCGTAATATGCAACCGGATATACTTTTATTTCAAGAACGGGACGGGACGAATAATAAGCCAAAGTATACGCCGATTGAAAAAAATATATATATATGTAAAACTCCGAACTTTATATTGCTCTGAACTGAAAGACTTAGGGCACAGAGAGCCAGGTACAAGCACACTCTCAAAAAAACCTTCTGCCGTGTTAACTCCAATGCCCCCACCAACTTTCACGAAACCTCAGTTAAACCTGTCCATGTAGAAGAATGCAATTTATCAACGGAGTTTAAATTCTGTTTAAAGGAAAAGGTCACTCCAGAAACGGTGTATTTTTTGAAATCGCCAATAAAAAGATATCATATTTTATACCCTTAGTTTAAATTGTAACGTTTTTGCCCTTAGAGTCATTCTCTTTAAGACCCTGAAGAAGAAAGGCTATGCCTTTTGAAATATTGGTAAATATACAGTTTCCCTACCGTTGAATCAGCATTGCTTTTTTATCGTACTTGGTTCTTAATTTTTTGCTGGTTAGATCCTTTACTACAGGATCCAGTACTTTTATTTTGTTACGGTGGTCCATGCAAAGTTTACTGCTTCCAATAAAAAGATAACACTAAGCTGAGTTACTGACCGTGGTTTTAGCTTCTAAAGTGCATCCGATCCCACTGAAATTCCTCTCCAAAGAGGGCCAAAATCTAACACTGCGCGCTGCCATCTTGAATCGTACTTAGCGGCCTGGCCGCTTGTCCATGATGTCATTTCATACAACGCGGGGGGTATTCTCGGCCTCGTCAATATAAACATGGCAGAGCTTGAACCTTACCGTTTTGAGCCAGAACGTGTCCGCAATGCAGCTGATGATGAAAGTAGTGAAGACTATGAATTGAACGAGCGGTTGGAGAGCACATTCTGGTGATCTTGCCAAAAGTGTGAAGTAATTATATAATATTAACGCTGAAAGAGTGTATTTGTTGTGTTGAGCATCCAGAATCGGAAAACAAGTTAAGATGGAAGGTACATAAGCTTACTCTTCTTGGCACTACGTAATCGTAATAGTATTTAAAAGTTGAGTAGAAAACTATTTTAACGCCTGTTAATCGCTTTGTAAATTAAATTAAAACAGTAGGTTCCAATTGAGCCTTAGTTTTAGTTTTAACCCGTTTTGTGTACTCTTATTTTACCTTTGGTGGTGCAACCCGGAACTGACCACGCTGGAATTTTTTCTTCACAACATAAAAACGAAACACATGCAGGCAATTTGTAACAGTACCAACCACCTATAGGCTATGTTATTCCAGCTGCGTTTAAAATTTCCCGCCAGTTACGCGAAATGACGTCACGGACAAGCGACCAGGCTGCTAAGAATGATTCTAAATGGCGGCGCGCAGTGTTGAATTTTGGCCCTTTTTGGAGAGGAATTTCAGTGGGATCGGATGCACTTTAGAAGCTAAAACCACCGTCAGTAACTCAACTTAATGTTATCTTTTTATTGGCGATTTCAAAAAATACACCTTTCTGGAGTGACCTCCTTTATGAAGAAGCTGTAGTGGTAACTCAGCTGGCTCGCTAATTTCAACTTTTCATACGATTTCTTTTGAAAAGGGCAATTACATGGAACGAAGAGTCTTGTCTTATTGGACAGCATTTGACAAGAAAGAACTAAGCCAATAGTAGCCAATTTATAAGTATTATAAATTAAAGTTAATGGGACAACCATGAGGTTAATGTCCTAGCGTTACTATATCGGCAATGTGATATGTCGTCAAGATAAGACCTTTCAACCATCATGCCTAAAGGTCATGCCGCATTCACGTGCAAAGATCAGGATATTTATATTTGACCAATGACGTTTGGCTGCTCACGTGAAATCAAGCACCCTCAATCTGCCTTTGTTCATTTCAGTCTTCCATTCTAGTAATCATTCTGGTTGAGTACCTTTGTTAACCAGCTCCCCTCCCTCCCTCCCACATGTTGTCTCAGTATCTATGGGCATGGCTTTGCACAGTTTCATAACCGTTGCCCCAAACATAAACACCTGTATCCTGTTGTATGCAATAGGACCTTATCTGCAGTGTACATTTTGTTCTGTCAGCATATAGATGTAAAATTAATGTACCAGCTAATTGTATATTACCACAGTTTCTAGTCTAAATGTAGTTTATTGTTCATTCTTTGCCACAGCAGAAAAGCTGTGATGAGACTGCCAACTCTGGTTTTATAGCCTTTTTCTTAGCCTCATTTACTATTGACTTGCTTTTCATTATTGGCATTGTTTTATTTATTTATTTATTTTTATTTCCTAATTTTTGATCAGTTCTTTGAATAGCGTGATCAATGTAAAGGCATGATAGTTATTACTCTGTCCTTCGTACAGTGCTGTAGTTGTTAGTCTTATTTTAGTCATTGTTATTCTTTCATTATGGTATAAGCTGTGAAGAGATTTTTAATAACTGTCAGTTAAAATGAACTTTTTTCTTAAGCTCACAGCTGCTTATGATTCCTATTCCACGGTTGGGATCATTTCTTCTCAGATTCAATGATTTTGACAGCTTG
Organism: Siderastrea radians; assembly: GCA_964017195.1. NCBI lineage: Eukaryota > Metazoa > Cnidaria > Anthozoa > Scleractinia > Rhizangiidae > Siderastrea > Siderastrea radians. The sequence goes on along the minus strand of OZ024889.1, from coordinate 6,901,632 downwards.
TAAGATCATTTCAATGTTACCAATCAACTATGCCCTGTAGGGTAGTATGGCACTTGTGATCAATTTCAATAAACATGGGTAAGGGAGGAAGTGCTCCCAATACAGGTCACACTTTTCCCCATGGACTCACAGTCAGTTACTTCTATATTCTGCGCCATTCACAACTGGTTACTATGGTAACCTTAGGGTATAGGCTCGGATAGGATAAGGACCTCGCTCTGAGGGAATTGTTGGCTCCCTGAGGAGGATCGGATATGGACCTCGCTCATGGGGGATTTTGGCCCTCTGGGGAGGATTCGGTCCTCGCTCATGGGGGATGGCCCTCAGGGGAGGGGGAACCTCGCTCTGAGGGGATTTTTGGCTCCCAGGGGAGGATTGGGTGTGCACCTCGCTCACTGGGGATTTTGGCCCTCTGGGGAGGATTCGGTCCTCGCTCTTGGGGATAGCCCTCAGGGGAGGCCCATTGCCCATATAGCCTAGCCTGACCTGTATGCAATCTATGCCTCACTGGAGTACTTCCTCCCCTACCCCTTTATCCCACAAACTGTTGTTGTCTCACTTACTCTCATGGGTTGGAACATTAACGCACCACATAGAAATCAACAACTGTCAAAGGTTGTAATATTGTATTGATTGCGTGATAAGAGCTGAAACGTAATATAGTGAAATAGGTAATAAACTGGCTTTCTTCTAATCATTATCTTATTCATCTTTTCAGCAATAAACTACAATAGGTGCATCACATTCCCATTAGCCTAACGATATAAACCACTATTAGATACAGCTATTTCAATTAAGGTTGTCGGATTTACGCGACAAGACCGAAGGGTAGTATGGGTAGTTGCAAATCAGTCTTACTTTCACGGTTGTCAGAAGTTGGTCAGGAACTTTGAATTTCCTAGTACAAGTAATAAATAGGTACAATCCGATCCTTGTCAGTGGCACTCCTGATTTGGCTTTCCATTTTCAGTTGTTAGTTCTTGTTATGAAGTGCAAAAATTCATTTTCCATATTTTTCATGATGCTGTTTTTCCTACTTCTAATTTAGATAGCACGCACGTGCTCCACGTGTATCCAGATATTATAAATTGCTTGCCGTTTTAACCAAGTAGACGAAAAGATGAGTGGGATTAAAAATTACTTTTTAAAGGAATACTCTATCTGAAAATAGTTCTTTCAGGTCTTTTGCTTAATTTTTAACACGTCAAAAACTCTCCCATATACTTTGCTATTGTAAGGCAAGCAAGCTACTGCTGTTTTTTTTTTTTGTGAACTTAGGCATAAAAATCCCATATTACCCTGCGGTCTTGTCGCGAAGGCTTAAGCTTTCATCTGACAACGTTAATTGAAATAGCTGTATACTTGTGCTAGGGTATTTATGGCTTGCCTTTGTATGTTAGTGTTATTTTAATATTAGTGTTTTAAATGTTGCAGGTCAGTGCTTTTCTTAACGTTCGGTCCTCTGGAGTGTATTCCAAAACTGCAGAAAAAAGAATAACAAAATGTGAGTCTTCTTTGTCTTGCTAGCACTGATATCATAATTAATGGTGATGACGAAATTAAAGACCAACCAATCCCAATCTTCAATAAATAAGAGTACTGTTTTTTATTGCTATAAAATAGGCGAGAATCACGAATGTGTAAGGAAAAGATAATGTTGTAGAGTGCGAAAAACACTGGTTATCGGACAATTTCTCTGTTTACGCACAATTTGTTAGGCAAGTAATCAAGCCATTGGTTAATCGCAGGCCTCAATCTTTGTTGCATGAGCTTTCAGTATACTTGACACGCCTTGATGTCGACCCGGAGAATTCCGACAGTTTTCTCATAAAGATCCTCAGAAATCGGGAAAAGGAAATTCAAGATATATCAAGAAAAAAACGACGTAAAGCTAATAAATGTCTATATATAATTTTCGATTATTATTTCCTAATAATAAAAATAATGATGATGATATTCATGTCCTATTTTAAATCTTTTCTAAACATGAATGGAGACCGAAGCTACCTCCCTATCACTTTCGAGAAATTTTGAATGTTTCCGATGGCGGTTCTTATTTTTCCGATGATTGCAGAAGACGCTTTAAAGATTCGCAAAAATGTGCCGATCATAAACGTTTAAATCTCATGCTCAGACTACCCGTCCGCGCGACACTAAAAATATGCAAACGCCATTTACCCCTTTGATTGACCGTATTCTCTCAAATGAATGAAAAGCAGTAAATTAAACATAAAATCTGTTGTTTAACATTTAAGTCATTATTATTACCTCTTGTCAAGGGAGGGAGGGCAGTTAGTCTGAAATGAAATGGGAAAGTATATCTTAATAGAAATCTTTTCGCCTACAACTAACCGCGTCTGATAAGCAACGTGGGGTTGACACATTTTTGCCATTTTTAGATAAAATGCGTGTTTTGCACAACGTTCACACTTTTTGGTGATTTTGAATTTTGGGCAAACTCCATGCGTTAAATTTTACATGACGGCAAAGACCCTGATGCAACAAAAACAAAACAAGCAGAAAACACAAGAAAGCATTGCTTAAGAGCTTTAATTGAAATGCTCGACAGACTTGAAACTTACAGTCACTGATTAGACGACTCAAAGTCTGAATCTGGAAATTTTTAATCCAAAAAAAAAAATCGACAGAAATACGATTATGAGCTTCAATTTTAGCTAGCTGTGACCTGTGAGCAGATTTTCGGAATTTGTTTCCCCTGTAATTTGAACTTAAAACTCAAATTCTGACGTGAATGAATTTAAAGTCCAAGACTAAACTCCAACATTGGTCTGACATTTACTTCAGAATTAAAGTTAAGAAATACATTGAAGTGATATTATTAACTGGCTGTCGCACCGCCGGTTCATAAAATGGACCAGGCTCTTTCTTCGTGGTCAGTTGGAATAACATACGAACAAAGTGCTGTAAAGCTTGTGGTAGGGGTACTCATGAGCGGTACTGTCTTATATAAGACGCATGCGCATATTAGTCTGTTGAATGTTACCTACGTGTGCTCTTGTCTTTTAATTTGCAGTATTTAAGATATGAACGGCGAAGAGTTGTTAAGTTTGGGGTTTCTGTATTTGTCTTGTATGACGCATGCGCAACTGAGTAAAGCAACTATTAGGATTGAATGCGAAATTGGCTGTGTTGTCTAGTTAGTTGTTATGGTGAAAATTTTTTTAGCGCAGGAGTTTTGTTATGGGGATTGACATTTTGAGGGGTATAAAAATGTGGGAGTCGGAAAGATTTGTGAATGTGAGGAGCATATCACACATCTGTGAATGTGATTTGCTTTGAAAGTTGCGTTTTGAATAGCAGCGGTGTAATACTGTGCTGCGTGAGAGGCATTGTCCCTTTGGCGTTTTATGGGAGGACGGTTTCCGAAGTAGATTGTAAGTTTTCTCATTGGGTAACCTTTATTTCGCAGAGGAGAGAAACGACAGCTCTGTTTGCAGCTTATTAGCGTGGTAAGGAACGTTGGCTTAGGAAGAGAAGGGATTGGCACTAGTATGATGATGCAATTAGTGGATTGCACCATCGATACATCATAGTTCTTGAGAAGGGAGAGAGATGAGTGTTTATTTGAGGCGAGAAGTCGATTTTAATTGCATAAGACGAAGGAATCGGTCATTAATAACCTAGGAGATCAATTAATAAGGTAGCTGTTACGAGTCTTTAAGATAGAAAATAACTGAATATTATCGAGCGATGCGTGTGGTTTGGTGTGGTGTTCGCTCTTGTGTTGGTTGGGTTTGAGGTAATTTTGTAAGTAAGTAGTCTGGTACGTAGCCGTTTACGTTTCGAATTCTGAGTCAACTTGTTTACTTTTGCAAGGAGGTTCCGAGGTTAGCAAACCGGATTTAAACATTCCGTCGTGAGATATGCCTTAACGTGCCCCAGACTCTGACGATCTGCTCGAGCTCGTGTTTATCAAGCGTTGTATTTTGATTCTACTGCTATGTTCATCAACGTTTGAGTGAATTTGAGTTTTCCAGCAGAAAAAAAAAACGATCAGAAAGGTAAGTTGAGTCATCAGAGTTTAAACATTACGTCATCCACTAACGCTATAGTCAAAATATTGTGTCACACAATTACACTTTTCGTCACGCCGGTTCGTATAAATAAAGGATTGCGCTAACATTTGTGAAACCTAGTGGTGGGGAGGGTCATTGGGCTTTCTTGTCAAACACGCTTTTAGAAATGGTTATTTGACTAAACAAACGAATTCACGTCATACGATCGTAAAAACTAAAGTACTTCAGGCGAATGTCGATGAAATTATCACTAGATAGAGGTGTCATTACCATAAATCCAGACATACACAGGGTACGACCAGTCGTTAGTCCAGGTGTACGATTGTATCAAAGATATATCTGTGCACTGGAAGCATGCGTAGTTGTAGTTTTCCCAGAATTCCACAGCCTGACATCCTGGTCTTTGAGACTCGCAGCGCTTTTGGCATTCACAGGCGTTTATTGGTTTGTTTGTGTCCTTGGATATGAGAGATCTTCCACGTCCGGTGCACCACTGAGCTTTTCGGCTGTTTTTAAACCAACGATTGGGTGACCCTGAAAGGCAAAGTTTTCATATGACCATTTAAGAACAAATGTTGCTAAGGTATGAGCCAAACTGGAAATGGTAAAAATAAACTTCACTTCGTATTTTGTGTGGAGTTAGTCCTTGAGCTAAACTACTCATGGTGATGTTCGTTTCGTTTCTCGCAGTATCCTGAATAACTTGGCTACGGTGGGGGGGGGGGGGGGGAGGAGGAGTGATGGCACTTTAATCCTTAAAAATTGCAGTTTGATAGTTAATTTTATCAAAGATATTAGCAAGATGTCATTTACTTTTTTTCTTTAGGCAGGGAACCCTGGCTCCCTATCCTTTGTTGTTAGGGGGATAAGGGAATTTTTAAAAAAATGAGAGGGAGACATTTTTGAACGAAAAAAATTAATACTGGTATTCATATTTTGATCAAAAATTTGAAACTGGAGGTGAACATTTCACCCTTTCTGAATCTTTTGGTAGTTAAAAGTCCGCGGGAACTCAAGTGACTTTCCCACGGCACGTGATTTATCACTGACACCTTTGGCACATAATGAATTTTCCGCCATTTTTTTCGGTGGACTTTTAAAATAAGAATGGTATTACAATAAATAACCACCGCACAGTTTCTCTACGCCTGTAAGTTGTAATGCTTTCGTTTTTTCAGCCTAATATCGAGCGACTTCAGGAAAAGAAAATTTTTTTCAAATGGCACCTTGTCGGAACTGTTAATTTTTGCAAACAATGGTACTTAGGTAACGGGATGACGAAAATACAAAACTAATCTTTAAAGTCAATTAATTCATACAAACAAGACTTGAGATAAAATTTTTTTACCAACCATTATAAAAGCAATCAGTTCAAGAAACCATTTCAGAGTAAACGGAAAATTATGCCGAACCTAGATGTCTCTCAAAGTTCCAATTTGTTTTTTGAAGATAATTGTCTGCTGGTCAACCCTTCAGTTCGAATGTTTGGATGAGCCACAAATAGTTTCTTCCATCTCCAGCTTCAACTACTAACAGGTTGACAAATACACTGTCAACACTCCCAGCCGAATCAATATCATTCTTTTGTGCTGTCATTGACTTATTGAGTCTCGTACTATGCTATGCTCGGGATCTATTGTTTGTTGGCCGATAAGAAAGCTTTAAGGGCAGCTAGCTAGTTTTTTTTTTCTCTCAGACTTTAAGTCCTTGAATTCCAAAGTGCTCAGCTATAAAATCAATAAATTCTTGGTTACTGTAAGAAGGATTCAGGAGGATTCCGCTGTCCGAAATATGGCGGTCAATCCGGCACGTCACACAGTATCCGAGCAGCCGGAAGCGTACCCATCGATAGCTTTAGAAAGTGAAGTGCTTTCTTTTGCCTCTTTCACCCGAGTTGGAATCTCGGACACGGCTTACTCATGCGAGGGATGACTTTGTTGTTGGTTCTCGTCCTTCAACCGAATGTTTTTCTCCTCAGTGATTTTAGGGTTTTTCCTTCCTCAACAAAAAACAATATTTCCTGAATGCTAATTCACACCACCAGAAAAAGTGGCTGAAGAGCCACTCTACGCATATGCCACTGAAAAAAAAATTTTTTTTAAATTCAATTTAACTTAATTTTTATTTTATGCGTGGATGTTTAACGAGCAGGAAATGTTTCTTTTCCTCCTCAATTCTCATCGTTATTTAACTCTCTTTTCCTTCTATTACAAAACAACAGACTACTTCTACCCCTGTTAAAATAAAGCGTAAGGGATGATATGGCTGCAGAAACTGTTAGTTCTTTGTATAATCATGCCCTGCTTAACCAATTCTAAAAGATCGATTGTTTCAGTGAAAGAGGTTCTCTTTTTTGTCATTTATTTCAGATGTTCTAGCGGGGAGGCATTATATATGTAAACATTTTCCTCACGAGTAAACTTGGTAGACTACTGAGAAAATTACTATCTCTATAATAATAACAATTAATAATAATTAACTTTATTTATACACGGTGATAATTTCAATAAATTGGTTATCAAATTAGCCGTGTTCCTAACTGATTTACCTAATGTTAAAAAGAAACTACAATGCTCATAAATAATAACTATATTATAACTACTTAAACTATTCTTACTGAAATACCAATGCTTGCAAACCTTTATATTAATTATATTCCACCATCATTGAGCCTAAGCTCTCACAAATAAAGATTATCATGAGGAAGCAGAACCCGAAGCTTAGAAACTCAGAAAAAGAACATTAAATATTTACGAGCAATGGCAACTGATTTAAAACTTAGATAAAAGTGCAGGAGAAAAAGTACTTTGTTATTGAGCACGTCTATACATATGTCGATCAGCGGTACACCAAACAAAAATAGACAGGCAATCCTCTGAACCATTTGTTAATTTTATGGCTGAACACTTTGGAATTCATGAGCTCAAAGTTTGAAAGTACAAGCTTGTGCTTAACTTTAGAACATCTGGCCACCTATTTGCATGCCATTAAAAAACAATTTTTTCTTTTGTTTTCATGTTCCCTCGTTCTTTAAAGCATTGAGGGATCTGTAAAGAACTGGCCGGGTATGCTAAAATTAATCTCAAGCCAACAGCCCACGAAACAATGAATCCCAAACATAACTGAAGAACTTAAAGAGACAAGATCCAACATGGTGGTGACAGCAGAACTGGTGGACTATCGAATCAGGTTGACTCCAGTGGAGGCTGTTGGCAGTGCTTTGTCCACCTGATAGCGTTTACAGCAAAGTAGATGGAATATCCCCGCAGAGAAAATCCTTTGTAGCTTATCCAAACCCGAGAACTAGAGACTTTATTTGGCGACAATTACTACCTTAATGAAAATGAAGCTTGAATTTGGCACGATATTCCAATGTTTCTGGGATGTTTCTTGAAGTGACTGAAGTCTTGTTTGTATGAATTAATTGACTTAAGATTAGTTCAGATATATATATATTTTTTCATCTGACTACTTAAGCACCGTTCCCCAGGGGGGGGGGGGTACTCCCTATAATGGGCTATACGGGGAGGCTCCGCCTGAAAGGGGTACCTTTTTTAAGATCGCAGGATACTAAAGGTGAAGGAAAAGTGTCATTTTAGTATATGAAAGGGTCACAAAATCGGCTGCAAAGTGGAAACCAGAACGACTGAAAGGGCGGGGATATATGACGATTATAGGAAATTCTATTGTTTTGGCTTATCTTTGAAAGGGGTACCATTTTGGTAAAAATAGTATATTGAAGGGTAAGAGTTTAAACCTCCTGGCGGAGCCTCCCCGTATAAAACTTTACCTAGTAGCCCCCGAGGACCAATGTTTGCAAAAATTAACAGTTCCCGACAAAGTGTCGAAGAAATAGTTTTTTTCTGACGTCGCTGGATTTAAAGCTAAAAAAGGGTTCAAACTGTGCTGAAGGTGTCAATTATAAAGTCACTTGAGAGCCCGCGGACGTTTCAGCACCAAACGATTTAGAAGGGATAACCTATTCATTTCCAATTTCAAATTTGATCAAAATATGAATACCACTAGCAATTTGTTTGTTCGAAGTTGACTCACTTTCGGTTTTTCAAAATTACAGCTGCCGCCCTGACAAGAAAGGGAAGGGGGCCAGGGATCCTCATCACAAGCAAATTAAAACTTTATTGCCATTTTTGCAGAGTAGATGGGATGACACTTTGCTAGGATGTAAGGAGAATAGCAACTAGTTTCCTGCAGTTTGATCTCTTCCGGATCCCCCGATGCCAAGTTCAGGATAGTGCGGGGAACGAAAGAAATATCACCTAGAGTAGTTCCACCACAAGCACTGCCTCCACACAAAATATGAAGAGAAGTCAGTAGTTCGACATTCCCAATTTTGCTCAAACCTCAGCGACATTTGCACTTAACGTTTACGGCATAACTCAGAATCAATTAATTTATAAATTTCAATCCAAAATTAATCTATAAATACGACCTTCAGATATACTAGATTGATCTCTGAATTTGAAATGTGGTCGGTGGACAACTACACATGTACACAAACACATACACAGTGGCAATACTTGATTTGGTATGCCTGTGCTCGGTACTAGGCTTCCGACCTAGCAGTGTAAGTTACCACTCGCGTGTTTGCTGCTGAGGTTGATCGGTGCAACAAAACCCTGATATTTACTGTCATACATACCTAAAGACGATTCTTCTTTTTATGTCATTCAGTAAGGAGCGCTTTGTTCAAGAAAGGCGACTATCCGAAGAAACAATTTATAAGAAATCACGACAATGGTCTTTATGTTAATATTTTTCTTACATATTTTAATCCAGACATACACAGGGTACGACAAGTCGTTGGTCCAAGTGTACGCTTGTATCTTCGTTGTATCTGTGCACTCGAAGCATGCGTAATTGTAGCTCTCCCAGAATTCGACAGCCTTGCAGTTTGAATTCCTTTCCAGGCATTTGGCCTGGCATTGAGTGGCGTTTATGGGTTTTTTCGTGTCCTCGTATATCTGTGATCTTCCAGCGCCGGTGCACCACTGAGTTTCATTTGCGTTTTTTTCCCACCCTGAAAGGAAACCAATGATGTGATCAGCCCCAATATCAACATGCATTTTCTCCTCACTGTTCTTCATATATTTCTAGCGGTATAAGTAGGGAGACGTTTTATGGGAAGAGGAGAATCAAAATTAAGCCAAGATGCGGGATACTACGAATCTTAGATACGAGAGGGAAGTCCAGTGGTGGGAATTGTAATGTGCTCTCTTTTCAGTTTTGTAAGCGAGAGCCAAAGTAGTGTCGCTGGACGTGGAATTGAAAACAGCAAATATCAGGACATGAGTCAAATCACACAACACCGAGGCCGCGGAATTGGAATAATGATTGCCACTGGTGCAAAGTGTGCCAAAAATGTACGGCTACAAGAGGGATTGATTTAAAAAATGTGTTTGTACTTTCAACATAGAGACTAATATACAATAACAAAAATAAGCAAAACAAAAAAACAAAACAAAACAAAACAAAAAACAACAACAACAAAAACGCCGTTTGAAAGCCATCTCGACCTCAGCATCCTTATATAACCCTTTTTCAACCGTTATTTGATCCAAGCGTCTTATTATCTTAATGAAAGTAATAAAGATAAAATAATGGGGAGCTACAAGTAGCTTTCCGCGATATTAAACATGGATGCAATTTTTTTTCTAGGAAGTGCATATTCCTGAAATTTCTTCCCTTTTGCCTTTGGTGACCTTCAGCGTAGCAGACCTAAATCAACAAACTTTGGTCACTGCGGTGTTGTTTGGGATGACCTGATTCGCCAAACTAGGTGATAAGATATAGAAACTACAAATCGTGCTCGTAGAGTAATAACCGGCTAAATCAACTTCGCACAGGAATTCTAGGTTATTTTACAACATTCTATCGGCCAGGATGACCTATGGTTTAGAGGGTCTATACAGAAAGTAAGAATTGTGAATAAAAGTTTTATTAAGCTTGCCCCAGTCTATCTACTTGAATTATTTACTTGCGAAGTTTCTAAATATAATCTTGGCAACGCTGTATACAAATTAATTGTGCTTTAGGCATTATGGAGCTTACCATGGAATAACCTTCACGAAGAACTCAGCTAGTTTTTTGGCCATCTTTACAAAGGGTATCATTAACAGTTTTTCAGATTGAACTTATAAACTGTGAGTATGAAATTCTTGTCAAGAATTCATAATAAGTAGTAAGGTTTCTTACCACCAAGGACAATTTCACCTGAATCATAGTTGATCTCTGATAGCGATCCTTCGTCAGCTGACACAGCATCAAGGCGAGGGCTTTCTTCGTCCCTAGCGCCATTTACAGGAAGGCTGATTGGATCTTCTTTTTCATCACTGAGCTGCTCCGTTTGTTTGGCTTCCGGCTCGTCCCTGACTCCGTTAACTGATTCAGTTGGACCTTCATTTATGTTATCATAGAGTAGCTTCTTGTCAAGGTGAGGGCTTTCAGCGTCCCTAGCTCCGTTCACAGGAGGGCTGCTCGGATCTTCTTTTTCATCACTGAGCTGCTTCGTTTGCTTGGCTTCCGGCTCGTCCCTGACTACGTTAACTGATACAGATTGAACTTCATTTACTTTGTCATAAAGTATCTTCTTGTCCTCACTGACTCCATTGATCGGTTCAGTCAGCTCTACAGTAAGAACATAAAAAATCTGAGCGTTACAGTGCTCTCAAAAATGTTATTCTGTATATTACCGAGAATCTATCTTTAAGTTTCACAACAGGGGGACCTTATGAAAAAAAGAAGAACATCTTTTGTGATTTGGCTGTTATTTCACGGCTGTCACTGCCCCAGGATGGGTGAAAGTACTATAAACACTTGTCTTTGTGATATATTTTTGTAGGGTTGAGCCATAACCTCCGTTTGGTAAATTTATTTAAAAATTGTCCACGTCACCTTGCAGTCTTGTCGCGTAGGCTTTCCGACAACGTTAATTGAAATTATATATATTTATAACTGGTTCAGTATTTAACTGACTATTTTTAAATAATAAAAAATAATATATCACTGATTATTTTTCCAAAATAAAAATAATGAAAAAGCAGAAAAAAAAGAGAATACCACGACATTTTCTTGAAGATGATCAGTGTCTGGGACCTATTTAAAGATTGGCTTTTACTTTGTCAACGTTCTAGTTCATTGTTTTGCAGGAAAACAGGGTTTGCCTTGGAAAACTCACAACCATCAATAAAAAAATAATTGTAGAGTGCAATTATATTGCGCTTGTAATGTATTGTCAAGGTATATCTCATTCGCGACTTTATTTTCCTTTATAGCTTTGCACACACACATTGTGCACTCGCCTAAACCCTCATTTCGAGGTTCTCTAATATGTAAGGCAGGGTCTCTTATTTCATTTTTGTACATTTTAATAATGGGATTTTAAATTAGTATTATTATACAGACACGCAGAGTCTGGAATAAGCAAGTGCATGAAAATAATATCAAGCAGTTTGATGTTCACTTGACAAACTCTGCAATTCAGCCTCCTCAAGTACGTTAAGGCATGAATGGCTTAAGCCGAGTATTATAAGAATCTAATGCATACAGATAGGCTAGCCTAACAGCGGGGCTCCCTTGAATAATTTGGTGCTCGTTTGTACAAAAAACGTGAAACCCTTCGAGCCCCCAAATTTTGCGGGGATATTTTCGGGCGCAATATCTTTTCGAAAACGCCGCCAATTGTTCCAAATTGTCCCATTATAAGTTTGCGAAAATTTTCGGGTTGGCGATGAGGTGAACTGACCTGTTTTTTCTTGTTCGTTCGAATAGATTGCTCAGTGGAGTTTATATCAATATCGGCTACTCGTCTGCCTGGCCCGTTTCAGTTTTTGGTCGACCCGGTTTTCATTCCATCGGTTCCTGCGGTTTATAAAAGCTAATGACAATTTTCCAGACCGAGAGGAGGTAGGTTTCTTTTAAGATTTTATAGCGGAGCACCACTGCTAAGCACTTTGGTAACCTATCGATCCAAGAAATTTTGGTTGTGACATCAGCGTACGCCCAACCACCCACCCAGCCACCCAGCGTACGTCCACCCACCCGTACAGACCGTACCGAAGGGGAGTCCCATGACAACCCGACTTGAGGTGGAGAATGGCATTTTTTCTTGGCGGGAAATCGCGCGGTGCTTTTGGACGACGGGCGTTTTCCTTGTCAGGAAATTGCATGACCACCGTCGCTTTTGAAAAAGTAGTTTTTTTAAAAAAAGCTTAGCTTGTTTAGCAAAACGATTCAGTTCGTCAGAAGTGAAGTTTAGAACTTGAGAAAAAAATATATCAAATATCTATTAATGGAAAGAAATAGTTCAAATTATACTCAGTTGCCTTTTTAATGGAAGGCGAAAAGTTCAAGTTACGAAATTTGCCTTCGAGGACTCCCTCTTTGTTATCAGTCCTGCTGCGAACTCGGTTGGCACAACTCTTGATTTCGCAGCATTTGGCAGCGGTCCCGACCCCAAATAAAGCAGAGCTAGTGCCTTCTGGTTTTTCTGTCCACAACCACAGTTTTTTGGCGGTCCGAACACATTTTCCAAGGAAAAACACCCGCATGTTTATGTCGATATAGGCATATTGTCACAGAAAAAGAAATAATTAGTAAAATAAACCGCAACAAGTAGTGTCAGCGTTCGTGGCCTAATGGAATCGTGTTGGCCTGTGTTGCCGGCGAGGCGGCTTCGATACTCAGCGGGGACTTAAATTTTTTCGTTTCTGTTTTTTTTTTATTTAACAACTTAAATGAGAGTATTTTCACAGATCACTAAGTACCAGCAAAAAATGACAAATAATAATAAATAAGTAATTAAGCTTTATTTCTATAGCGCTATTTCCTATAGCTTAATAGCGCTTTAAATAAGAGGTAATTTCGTCCTTGGCATATATAGAGTCTATGTAGCAAAGCACACAACAACATGTGAATTATTCTTGGCTCCAATGAAGCATTCTTGGAGAAACTAGACGCTCGTTTTAGAGACATTAAGACGCATTAAAAACGTGACCACTATATAAAAACCTGAAGAAAATTAAAGCATTCACTAACCTTGTACATGTTCTACAAGTACTATGAAATGAACCTTTGGCAATTATGCGCGTTTTAATGATATTATTTTAAAGTGGTCAAGAAATAATTTGGCCTTGCACGTCCAACAATTTCACTAAGTCGCGGCGTCTGAAAAGCAATTAATCAAACCTTACCCTTGGAATTTAACGATGAGCTGAACACTGTTCCCTCAAGAAAAAGTATGAAGAGACAGACAAGCAACTTCATGTAGGTTCCTCTGTTAGGTGCAGTCTTAGACTTGTCAGTGATGTTCAAGTGCTAACGCGTGACTGAGGTTTCCTGTGTGAAAGAATAAATAACTGGAAGTTATATATCATATATTTTATATATCATGCAACAACATAGATATTTCCTACGTTAAAATGAAATACCAGCAAGTGATGTTCGCTGCCCTCTAGCTACGAATGACGTTAAAAATACAATTCTCCGTTCGCATGGCATTAATATTTTTAATACCGCTGGATAAAAACGAAAAATAATATATAGATTTAGCCAAGCCTAAAAGCGGAGCCCCTAGAACTTATTCATTATTGTAAAGTAATTACTAAAAAAAAAAGAAAGAAAAAAAAAACGGAAAAAATTTTGCTCCCTCTCAGAGTTGAACCGCCGAAACGCCCAACCGCCGGAATGAAGGGGAATTGCGCTAATCACTGAACCATCCGCTGTAACACAAAGTTTTTTAATTTAATAACACAAGGTTTTTATTTTAATACTTAAACAGCTGTGTATTGATCGCAGCTCGTTTTTCATATATACGGGTGTTTTTCTTGGGGAAATGTGTTCGGACTGCTGAAAAAACTATGGTTGTAGACAGAAAATACCGGAAGGCACTACCTCTGCCACGTTTCACGTCCGAACCATTGCCAAATGCTGCGAATTCAAGCGATGAACTTTGACTCGATTCAATGTTACGCGGGTTACGCAAGTTACTGTGTTACGATAAACACGGGTGTTTTTCCTGGGAAAATGTGTTCGGACCGCTGCAAAGACCATGGTTGTGAACAGTAAAAACCAGAAGGCGCTAGCTCTGTTAGGTTTGGCGTCAGGACCGCTGTAAATGCTGTGAACTCAAGCGTTGTGCCGACGGAGTTTGCAGAAGAACCGACTCCTCGAAGGTAAATTCGTAACTTGAACTCTTCACCTTCCAACAAAAATATAATTGAGTTTTCTTTTGAACTTTTTCTTGCCATTAATAAATTGTTTTTGACTTTTGTGTCTCTGATAAAACGCGGGTCAGTATGCGATTTCGGGCCAAAAACGCACAGGGTTATCTCAAGTGTATGGCACCTCATATTGGTGACCCTGTGGTGGGGACGGACGGACGGTCACGTGACTATTATGTCACTACCAAAATTTCTTGGCTTGATAGGTTACTAAATTTACTTAGCAATGGTGCTCCGCTGGCGCGCTACGCGCCCGGGCTCCGCTATAAAGTTCCGTAGAGATTTTATTCCATTTCCAGAATTCAAAGAAGTCTGATTTCAGCGTTTTTTAAATAAATGTATGACGCCTAGACAAGCAATGCGTATACACCATACATTTCTTTGGAAAAATCGCGAGATTAAGGTCAATGTTTTTAATGTTATGAGTATGATGAAACATTATTTTGTACATTACTCGGCGGCCAAAAATTAATAGAAATAAGGATCAATCCTCAAATAGAAATTGGAAAAAAGGAATTGGTGGAATTAACGATACAGTACTTCCGAAAATGTTAAAATATCGATAATCTATCTTTAAGCTTCACAACAAGGACAATATATATATATTTTTAAAATCCGAAAAAAAACTGGAATAAAATAAAAATTGTCAAAATAGAATACCGCGGTAAATTTCTTGAAGATTATTTGTGTTTAGGACCCATTTAGAGAGTTAACCGATTGTCCTTATTGCACGATAGATAACAACAAGTTTTTGCAGTGGGGAATCCCTCTGCTAGATTTTTGCTTGACACGGTAATAAAGTCATTATTATTACTTAAAGGAACAGGATCTCGCTGTCTTGAGTGGTTTTGTCAGACATATTAGATGCAAACTTATGCATGGCATAAAATAAAATGACGAACTCCTGTAAATAATCTGTCTCGCCAGAAAACAAAATGACGCAGTAAAGTGGAAGCTAAAACTGGGCGAAGTCGGCAATAGCGCTAGATTGAAATATAAACACTACCACAAAAAAAGCACTAAGCAATCGAGAGCTTTCAAAAATGGTTACATTTCGGTAGTTTAATTACAAACTCGAATGGTTAAGAAGCAAAAAATTGGTGGATCACATAAAGGCCAGGGTGCGACAGTTAAAATACTTGGAAGTGTTCATTGTTATTTACCCGATTTAAGGAGTAGAGTTTAAGAGAAGGAGGCGCTGGTGATAACTGCAGCTATTTCAAATGCGCGTGAGCTAATCTGTCATCTTACCAGGCTTCGATGAAGAGGAGTTTGAAATGAAGATAAAATCCAGTACTAACGGCTCTCGCTTGTAGCACGGTGAGCTTTCGTTGTATTGCTCATTATCATTTCGCCTTCATTGATGTTAAAAATTGGCGCCTTCAGACAGCTAAATCAACTTTTGCAAATTAGTAATAGTTAATGAGAATTTCCGAGACTAATTTTCTGAAATATCGATTCACAAATCACTTGTTATTGTATTCATTGAAAGCGATTTGGCGTTAAATATATTTGCTTAAATGGTGCAAAATGGCTAGAGGATAGGTATCAGAGACGGACTAAACGTATGTGATGGCACAAAATTTTAGATAATCGCCCTGATGACATATTTTTCTCCTTGTTTTTAGTGTTTGGATAAAGTTAATTACCTAAAGGTTGTTATGTTGTAAGAAGATGATTCTATGATTTGAACCCCGCAAAGAATTCTAATTAGCAGCTAATGGAAAACATTTTTGTGAATAAAATATCGACAGAACAGGCAGGTTTAAGGTACAAAGTATTATAACCAACAATTGATGTAAAGAATTTAAATGATGAAAATTTCTTCAGTAGAAGATTTGAAGACATGAAGTGAAGCCGATGGCTTCTACAATACTTATTCACTCTTCTTCAGTTTTTATTGAGTTCATCAAGAAAGTAAAACGACAGTTAGCTCAGCTGGGCGACTATGACTAACTGATTTTGGTACTAAAAATGCAGTTAGGATGCAATTTCATTTAAGGGTTGTTTTTCTTACAAAAATAAGATTCAAGGATTTTTTACGGTCAACATCTTACATTACTGCCATTCGAAATAAAATTTTGAACAATTCTTTTCGTTCAAAATTGCATTATTTGGCACAGCTTGGTAATTTTCTGGCGAGGAAATCTTGAAGGGGGTTCACTTAATTTAAAAGTAGATCCTTTCATCAGAGAACCTTTAAAAGAAAACTGACGTTAATAGCTGAAATGATTTATTTAAGACAGTGATCGAAGAAAACTTTTTTCTTCATGCAAATATTATATTGAACAGTCACACTCACTATCGATAAATCCTCAGCCTGAAATCGAATAAATTTTCCATAATTAGTGTGGCTATCCGTGAATCATGAAAACTGCAAATGGTTGAAAAAGTAAATGCAGTAGTCCATCGAAGTGTCTTTTGGTATTCTTCCTTTGTTTCTCTACCTTGTGATTATAAGTTTCTAAATGATTTTTTTTGTCTTCTTCCACAAGGGGAAAAAAAGTTGTAGTTAAATTAATGGTTTGAATCTTTTTTTGCTTTCTCTAAACAGGATTAACGTGTATCAGGTCCCTGTACGTTTAATTTTGCTTCTATAACTGGCGCGACTCATGTGCTATTCCACCGCTGTGTTTGAAATGAATATCTTTTTTTTTTTAAATCATTACGTCAAGTGCGTTGCACTCTGGAAGACGTTCATAGATGACTTACGACATGTTTACGGCAGGCGTATTAATATTCAAATTTATACGAAACATTTTGCAATGAAGACAGCCTTTTAAAAGAGCCAAAGAAAATTCCTCTTCGTCCTGTTACTGAAAGAAAAGTATTCCAGCAACAACTTTAAAAGTTACTTGCAACTGAGTAAATGAAATCTCACACGCTAAAGAGCCTTTGTCCGACCCCAACTTAAGTATTTTGCTCAAGCTCTAATGAAATCTCAGCTAACTCCTTTATGGCGTTCACAATTTTTTTCACTGCTTGCACAGTCTTTTAAAGCAAGGGCAACTAATAAGATTATTCTTAAAAATAACAGAGATACAACATGCGTTCTGTTTAGACAAAAACCTATCAAATTGATTATTCCATCAGTGCACGTTAAATATGAGGAAATGAATAACCAAAGAGGCACATAGATCCGAGTTGCTTAAATAATCACGGTACACATTCAACAAGTGCAAGTGGCGTGAAATTTCATTGCCTCCTCTTTGGGAAAAGATTTTGTTTTGCAAAGAAAACATTTGAACGCTGCTATACTTATCAGAACAAGCTATTCGCTGACAATCTGTCTGTGACCTGGTAGAGAGAAAGCTAAAAATGCAGTAACCGAGATTGTGAAATTAATAATAACCATTTTAAAGATAAAATCAAAGAAAACTGAGAGGAAGTGACAAATAAAATTTCCAATATCACCAGTTCACGGAGAGACGAAGTGAGACTGCTTAGAATTATAAGCTTAAGGTCTTTTCTCCCTAGGAACGACTAGTTTGCTGTTTATGGAGCAGATATTTCTATGACAATAATATCTGTAATCAAATTATTGAAAATATCAAAATATGGCTTTCACCGCGTAGTGGAAAAATAACGGCTGAGTTGCAAATTCTTGGCTTTGTGTACCATGTTTAGGCTGGTTTCCATATGATCGTTACCATTGCTGCGATCGCGGCGATCGTTACAAAATAGTCGAGTGATCGTTGCGACTTTGCTCGCTGAGCGGTTTCTATATGATCGCTACGATCACTCGGAAAATTAAAAATGACCGAGAGAACCTGGATGAAACAATATCTTGTTCGCGCCATTTCTCAAATTCAACATGGCGACAGTCAATCGCAAATTCATGCTCAGAGCTTGTTATTTTCTTGTTGTTGCTCTACCAGAACCTCATAATACTGTTTGGTTCTTGCTCAAAATTCTACCACACTTTGTCCTTCTATTTTGAACCTTTTCTTTACGTCTAAGGGCGACATGCCGAACTTTTCGCCAATTGCTGTCCAGCAATTGACCTTCATGTACTCATTAATTATTGTAATCTCTTGAAAAAACGGTTACGTAAGCAGTCATTGCCCTGTACTTCATCCATAAAGTCTTCTACGCTGTTTGACGCCATCGTGGAATGAGTATTGGACGCAGTGCATTCTGGAGTATTTATCATCGTAAGGATCGCCGCAATCGCTACGATCGCTGGAGAGCAGGGCGGGAAAAGGTTGAAACGAGCGCGTCCGAGCAAAAAGGTGTGATGTAGTGGACTGGGATCAAATTAGGTGCTCGATCAAAATGGTTGCCTCCTTGGGTCTCCTCCATAATCCTGATAATCTATTAAGTTCCAGGAAAGCGCCGACTTTGGGTATCTTTCCTTTGACTTATCCGCCTCGATCGGTGCTAAAAAACTGCCTAAAAACTGTCTAAAAACGAGCAGGGTAAAGTAAAAAGATGGAAAATGGCGTTTGGATGACGCGTGGCATGGCGCGTATTTATAATGCGTGCAGCTCGTGCAAGGTTAATCAGGACACTTCCCTGCTTAATTAATTAAATCAAATCAACATCAACACCGCCCTTCTCCTTCTTTTTCCCCCAAACCTCTCCTATGCTTGTCTGTTTCTTTAGGAACTACAAATAGAATTGCTCCTCAGTTTAGACGGTTTTCTTTGTTATGTTTTTGTGAGATAAAGGGAGGAGAAATCTTCAAACTTAATTTTACTTTCAATTTCTTTACATACAGTTGACGGCGTAGCTACGAATTATCGCCATGGAGCATTGCAAGGAGGCAAAGTTTAAAGTTGCAAAACGCCACAGTCTCCAAATATCTCCAGCAAATTTTTTATTATGTTATGTAAATTTATCGACCTTTAAAATATGTAAGATTTAGGGTGGAATAATTTGGAGCTTTTGTAAAAGAGACGATGAAAGACAACCATGTCATGTTTTGCGGCAAGAGCAAGCATTGGACACCCTCAAATTGAGCTCATTTTTAGCCCCCATACTGTGAGGAAGATTGACCAATATACACGCAGACATAAACGCTTTAAGCTGTGAGCAAGGACTGTGAAAAAACGTTTTAATCATAGTGCACGGCTGGCTGAAAAATAAATAAAGAAAATGAGATTTCCAGTTTGTTTAAAGGTAAATTTTGCTGGCTGCCAAATGCACCGGAAGCGCGGAAAGCGCGCTCGTGCCAGTCCTTTTCCGCATCACACATCGCTTGAAGAGCGGACTGCTCGTTTCATCGCCCAACCTTTTCCCGCCCTGCTGGAGAGTGGTTTCCATATATGATCACAATGATCGCCACTGGGTCGCTACGATCGCTGAGATAGTAGTAGGATCTGTCTCAGTGATCGTTGTCGCAACGATCGCTGTTATCGATGCGATCGCTGACCACTGGTTTCCATATGATAGCAACGAACGCTAAACTTTTTTTTTCAGCGATTGTGGCGATCATATGGAAACCAGCCCTTACTGAATATTACTTCTTGTCAACCGAATCGCTATCGCTTATTGCGAGGTGAGATTTTTATAACTAACAAGTCACGGAATGGTCACATTACTAAATTGCCAATCTTATTGCGATGGTGTAGAAAACTGGAAAAATCGTCGTTCTCCTGAAATTAAAACTTCAATTGTCTACTAGATATTTTAGTCTTTCTACCTGTTTCGGTGTTTTGCTAACGTTATGTTTGAAATCGCCCGAAGACACTAATGCGAATATCTTCCACGACTTGAGGAGGCATTCTGGTCGGATTTATGTGAAAAAGAGATTTGGTTATGAAGAAAAGAAGAAAAAAGAAAAAAGATATACACAAAATGGATGTAAGTGCGATATAAAGGAATATAACACCAAAACATAGTTAAATCAGTGTCTCCTTAGTACCGTATCATGTAGCTAAAAAGTGCATGGGCACCCATGGCCTTGTCAGGAAAATTACTCGACAACCAAGTTAAGCGAGTCGTTGATGCACGATTCATAGAAGATGGTCTTTCGACCCGAAATATCAATGTTCTGCTGAAGACAAAATAAGTTTAAGTTACTTATTGTGACCTGAGGTCTTGTTGTGATGCAGGTCGCTTATTCGCATCACGTTAACCAATTTTCGATCCATATTTCAGCTAGATACATGTACCTGATGAAATAAGCATGACGACGAACTACATGAGCTGGGCTGACTCAGTTATCCAAGACCTCGGCACGTCTGTTAAATACACCAAAAATCAACTTCGCTATAGAAAAATGTTACCACGATTTATCTGGAATCGGGCTGGGATTTTCCCAAGAATCGGGTTTACCTATCAGCGCAACACCTTCTCGCTACTATAAATTTCGTCTCAGGGCTAAAATTTTTGCAGCGAAACGTTATTGACAGTCTTTTGGTTACCAGGATTATTTAAATACCAGTGTCACTTTAAGATTGAGGGAGCGGAATTAAACTTTAAAACACCCCCCAAAAAGGGATGGTGATGGTGATTTTTTGCAAAAGTGGGTAGGCCAAACGATGGTAAACGAAAAATTGTTCTTGGGTTGCCTTAAGAAAATTGAGTTAAGTAAACCAATGACAGGGGCTAGCTAGGTTGTCATGCACACTGACCAATTCAATGCGCATTTACAAGCACCATTTTTTCCCTTGCGTTTTCGAAACTGAAGAATCAAATTTGTAATATACCGGCAACATATCAGAACTTTCAAACGAACTGTTTAGCCCAGGAATCACTGCATGAAAAGTGTACACTTTTTTATATTTTTATATTAAAAGCCGTGGATAATGCAAATCAAATTTCTGTGACAGTAAGGCGTTAAACGGGTTATAGACAGAATTTGTTTTAATTTAACTCTTTTTCAGTTTTGAGTTTTGCGGCCACCAGATTGCTGAGTAAATTATGGAGGTGTTGAGTTAGATAATATCCCATGAAAATTAAATTAACAAAGATGTAGCGGCTGCTCTCAAGTGTATTAAAATGCTCATGTCTCAGTGATGCCATTGGTTGATTGGACATGTTACGTAATAGTGAACTAATACATTTAAGATCTAAAGGTTTGACAGGCATTTTCAACTGAAGTCGTTCAAAACCAGAGTGCAACGATTCACTTGCACCTTGCGGGGGTGATCAGTTTGAAATGGTTTGCCGACCTAATCGTTCTTTTCTATTGGTTAGAGCAGTTTCCAGCGCTTCCTTTAATCTTAATGGTAAGCAACTGTTACATGCAACATTCGTGTCATGCTAACCGCAGTTATTTCTTTGTTGAGTCTTCTTAGGGTTTGGAGTTATTTTAGACTAGCTAACAAAACCTTAATTCTCAGGTAATTGGTCTTAAACAACCCTCAAGACCTACATTAACTGCATTATTATCCTGCTTGCATGTGATGGTTCTTAGCTCAGTGTAGTGCAAATTGCGGAAAATTTTGTTTGTGTTCACATAAAGACCAAGCTTTTCTGAGAGTGGTGTATTTAACGCAATTGGTATCTTTTTATTAATTTTCTTCTCCAAAGAACTGCGGTTTGATTAACGTTGGGAATTTGAAGCCCTTCTCGAATGTTTACGCAAACGAAATAGTGTTAGAGTCTGGTTTGAAATAGGGTATCAAATTTTGGGTCAGGTCTGAACTAGGGTAGGGAAAATCACATATTTTGGTCTGAAATAGGGTAAGGGTTCCGCGAAGGGTGCTGCACACCCCCACCCAAATCTTCGGGAAGTATCCCCCCGGGGTACAAGCACACTCTCAACAAAACGTTCTGCCGAGGTAACCCCAATGCCCCCATTAACTACCACGAAACCTTAGTTAAACATCTCCTTGTAGAGGAATAAATGTAGTTTATCACGGGATTTTACATTCTGTTTAATAAAGAAGCTGTATTGGTAACTCAACTTGCTTGCTGATTTTCACTTTTCATAAAGTTTCTGTAGAAATGGGCAATGTGGAATTAAGAGTCTTGTCTAAAGACAGCATATAACAAGAAAGAACTAAGCCAATCACAGATTAACAGTCGTACCACATGGAAATTAACAACTAAGGACGGATATGTGCTGAAACGTAATATATTAAAATATGTAAAGCACTGCCTTTCTTTTAATCATTACTTTTTAATTCGTCTTTTCAGCAATAAACTACAGTAGGTGCATTACATTCCCATTAGCCTTACGATGTAAACCACTATTAGATATGCTTGTACTAAGGCATTTATAGCTTGCCTTTGTGTGTTAGTTTTATTTTAATACTAATGTTTTAAATGTTGCAGGTGTTTTTCTTAAAGTTCGGTCCTCTGGAGTGGATTCCAAAACTGCAGGAAAAAGAATAACAAATGTGAGCCTTCTTTTTCTTGCTAGTATAGACTAACCAACCACATAATCTTCAATAAATGAGAGTACTGTTTTCTATTGTTATAAAAATATGCAAGAATCACGAATGTGTAAGGAAAAGGTAATGTTATAGAGTACGAAAAATACTGGTCTTCGGACAATTGCTCTGTTTATACACAATTTTTTACGCGAGTGTCTAAAAAGAAAAATCAAGCCACTGTTTTATCGCATGCCACAACATCTGTTGCACGAGCTATCAATATATATACTTGAAACGCCTTAATATCGTCCTAAAGAATTCCGGCAGTTTTTCTCAAAAAGATTCCCGGAAAATGGAAAAAGCAAATTCAAGATATATCAAGAAAAAAAACAAACCACATGAAGCGAAGAAATGTCTATATATACAATTGACAAAACCTGTCCAATTTGAAATCTTTTCTAAACATGACTGAGAGCCTCCAGCTACCATGACTTCCGAGAAATTTCGACTGTTTCCGATGGTGGTTCTTACTTTTTCTGAGGATTGCTGACGATCTTTTAAAGATTCGCAAAAATGTGTCGATCATAAACCATTTAAATCTCAAAGCTCAGACCATTAGTTTAGTTTACCTATCTGGATATACACAACCGTCATCAACGGAGAGAACACTTTGAATATCTAAACCAGCCTCGCGATACTTTAAAATAGGCAAACGCCATTTCAGTTATCCTTTTCGTTGACCATATTCTCTCAAATGAATGAAAAGTAGTAACTTAAACATGAAATCTATTTAACATTTATTTCTATTACCTCTTGTCAAGGAAGGGAGGGCAGTTAGTCTGAAAAAAAAATTGAAAAAGTATATCTTAATAATAATGTTTTCGCTTACAATTAACTCTGGTCTGATAAGCAACGTGGGGTTGAGCCATTTTTTACCATTTTTAGATAAAAATGAGTGTTTTGTACCTTTTTGACTTACAACGTCTGCAATTTTTGGTGATTTAATGTTTTGGGCAAAATCCATAGGTTTAATCTTACATGATGGCACCGGCCCGCTGCACTGCCAAAATCCATAGCAAAGCGGGCATCAAAAACAAACAATTATTACGTCTGTTTGCCCAGTCGCATGTCTTAGAACATGTAAAGCAAGTCTTGTTTTGGGTAGCTTTTAGGTAACACTCTGCTGAGATCACCCCATTTCATAACGAAAAGGACAAAACCCTTGAATTTTGTTCTGTAAAATATAAAGAAGAAAAGACAAGCAGAAACACAAGAAAGCATTGCTTAAGAGCTCTAATTTGAATGCTCATCGACAGCCTTTAAACTTACAATCACTGATAAGACCACTCAATGCAAAGTCTGAATCTGGAAATTTTAATGAAGAAACGTTCAACAGAAATGCGATTATGGTCGAAAAAACATTAGGTGAATCGCGATTTTTAAAAAGAGCAGGATGTTTTTTAATTTGTAATACATGTTTCGATGTGACTCACATCTTCGTATTTACGTTTTTCTTTGTTATTAATTTTTGTATGGAATTTTAGTTAATTATGCATGCTTCTCTAGGTTGTTATCAATACAAACAGTTTCTAAAATATTGTTTGTAACTGACAAAGATGTGAGTCACATTGAGACATGTATTACAAATGAAAAAACAACGTGATCTTTTTAAAAATCGAGATGCGATTATGAGCTTCAGTTTTAGCTTGCTGTGAACTGTGAGCGGATTTTCGGAATTTGTTTGCCCTGTTTGAAATTCTGACGTGAGTGAGTTCAAAGTCCAAGACTAGTCCAACATTGGTCTCAAATTTACTTCACAATTGAAGTTGACAAACACTTTAAAGGGTCATTATCAAGCATGCTTTTAGAAATGATTATTTCACTAAACAAACGAATTCACGTCATACGATCGTGAAAACTAAAATACACCAGGCGAATGTAAATAAAATTATCTTTAGATCGAGGTGTTATTACCTCGAATCCAGACATACACAGGGTACGCCAAGTCGTCAGTGTAAGTGTACGATGTTATCAAAGATAAATCTGTGCACTGGAAGCATGCGTAGTTGTAAGTTTCCCAGAATTCCACAGCCTGACACCCTGGCCTTCGAACCTCACAGCGCTTTTGGCAGTCACGGGCGGTTATTGGTTTGTCTGTGTCCGAGGATATGAGAGATCTTCCAGATGCAGTGCACCACTGAGTGTTCTGGCTGTTTTTATGCCAACGCCAGGGTGCCCCTAAAAAGGAAAGATCTTGTATGACCATTTAAAGTTAACCGCATAGCTCAAAATCAAATCACTTGTAAATTTCAATCCTAAGTTAATTTATGAATGCAGCCCTTCGGAGATTCACTAGATTGATCTCTGAATTTGAAATGTGATCGGTGGACAGCCACACACATACACACATAATGACGCATAATTTGTCAATGACATCGCTTAATTTGGGATGCCTGTGCTCGGTAGCAGTGCACTTCCGACCTGGCAATGTAAAGGCTGGTTCACACGTGCAAAGCAAACGCAAGCGACGTTCACACGTCGAACGCAAACACAAGGAGAACGCTAGATACGCACGCGCACTTCAGTGTCCCAAGATGGCGGCAATCTTGCTCCCAGAGTCTGTGTTACCCAAGACCAGCAGTCTGGAAGAAGGACTCTGGGAACGAGATTAAAGATGGCGGACGAAGTCGATGTATTGGCGTTGTTTATTTCTCCCTCTTTTTCCACTTTATCGTGTTTGTAAACTAATTCAGTATAGATGTGTTCCAGTTTCTACAACAACTTATGATGCATTTCCCTTCATATCGTACAACATACCGTTTTCTAGTCCCACTTCTCCAGCCACACCAGTCCATGCAAGTTGTTTTTCAGTTTTCCTCTGAATCCAGCGCAACTTTTATCGTAAAGAACCGGATAATTCCTAACGCTCTATGCAAGTTTCTCATCAGATGTACCGGGGAAAACGCCATCTTGGTTTAATTCAACTTTAGCTGTGGAGGCATGGAATGAGCATTTTTCATTTTGCGTTTGCGTTTGCTTTTGCGTTGCCCCGATTCGAATGTGTGAACTGAAAACACGAGCGCAAATGCAAACGTAAGGAAATGAAAGATTTTCCATTACATGTGTTGGCGCTGACGCATTTGCGTTGTAGTAGTTGACATGTGTGTTTGCTTGTGCTTTCGGTTGCATTTGCGTTTGCGTCGCTCTTGTGAACCATCCTTAAGTTACCAGCCGCGTGTTTGCCGCTGAGGTTGATTGGTGCAACAGAACCATTGATAATATTTCCTTGAATACAAACGTAAAGACGATTGTTTTGTTTACATGATTCAGTAAGGGACGGTTGTTCACGGGAGGCGACTATCCGAAGAAGAAAATCATGGGAAATCACGACAATAGTCTTTATGTTATATTTTTTCTTACATTTAACCCAGACATATACAGGGTAAGCCAGGTCGTCCGTGTTAGTGTATGCTGTTATCTTCGTTGTATCTGTGCACTTGAAGCATGCGTAATTGTACGCCTCCCAGAACTCGACAGCCCTGCAGTGTGAATCCTGTTTAACGCATTTGGCCTGGCACTGAGCGGCGGTTATTGGACTACTTGTGCTCGAGTATATTTCAGATCTTCCATCGACGGTGCACCACTGAGTTTCAGGTGCGTATTTTTCCCACACTGAAAGGAAACCAATCATATAATTATTTCATCCTTTAAGTCTAAAAATAAACATGCATTTTCTCATTACTGTTCCTTAGTGATCATTTCCTTTATTCTCATAACCTGCATGTTTGATCAAGTAGGCATACTGTTAAGAGAAATTAGATGCTTGTCAATACTGACCTTACAGGGAAAGGAATAAACTTATAATTACTGTATCTTAATGCTCTGTTAGAGATCTTGGCACGTCTCCTTGCTTCCGAGCCCTGAGCTTTCTCAAACGAGGGTCCTCTAAATCATTCGAAAAATGGAATGATGCGGCACTGATGATTTTAGAATTCAACACAGGTTATATGGGACTTAGAGAATCAAAACTGAGGCGAGATGCAGGATACTACGAATCTTAGATACGAGAGGGAAGTCCAGTGGGGGAATTGTGATGTGAACTCTTTTCAGTTTTGTAAGCGAGAGGGAGAATAGCGTTGCCGGACGTGGAATTATAGGTAGCAATTATAAGGACCTTAGTGAAATCGCACAACATCAAGGCGGAATTGGGATATTGATTGCTACTGGTTCAAATTGTGCCAAAAATTTGCGACTAGAACAGAGATTGAATAAAAAAGATGGTTTTTGTACTTTCAACATAGAAACTTATTAAGAACAAAAACAAGGGAAAAAACAAACAAACAAACAACAACAACAACAACAAGGGCGTTTGGAAGGCGTCTCGACCTCAATTTCTATTCATAAATGACTCCACATTAATCGTTGTTTGAGACTAGCCTTTCATTGTCTTTATGAAATTAAGAAAAAAAAAATGAAAATTCCAGGGAGCTAGCTTAATATTAAACATTGATAAAAATTTTTTCTAGAAAGTGCGTATTCACGAAATTTCTTCGCTCCTGGCATTGGCGCCGTTAAGCATGTCAGACCTAAATAAACTACACTTTTATCACTACAGTGTTGTTTGGGACGGCCTGAGTTGCCAGACTAAGCTATAAGATATAGAGATGTCAAAGTGGTGCTCTTACAGTAATAACTAAATCAATTTCCTACCCAAGTTCCAGGTTAATTACTACATTTTCTCGGCTAGGATGACCTATCTTTTTGAAAGTCTATAGAAAACATAAACTGATAGTGAATACAAGTTTAACTAATAGCTTGCCCTAGTCTATTAACTTAAATTGTGTTCACTAGCAAAATTTCCAAGTATAATCTTCGTGACGCTGAATGCAAATTATTTTTTCCAAAACCGGAGCAAAAACGCGGCTTAGCTTTAAATCTACTTTCAGCATTGTGGAGCTTACCATGGAATAACCTTCCCGAAGAACTAAGAAGCGATAGTTTCTTGGCTATCTTTAAGACGGGTATCAATTAAGATGGGTTCCGCTCAACGTTCGAGCAACAAATGCAAAAATTAATTACCAAAATACTACTTGTAACGCGGTAACATTTTGATTATTATTTGAAACATCTTACTTTAATTCACTTTTCCAAGTGACGCTAGGATTAAATTCTTAAGCATTCTCGAGAAAATCAATGTCAAACCTCGTAAAAAAAGCTAAAAAAGGGCACCATTTTGCCGGTTATCCCGTGGTTGCGATAGCAACCAAAGAGATTAGGAGAACACATAGGCACATTCCTGTTGTTATTTCCGTGACTGAGTCGTGTGGATTTGGTGTTGTTTGTGTGATGTTCGGTATTCCCAAGAGAGTCTTTTTGCTGCGTTTTCAGGCCTTGTCGGAGATGTTTTCGTTATTTTTAGGTACTGATGTATCAGTTAACTGGGGGAATGGGGTTCCCGCTGTTTAGAGCGATTACTCACGTCGTTTATCAATGATTTCACGCTCAGTAGTATTCAATATGTTGCAGTAAAATTTAAGAGAAATAGCCTTAGATCACAGCTAACAGCGATGTGTTCTTAGGATATTTTTTAAGGAGCATATCGTGATTATGCTTGTGTTGATTGTGAAGCTTACGCAATCTAGAAGAACAGTTGATTACATAATTAGAGATCTTGTATGGCGCAATGTTTCATTTTGCTGATGTGCATGACTGGAAATTCTTTGGTGGAACACTGATTTCACCGCTTGTGACTTCTGTCCATTGGCGATTGTTTTTCGAGAGATACATAAAAAATGATACAGGAAACACGAATGCAGTAATTTGTGCTAAGTTTTGCTTAAGAAAGTCCCCTTAGGGTGTTCAACGTAAGTAGCTTTACTGTCTTTGCTCACCCTGCGGTACAGTATTAATAATTACATTTAATTTTTGATTTCGTGATTCTTTTAAAAAATAATGAATGGGTTGTTAGGCTGCGTTTAACTGGTCTTTGATGGTCTGGGCCAATGCTCGCTTGCTCGTTTTGTTTCTCTCGGCTATCCCAGAGCGGAAAGAGAGACTGCTCGTAGTCTATAAATTTATCAATTCGTATATACGTGGAATCGAATGAAATCCAGGCTCCATTGACTTGCCGGTTGTTTCGTAACAAGATGCTACTGTTATTTTTCGGTTACCCAGACAAAATTCATAACTTTTCTCGGCTATGCCTCTTAAAAATGAAGACTAGATAATAGGTTCAAACTTAAGAGTGAGTGGTTACGAAGAAGATACTTTCAGTTATCAGCCCAAGAAGAAATACGAGTACTGAAAACCGAGATTTATATGTAAAAAATTCGCGAGTATAGATACTGACAAGAGAAAGAAAGTTATAGACCGAGATCAAACTGCACTGTTGATTAACGATTAACGGAGAGAAACACATTGGTGAAATAAAATAGAAAACTCTCCTCGCAGAAAAAAAAATAACAAACTAGCAAGCAAAAAATTTCAACAACCACGAGATCTCCCGGTTCGTAGATCGGTTATTCTTAAATGACCTGAAGCATCGTTTTCATTAGGATATGGATAACTTTAAATTCAATGTTCTCGCGCTGGCCGGTCAGCCTGGGAGCAAAAGTATCGATACGTTCTTCTTATGGCTGTATTCAAAATGTGATCGTGCCATGAGTATATTTTTTTTTGGTAACTTGATTTTTGCGCTCACTGCTCTAAGGTTGAGCAGAACTCGTCCTAATTGATTTTCGAGATTGAACTCGTAAACTGAAAGTGTGGAATTCTTGTCAAGTATCCATAATACGTGATAAGGATCCTTACCACCATTTGGGTCATTCATCACATCATGAGCAACTGCAATTTCAGCTGAATCATAAGTCATCTCAGGTACAGATCCTTGGCCAGCTGACGCAGCATCAAAGCGAGGGCGTTCCTCGTCCCTAGCGCCATTTACAGGGGGGCTGCTCGGACCTTTTTTTTCATCCCTGAGTAGCTTCATTTGTTTGTCTTCAGGTTCGTCCCCGACTCCATTGACTGGTTCAGTTGGACCTTCATTTACTTTATCATTGAGGAATTTCTCGTCCCCACTGACTCCATTAATCGGTTCAGTTGGATCTTCGTTCACTTTAGGTGCGTCTACTTTTGAAGAGAAATATCTTAAAACATATTACCTGCAAATGTGCCATTTACGTTGTCAACGCTCTAATACAATTGTAAGGTTAATTACCGCAGGGTTTGACTTAGAAAACTGGCAACCATAAATAAAAAGATAATTGTATTGCACAATGATCTAGCTCTTGTAATGTATCGTCAAGGTATATCTCATTCGCGACGTGGATTTTTCTTTGCACACACACTAAACACTAGCCTGAACGCTAGTTTATATCGCAAACAAAAGTGCGAGGTTCTCTTAATACTTTTAACATGTGAGTCAAGGTTTCCTAATTTATTTTTAAGTGTTTTTAAGTGTTTGAAGATTAGAAACAACTGTACCTCGCTGTTCCAAAACTTTTATTGGGCAGAGTTTTAAGAGAAGCCAATGAAGCCTTACCGTCGGAATTTAACGATGCACTGAACACTGTTCCCACGAAGAAAAGAATGACGAGACAGACAGGAAACTTCATGTTGGTTCTCTGTTCTGTTAGGTACAGTCTTAGACTTGAATGATGTCCAGGTGCTAACGTATGAGTAGGGTTTCCTCTGTGAAAGAATGAAGTTTCTTAGAGATCTTATAATTATTTAATACCCAGAAGACAAAGAATGATTTTCAGCGTTTTTCCAAATAAATGTATGGCACGTGGGCAAACAATTCTAATACACGTCATACATTTTTGGGAAAATTGCAAGATAAAGATCAATTTTTAAATGTTATGAGTTTGATGAAACAAATTATCTGAGTTTTTTGTTTTTTGCTTTTTACATTTTAGCGGCCTAAAAGTAATAGAAAATTGAGTAGGAATAGAGTA
The DNA here is from genome assembly GCA_964017195.1 of Siderastrea radians. Classification (NCBI taxonomy): domain Eukaryota; kingdom Metazoa; phylum Cnidaria; class Anthozoa; order Scleractinia; family Rhizangiidae; genus Siderastrea; species Siderastrea radians. Next base: position 6,871,135 of record OZ024889.1, on the reverse strand, counting down.
GGTCGAACTTTAAGTTTCTAAAACCGTCTCCCGGAGCTTTAAATCGACAAACCAAGCCCATAATAACAAACATTAACACAGTGTTCATGTTTCTAAGCGTTTTCATTTTTTCTCAAGTTCTAAACTTCACTTCTGTCGAACTGAGTCATTTTGCTAAACAAGATAAGCTTTAAAAAAAACCCTCTTTTTTAAAAGCGACGGTGCTTATGCGATTTCCCGCCAAGAAAAACGCCGGTTGTCCAAAAACACTGCGCGATTTTCGCCAAGAAAAGATGGCATTATCTACCCCTCCCCCCGTCGGGTTGGCTTGGCACTCTCCTCTCCCTCCCCCAGAGTCTTTAGGGGCGTAGGGATGTACGCTGACGTCACAACTAAATTTTCTCGCATCGATAGGTTACCAAATTTGCTTAGCAATGGTGCTCCGCTAAAATAAAATAAAAATTATTAAAATAGAATACCACGACATTTTCTTGGAGATAATCAGTGTGTAGTACCTATTTACAGATTGTCTTCATTGCACGATAGATAACTACAAGTTTTTGCTGAGTTAGGCTGAAAATGAGCTACGAAAATATTACTTAAAGGAAGAGGAACTTCGCTGAGTTGAGAGGTTTTGTCAGAAGCAAACTGATGTATGGACTAATATAAATTGACGGAGACCTGTAAATAATCTGTCTGTTCAGAAAATAAAACGACGCAGTGAATTGGAAGGCCAAAACTGGGCGAGGTCAATAGCGCTAGAGAAAAAAAAAATAACAAAACTCCAAGTTTCATATTGTAGAATACTGAAAAACAAACACTAGGTCCACAAAAAAGTACTAAGCGATTGAGAGCTTTCAAGAATGGTTATATTTAGGTAGTTCACTTACACACTTGAATGAATTCAGTGGATCACACAAAGGCCATGGTTTTGAATTTTAGAATACTTGGAAGTGTTCATTTGTATTTCTCCGATTTAAAGAGTGAAGTTTAAGAAAAGGGGGCACTGGCAATAACTGCAGCTATTTTAAATATACGTAAGCGTCTGTTGTCTTACCAGGCTTCGATGAAGAGGAGTCTCAAATGAAGATATAATCCAGTCCTAACGGCTGTCGCTCGTAGTACTGAATAACAAGGATCACGGATTCCTTGAGCTTTCATTGTATTTTTCATTATCATTTCGCGTTCATTGATAATAAAGAATGGCAGCTGCAGGCAGCTAAAATAACTTTGGCAAATTAGTAATCGTTAATGAGTTTTTCTGAAAATAATTTTCTGGAATATCGATTCACAAATCACTTGTTATCGTATCCATTGAATGCAATTTGGTGTTAAATAATTTGGTGACTTGGTGTTAAGTATTTTAAATAGTACAAAATGGCTAGAGGTTAGGTATCAGAGACGGACTAAACGTATGTGATAGCGCAAAATTTTAGTTAATAATCCTCAAACTTGCATGCTTGTTTAAATTGTAGATAATCGCTCTGACGACGTATTTTTCTCCTTGTTTTTAGCGTTTGGATAAAGCTAATTACCTAAAGGTCGTTATGCTGTAAGAAGCTGATTCGATGATATGAATGCCGCAAAGAATTCTAATTAGCAGCTAATGTAAAACATTTTAGTGAATAAAATACCGACAGAACAGGTTTAAGGTACAAAGCATTATAACCAGCAGTTGATGTAAAGTGTTTTAATGATGAAAATTTCTTCAGAAGAAGATTTGAAGTCATGAAGTGAAGCCGATGGCTTTTACATGACCTACTTATTCACTCTTTTTTTGAATTGATTTTTAATAAGTTCATTAAAATGATTAAAACGACAGTTAGCTCAGCTGGGCGACGATGATTAACTGTTTTCGGTACTAAAAATGCAGCTAGGATGCAATTTCATTTGAGAAGTGTTTTTCTTACAAAAATAAGATTCAGGGAATTTTGACGGTCAACTGCTTTTTCCAATAAAATTTTGAATAATTCTCTTCGTTCAAAATTGCGTTTTTTTGGGCACAGCTTGGTACTTTTCTAGCGAGGAAATCTTAAAGGAAATTCACTTACTTTTAAAAGTAGAGCCTTTCATCAAAGAACCTTTAAAAGAAACTGACTTTAATAGGTGAAATGATTTATTTTAGATACTGAAGAAAATTCTTGGCCTTTATGCGAATTATTACTGAATTGAATGGTCACACCCACTGTCGTTCAATCTCGAGCCTGAAATCGAATAAATTTCCATGATTAGTGTGGCTATGAATCATGAAAATTGCAAATGGCTGGAAAAGTAAATGTAGTAGTCCATCGTAGCGTCTCATGGTATTCTTCCTTTGTTTTCCTGTCTCGTGACTATTAATTTTTCAGTGATTTTTTGTTTTCTTCCACATTAGGGAGAAAAGTTATGTTAAATTAGTGGTTTAGCTTTTATTTGCTTTCTCCAAACAGGATTAATGTTTGTCTGGTCCTTGCACATTTAATTTTGTTACTATAACTGAGGCGACTCATGTGCTATTCCAGTACTGCGTTTCAAATGGATATCTTTCCTCTAAAATCATTGCGTCAACTGCGTTGCATTCTGGAAGACGTTCTTAGCTGACTTACAACATGTTTACGGCAGGCGTATTAATATTTATACGAAACGTTCTTGCGATTACGACAGCCTTTTAATAGAGCCAAAGAAATTTCCTATCAGTACTGTTACGGAAAGAAATTAAAGTATTCCAGCAGGAATTTTAAAAGTCTCTTGCAACTGAGTAGTGGTATGCCACTGGAATAATCCGAAGTTTTGAGCAGGTATCTGATTAAAGTGAGCAGGAATGAAATTAAAACAAAATGCGCGGGAAACTTCTTAATTTATGCGGAGTAACTTAGTCTCGCTGAAATGTCAACTTGCCAAAAAAAATTGTTTTTCAAACATCAAGTAATAATAATGCTGTGGCAAAGTAACGTTCAAACGTTAGTGCGTCCTGAAATTTTGCTTTGAGTTACAGTGCTATAATTTTGGTTTGAGTGGCGGATATTTCTATAGACACGGTAAGTAGGCGGGACTCACATTTGACTCACGAAGAAAGTTCTTAATTTATGCGGAACAACTAAGTATTGCTGAAATGTCAACACTAGTAATGCCGGTATTTATCCTATTTTTTCCTGTAGTATTCGGCTACGAGCGGCTAGAGGGTTCGCAAAATGTCAAAAACGTCAAAAGCAAAAGTGAAATGTTTAAAAAATCATTGGCTTTATAAGTGGCCGGATCTCGTACTCAAATTCTGTTGCAAAACCACTGGGCCGAATTATATTAAGAATGGAAAATAAAAAAAAACACAGCTTTCACAGTTCTCGCACAAAATTAATCGCTCGTTAACTCGCTTGACTGCACCTAAATGAAAACGTAAGTTTTGAAAGCGAATTAGGGCACAAGATGACAAAAGGATCGCGTGCGCAAACGAGACAAACGCAAATGAGACATCAAACACACAAATTGTCAAGTCGGGCAAAATGTTACTTCAATCGCTCAATTAGTACAAAGCAAACTCCTCAATACCCAATTAATCTTCCTCTTCTTCAGAATACTTGTAAGGATGACTTTTGCGAAGAAGCCGGGACCTTCTCAAAGGACGGTCATCTTCCTCTAAGTAAATTACAAACCGGATTCGAGGTCATTTTCGCTTTCTTTGCGAAGGTGCTTCCCTTGTGGGAGGGGGTGTCAAGATAGATAAGGGAGGCAAGACTTTCGTAGGAGTTGCTTGTAAAGTCACTGGTTTTGAACGGTGATCGCTTGTACTGGTAGGTCTTGAATAGCAACCGCTTGTGCAACAGTACTTGCTCTTGAACTGGGCTCACCGTGCCTGTCACCGGCTCGTGAATGGGCACGGGTACATTATCTACCAGAAGATTGCTAGACATTTGTCTTTGCTCTACAGAGTAAGGTAGACTTGATTCTGTGCGTCTCGAATTTAGCTGTTGTTTAAACGTCAAATACTTGTTTTGCAGCTGCACGTAATGCCTTGCTCTTTCATATTCTCCAAGGTCTGTGCGAGAGAGGAGACCATCCATAGAATCTTGCAATTTTTGCATTGCTGAAAAAACTGGAGCTGTCGCTAGGTTCTGTTGCTTAAGATACTTCAATATTTACTGTGAGATTATGTCTGGTACCCCTATGTTATCAAATCGTTCCTCGCCAGGTAGAACGTTCGTTCGTAACTTACAATTAGCTTGAGTGGTTGTTTTTTAATCAACGAGCAGATACCCAAAGGGACTGCGCACGGCCTCTTCATATCGCTTGACAAAGAAATCAGTGTGGCCAGGATACATTAGCATAGCCAGCGTCAGAATTTTCAGTTTATCCCGCGGATTTTTGAAAAGAACCAAGTAATGACTGTTGAGACTAATGCTCCGAGTGCCTTTCCCTTGATGGAATAAGTTCTGAACGATGTAAATGACGCTTAGGTTGCGATGATGCGATCCTCTTGTAAACAAGTTGAAGATTCGCTTGTCTTCGCCCGCACTGTCCATCTGATCATCGATCGCCATTAAGTTGCGTTTGTTGATGTCAAAAAAGGTGTCGTGTTCTAGGTCAGATGGAATACCCTTGACAAAGTTTGGTATGGTTACCAGCAATTCCATGTACGCGGGCTGCCATTGCAAATAGCACCAAACAGCCCTCTCTGGTGGTAGGTGGATTACTTTTTGAGCCTGCCGAAGCAAAGACTTAACCCAGCCTGTGCTTCCCGATCCAGTCATCCCAGCACCCATGCAAGTAAATGGGTGTACAAAGTGAAACTGCTGACACGTTTCTGTAGAGTTTGGCAAACTAGACATTGCCGGGCTGAAAACTGGATTGCCTTGTTTATTACTCGTGTGCCTTTGCACACTATCTTTCCTCGAAAAACTTTTTTCACAGACAGGACAGGACCAACTCATGTCTACTCACGATCACTCAAAGCTTAACTCAAACTGACAAAAGGAGGACTGCTTCACATTTATACAGGCTGACTACCACCACAATTTAATTGTTTTCACCACCACTACAATTCTGAAGTTCCACCACCACAATTCTATTGTTTTCACCACCGCCGACACCACCACCATAACTCTATTGTTTTCCCAACCACCTCAATTCTGTTGTTTTTACCACCGCCACCGCCACCACAATTCTATTGTTTTTACCACCGTCACCACCACAATTCTCTTTTTTCATCTTCAACACCACAGCTCTATTAGTTACACCACGGCGACGGCCACCACCATTACAGAATTAACCGGCTCGCTATCTAATCACTCTGGCGTTAGAGAGCAAAGGCTTTTCTACTACACCATTGAAAGTCAAAAGTTACACAGATTAAAACCCAAGACAACCTTTGATGTGGAGGTTTTCGCCTCGTCTTCATCCATTTCTAGCTTACCTCGAGCTGAGAAACAAGTAAAAGTTATGTATTATTTCGCAATTATTTCCACGATCTATCACTTGAAAATAAAATGTCTGCAACATGTATTGCATTTTATAAGCCAAATTTTGTCCTTAGCGGAGGAGCAATATGTTCTTAGAAAGCCTTTACAAAACACTGAATTGGTTGGTTTGAGATACTGACAGTGTTCGAAGCTATTCTTACAAGTATTGACGGCGTCAGGCTTTGAAAGCAGATAATTCTCGGACTCTGCGCTTCAAAATTTTAGCACGGAGTTTATAAACCAGAAAGGAAAAACAAAACATAACAACGTCAACGAACCATTTTTATACATTCCGCTATAACTAAAAAGCAAGATAATTATTCAAAGACGCTTTGAACTTTGTTTGTAATGTTGCGCTTCATGTGGATTGCTAGTAGCAACTAGACAGTGTTCCAATTAGTCAAAATATTAGAATTGCGAAAGTACCACGTTCATCGATAACAAAAAATGGTCGTAGGAGTTGTAGTCAGTCTGTCCATTCCGATAACGAGGGGTAGAAACTGTGGCCCACATCTGCAAAACACAACAACAAATTCTTTAACACAAATTCAAATTCACTAAACACAACAACAAATTCTTAAACACAAATTCAAATTCACTAAACACAACAACAAATTCTTAAACACAAATTCAAATTTACTAAACACAACAGCAAATTCGTTTAACAAAAATTCAAATTCAATAGACACAACAACAAATTCGTTAAACACAAATCAAAATGCACTAAACACAACAACAAATTTGTTAAACACAAATCAAAATGCAGTAAACACAACCACAAATTCGTTAAACACAAATCAAAATGCACCAAACACAAAGCAGAAGTGATATAATTCATGACATTTATTCAACGTCTAAACCCAACATTTGTCAACCGCTGACAACTCGCTTTTGCTAGCCAGTGTTCCGCCATTTTGCAATGTTTTGTTTCAGCTGTGGAGCTGGTTTGGATCCTTCAGCTAATTTTTGTCCTTTTTGCGGACAAAAGAGAGGGAGCAACATCGTTAATACAAATGAAACAAATAAGAATGCAGCAACAAAATGTCTGTCCTTCAAAAACTATGCAGCAAAGAAAACCGAAGAGATGGTCTACTCATTTCCGAAGTAGCTCAAAGAAAAAGGCAGCGAAGTCCAAAAACGTGGATCCGTTCGCACTAATAAACATAGGTATCATGCGGTACGTTAGTCCAGATGTGGTTACACCAGTTCGTGGAAAAACCTTGCCCTTAAAAGTAAAAAAGGATTCAGAGTACATAGAAGTGTTCGCGGAGGCCTTAGTGAAGCGACAGGCTCATGACAAATCATTTGACACGACAACAAGCTGGAAACTAGTTTACCCCGATGGCCAATCGGCTATGACTCTCCCAGGTCAACCAGAGGAAGCGTTTACTTTGCGAAAATACAAAGAAGATTTAGGAAAACAGTACAACAGGATAACCTTGTACTTGTGCCCAGACGAACCGGAACAGTTGGAAATCGATAATGAGGCTGATGAAGAGTCTGATAGTCATGATACAAGGTAAGATATGCTGTACGGATCACTGAAGTGATATAGAAAATAAAACAAACTTTGCGTGCTTTTAATCTTTAACAAGACTGGCTTAGGCAGAATGGCGCTACATACTGTACTGGGAGGACTGTAAATAAATTAGTTATATGGAGTCATATTTTCATCCATGCAGTGGTTTTTTACAGTGCATATCCCTGACATCCCTCTTTCAGAGCAAAAGCTACTTTTTTTTACATTATCTTATGTTGATTTAATGTTTGCTATTTTTCAACAGAAGGAGAATTGGAAAAGAGGACTGTGAACCTCAAGAAGAACATCTGCTTGAACCTAATCCTGATTCTCAACACCGGTATAATCATTAAACCATATTTGTAGAATATCTTTTCAATTCTGGATTCCTTCAGAATAAAAGATGCCTTGTTTAAAATTAATGTCAAAATATTTACTTTTTTATAGGAAGAAAAAAGTTAGAACAGATGAGTGTGAACCTCCTCTTCAACTTGGCCCTCAACACAGGTATAATCATGAAATATAATTTTAGTGTTGTGGAATGTCCTTCCAATCCAATTTTAGTCGTAGTTTTAGTCATAGCTTGGATTTGGTTTGGTTGCACAATATCCACCAAAGGAATGGTTACATCTTCGTTTTACAGGGAACTCCAAAAACTGACCAGCCAAAACTCATCAGACATGTTAATTAATGTTGGAGACCCAGATTGCACAGCTACATCTGATAGTGGTCCCAGTTCTGACCTGCTGTATGCCTCCTTGCTTTGTGAAGAACAAGACAATAGTAGTGAATCAGGGGAAGAGGCTAACCATGAAGATTTTCCAGGAGTATTGGAAACAAACAGTGGCTCATCATTACAAGATATACTTACACAATTGGCCTGTGCGATTAATGAGGATAAGGTTTCCAAATTTAATATCAGTCGTAGTCATCTTTGGGAAGGGGCTTTAAGAGGTCTCAGAAGAAAGTCATTTTCCCCCGAGAGTAAGGTCTCAGTTAAATTTACTGATGATTCGGGAACTCCTGAGGGAGCAGTAGATTTAGGGGGACCAAAAAGGGAATTTTTTACCCTTGTGATGGAGTGGATGATGAATTCACAGTTATTCTGTGGCACAGAAAAAAACAAACATTTGTCATGCAACTCTAACTATCTAGGAGATGATTTTTATTTTTATGCTGGTGAGCTTATTGCCATGTCAGTAGTGCATGGTGGACCCGGGCCAAAGTGCTTCGGGTTACCCTTATATGATGCACTGACAAAAGGAGTCATGCAAACGACTGTAAACCTGGAGGATGTGTAGGATGTAGAGCTAAGAAATTCTCTACAACGTTTAAAAGATGCCAAAACAGTTAAAGAAGCTCAAAATCTGATTTCAGAAGATAATCTAGAAAAAGTTTTAGAACTGGCAGGCACCCTTCAGATATTAAGAAGACAGGATGATGTTTTAAGTGTTGTTCAAAACACTGCCCATTGGTTTGTGTTAGGTAGGGGACATGCCTGCTTTGAACGTTTCAAAGCAGGTCTTTCTACATTAGGTGTCTTAGGGGCTATGACAGAACATTATGAAAAATTTAAAGAAGTGTTCTGCTATTCCAATGTTCAGCTTAATGCAGATTTATTTGATTGTCTCTTTACTATTAACTACAGTGATGAAGGGTCAAATGACCGTCAACGTGAGAGTCTAGTTCTTTCTCATTGGAGAGACTATCTCCAAGATGTTGAAGATCAGTCAGTTGAAATCACTTTCAGTGATATTCTTTTCTGTCACTGGCTTAAGGAAGGTTCCTCCATGTGGCCTGGCATTACAGCTTAGCTTCCTCCATGAGCCTGAAGGGAAGGATAATATAATGTCTACGTTTCCAATGGCAAATGCATGTGCCTGTAAATTACGGCTACCAGTAACCCATGCAAGTTACGATGATTTTAAAAAAGATCTTACATTTGCATTTCTCAAGACAAAGGGTTATGGATATGCATAGTTGCAGGCGGTTCTTGCTTAGAACATACATCGAAACTGGTTTGTTCAGTTCAAGGGGTTTGTTGTCTTCCTGGATTTGTGAGTACTGAAGAGCTACAATCATTTATTGTGAAGATTCGTTACAACCTTGTTACTTAGTTGAAATTTACATGTAGCTACTATTTACTGAGGTGAGATTTTCATTAGTGAATTTTGAAATTTTTGCAACTTGAAACTGCATTTCTGATGTTGCACATGGAAAAGTAGTTTAATTTGAAGCCATAGCGTTTTTCCCTTTGGAATATTGATATTTTATTCCTATTAGAGGAAACTTCATGTTGAAGTGAAACGAAACTGACAGCTGAGCACCAATGAATAAAGATGATTTTGTTGAAATTATTTCACTGCTCTATTTCATTTTATATGTACCCCATGGTAAACGCTTTGTACGTATACGTCCCTCCTAAAGTGTGAGGTTTTGAGCAGAAGGTATCAATTATGACAACACTGGTCTGAAATAGGGTCTCAATTTATGCTGTTTTTGTTCGCTCAGATCCTACAAAGGTGTAGAAAACAAGGCCAATAGGAACAACAACAACAACAACAACATTACCACACAACGACAGGATCATGAAATGACACAAGGATAACAGCACAGTTAATAATAACAATAATAATAATAATAATAATAATAATAATAACAATAATAATAATAACTTCTATTGCATAATTATAAATGTAAAAATTTTCAATTGTGCAAAAAAAAAAAAAGTTACAACGATAATGCCAGTCTGATCACAGTTCAGCATGGTCCTAGTAGAAATGTTAAGATTCTGGTTGCTGTTTAGAGTTATTCATTTGACGGTCCTTCTGTAGAAATAATAAGAAGGTTGCACTTACGTCCTTGCAACTGCCTGGTATCTATTTGAGCAACAAATTAATTGGCTGAATCCCTATGTACACAAAAGAAAAATGTGTTGTTATTGTTGCTCATCACTCCCTCAGTGATCCCCTGAGAGGGTCTGGCATGGGACTGCATTCCATGAAAGGAAAATTCATCAGAGGGGTGCCTGGGAGTGGATGTCTTAGGTGGGAATTTTGTAAAGCAGAGCTGACAAAACTTGGAATTGAGACAAGAGAGAAAACCTTACAGAAGTAAACATGTTATTGAAGCTGACAAGTTAGTAACCTTGTGGCCAAACATAAATCAGTCACGAACTGGTGAATTTTTAGCAACTGACCACAATCATTTGAACAATCATGAACTGGACCTTCATGAAATGGCGATTTTAAATATTTTTTGTGGTCTGTTCCTGAAGTAAATATATCCGTACTGAACTGTATTTAAGATGTGCTTTCCCGGGGGGGATATTTGGCAAAATGGTACTCCATTGTAGGGGGAGTGGGGCTATTGACATGCAAGCAGTAAAAAATACCCCCAGGTAAACCTGCCCTCTCCTGGGTCGGGCAAAACATTGATAAGTGCATTATAGTTAACGATAGACAAATGTCATGTGCAGTGGTATGAGTTATTCTGCTATCTGCATCAGATGTTGGAAAAGGGCTAAAGCCTCCCTCCAGTTTGCAGGGGGTGTAGATTCAAACTTTCTAGCACATAATTAAAATACTCTGTAAAGATGTTTTCATCATTGGCAACAGCACAGTACACGGCCATATCATCCAGTTGCTGATTGGTAACCAGACATTTGAAATCTTCATATCCACTGTTCTCTGGAAGGTAGAAAAGCTCATCAGGTCTCCCAGGGATGGTATCGTGTCGTGATTTGCGAATGTAATGGGTATTCCAGTGATCCCGTACGTGGTCTAGATCTGCCTGCAAGATGTCTTTGAAACAGAACCATAGACATTGCATACTTAATTCACTTGCAGTGTTGACAACGCTTCTGTCCACTAAACCTTTAAAAAAATTTATCCACCAAGTTGATCTATCGTGACGATAAAATGACCACCATCTCTCGATGCGCTGGTTTGCTGGAGACGAGCCGTATCTATGTGCATTTAATCCCGCTTGATCGTCGTTTCCAGATCCACGAAAGTAACACTGCATGGCTGCCATGGTTCCGTTTTCAGTACCACAGTCTGTTCGAAGAACTCTTGGACAACCTTTGTTCGAAAAAACGCAATCGTAAAACAAGGAAGCTACGTGAGATGGGTCGTTGTTTGAGGGGCAAATCTTTAACCACATGACTCGACGACTGAAACCGTCTACGCAACCATGGATAGGAAAGCCATAGGGCTTAAGTTTATCGTAGCCGTCTACGTGCCACGCAAAATTAGGCCCGGGGTTAGTGTACATCCTTCTCCTTAGTCTATGAGCCCTTCGAAGAGCTGTTCCTTCGGGATCTACCTGACGTAATATGCTCTCCACCTTGCTTCTTGGTGCCTGAATCCCGTAATTCAAATGAAGGCAGTGCCACATAGCTCGATAACCCCTTATACAACCCGGCCCATCTAATTCTTGCTGGATAGCCTGGTGTACGTCCCTATCGTCAGTATTTGTATCCCTTCTTCTCAGTCCATACTCTCGAAGTCTGTTGTGAAGTGTCCGCATAGACATATCAATTGCGTGGTACTTCTTCAATAATTGTAAAATGATCGAGTAATGAAATCCACGATCGAAGTAATAACGTATGAGAACCTCCTCTTCATCGACAGCTGTTCCACATCTGGGACAAAACACGAACGTGGTCTCGAGCTCTTCCGAGCAATACAAGCACTTAAGAAAACCATCCATCTTCTACCTTCTTCACACTTTTAAATGGCAGAAAATGGCGGGCTTTTGTAAAAGCGAGTTGTCAGCGGTTGACAAATGTTGTGTTTAGACGTTGAATAAATGTCATGAATTATATCACTTCTGCTTTGTGTTTGGTGCATTTTGATTTGTGTTTAACGAATTTGTGGTTGTGTTTACTGCATTTTGATTTGTGTTTAACAAATTTGTTGTTGTGTTTAGTGCATTTTGATTTGTGTTTAACGAATTTGTTGTTGTGTCTATTGAATTTGAATTTTTGTTAAACGAATTTGCTGTTGTGTTTAGTAAATTTGAATTTGTGTTTAAGAATTTGTTGTTGTGTTTAGTGAATTTGAATTTGTGTTTAAGAATTTTTTGTTGTGTTTAGTGAATTTGAATTTGTGTTAAAGAATTTGTTGTTGTGTTTTGCAGATATGGGCCACCGTAGTACGAAACCAAGGGGTGAGTTATAATCGTTTGAAAGCACAGTATAATATAAAACCCGTTCGAATTCAAATCTTGTTTGCTGTTGCTGTCGTTAAATAAGATGTAAGATCCACGGAATGAAAGCTTTCGATTCAGAGTAACAGAATTCAGTATAATTTCTTTCCTTACAAGCTTTCCGGTAGATTTAGGAATCAGACAATCAAAATGACGTTCGGAAGCCAGCCAAAAAAAAAAAAAGACTTTTCCTGAACGATAATCTACCAGCAGTTGTTGCGTTTAATTTTCTTTATCAACGACTTCAAGTTCGGCATTTTTGGTCGCCCTTCTCTCAGCGATAAGGTCTCAACCCTGGGAACATTCCACGCGTTAAACACGCACTATTCCTTTATTGCTTTATCCCTTTATACTTTTTTAAAATTATTATTGCGTTATCCCTTTATTATTATTTTTTGTTATTTTCGTTACCCCTTTATTCTTTTGTTTTTGTTTTTGTTTATTGTTATGTTTTTGTAAAGCAGGCCTTACTGAACGTAAGCGAGTTTTCTGTGTTTATAGTCACAATTGTTCCGAGAAGGGCCTTCAATGATATTTTCCTACTGGCGTTTGGAATCAAAGTATTGTACAGACGATACATACCCGGTAACTCCAGATCTCACGAGCAACTTACATACAGACAATTCCTTGCTTGCTCACATAAATATCAAGTACTAATTAAAAATGAAGCCAGAATGACTGATCAAGTATTCTCACGATGATATGTTTGTTAAGTTACCTCGATCAACTGTCTTGTTTAAATAATGGAGTTTACTTAGACAAATACGCAACCCTGAAGAGAATACAAAACAGAGATTCGATTCTACTTGATCTATATGCCGCGAGAGAACAGACTTTTCACCATACCATTGAAACAGCTATTGACGCTTGATCAAAAACAAACATAAATTTGAATGACATGGTTCTTTGGAAAAAGTTAAAAGCAGCCATCGAATGCAGGAGCGAATTTAACGTGCCTACCCTGCTTCAGTTGAATAATGTAACAAAGGAGCGAGATGTTACGAGATGTAACGAGATGTTACGTAACGCTCACTCTTGTTTGCTCCATGTTGTCAATGCAATGGTTTTCGAGTCTTGAACTTTCTCTTTTCCCTGGAGCTGTAACACAACAGAGTTTATTTATGGGACCACATAAATTATTACAGAATTAACTGGATCGCGGTCTATTCACAGAGAGCAAAGGCTCTTCTACTTTGCCATTGAAAGTCAAAAGTTATTGACAGATTAAACCTTTAAGCCCTAGCTGATATTAAAGTGCATATTCTCCTTACTGTTCTCCAAACAGTAATATTTCTTATGGAACTAGTAAGGAGTATTTGTCTAAATATCAACATCACTTTCTTTATTCCCATCACTTAAATGTTTGAACAACTATTGATAATGTTAAGAGAAATTTCCAGGAGGGAGGGGGCGTCTCTATTGTTTTCCAATTACGTTTCTTGACCCACTCCGCCTGCCAGTGTGACGTCACATAGCAACGGGCGAGAGCTTCGTGTCGCTTGAGCAGATTCAGCGTGGGACGCCATTAAAGCAAGAATAACAGAGGACAAGAAGAGACAAAACTCTAGGCTAATATCGCTATTGTTCGCTAATTTTATCGTAAGTGTGTGAGCTTTGTTGTTGCTTTTATCTGTTTGTATAAACTGTTGTAGTGTTTTGTGTGCGTAATTCTGTAATTTTGTTCATTTGTGTCGAGGGCTTTGTGGCGGGACCGCCATCTTTTTTGCGGGACCAGCAAGGTCAACATAAATCAGTCACGTTTCTTCTCTAAAATACGCAACGAATAGTCTTCAGAATAGGAGGTTTTATTCACTGATCACACACGTTTAAATTCGAAATATTTTTTAACAGATTGAATCAGCCGTTCTCCATATCAATCCGTTTGAGTGTTGGCTATGGTTGGTTTCTTGATTTCCCTCCGAATTTCACAGCGGTGTGATCGATTTCTGTCTCTTTGTGAGCACCTACTTTCGTTGACTGTCTTCAATCTTTTGTCTGACTGTCCTTGTGTTTATTATCTTGGTTTTTTGCTTTTAAATTTGTGGGCTTTTACACTGGTTAATATTGATTGTGCGGTAATTCTGATCTGTGTGGCTTAATTGTTGCTAAATTCCTGCGATGTAAATATTGTAGTGGTTGTTTTGCTGTTGTTATCGTGTGGTGTTGCGCTTGCGTGGCCTTTAGAATTGTTTCATTGTTTCTTTTTAAAACAGCGTGCCTTCGGGAATAAGCTGCATTTGGTTGTCAAATTTAGTGTATATAATATTCTAAAGTCTGGTGTTGAACACACAAGTGTGACAACAAAATGACATAAGCAGGCATAAGAATCACAACTTTTAATTTGCTGAATAATACAATTATTTCATAAGCAAGCAAAAAACAAAAAAATTAATAGTTTTTATTACAATAAGATAGTTCTATATAATAATAATTAAAAGAAAAGTTACATAATATTGATGTAATATTATTTTAATGTCAACAATTATTATTTAGAAGAAACTATAAAGAAACAAATTATTGATTAATAAAAGGTATTTCTTTTAATTTTTGTAACGACAATTTTGCTGTATGATTTAGTATTTAACGTTGCTTGTTTTCTCCATCAACAATGCCATTTCTTTGTGTATCTTGTGGCATCTGTTCTGTACAGTCATGTTGTAATGGCAGCTCAGTATTTCAAAAGCCTTTCCAAACATTGCAAGGCTGCCTCATAACCTTTACATCATTTCAAGTTCCCACCAAATTCCAAGTTAAATATGCCACGCCAGTGGAATGGGGCAAGTGTTCATCAGACAAATTGATTCAAATTTGGGTGTGCTTCAATAGGCACTGTTACTGTTGTTATGCAACAGTTTAAAACAATGCAATTTTATCACACTCTCCTGTCAAATTTATTTTATTCAACCATTACTTTTGTTTGTGCTGTACTTACAATCATTGTCCTCATGAACTGGGAAATCATGTGCAAAACTTGTTCAAAGCACATGGTAAAGTATAGCCAAACACAAAATTATTTATTGGAGATTATCTTCTTTTCTGCTGTTGTTAATATTAAATTGTGTTAATTTATATCTGCCTGAACCTCTTTACAAGACTTGTTTACATTTCAAGTCACTATCCAAATTCTCCCTTGTGCAATATTTTTGGAATCTAGCATCAAAGGTTTTTCTTTCCACTGTTATGGTTACATGTCTTTTACTGTACTACAGCATCTTGTTAAATCTTGCAACAAATCAAACTCTGGTAGTGGGCCATTCTGTTCCCTTTTACTTAGCAACCACTTCTCTCATTCTGACCATATCTGCTCTACCCTATCAATTTCTGGCAGTTCCATATTTGGTTTTTGTAACAGCAGTTGGTGAAAGCTTTGATGCTAGCTCCACTCATCCTACAGACCTTCTGTTGTTCGCTGTTTTGTACCTTTCCCTTGGTACGTTGTTAAGTTATCCTTGTATAAAACTTCACCACCCTGGCATTTTCTTCAGTATGGTGTTCAGGTCAAAAAGGTTTGTTACATCTACAATGTATTTTAGGTATAGATTAAACAGGAAAATCACACTCTTTTACCTTTGCACAGATCACAAGTGGATTCCAAATTTAACATAACAAGTGATTTATACAGGCTATCAACCAGTGGTAAACCTTTATGTGACTTTGTGTCATTAAAAGAAATATCCAGGGCTGTAATTATGAATGGATGTTTAACTTAAACTTAAGGGGTGCAAAAATGATACAGTCACTTGCAAATTTGACAGTCTAATTGGGAGGTATGAAATTAAGTGAAGCCCTCAAGACCTAACTGGTGATATGGAAAATGTTAAGAATCTAAGGGTGTGTGATAAACACTATGCCAGTTTAACATCCAGAGGGCACAAGCCTGCAAAGGGTAAAAGTTCATCAAAATCTGGAAGTGATGACTAGCGTGGTATTCTAAAGGTCAATCCATGCATTGTGTAATGTTCACAGTGTAGAAATGAAGTCTGTCATTCCAGTGACATTCCCTGCAATAAATACAACACAAATGTACTCAACAATCTGTTTGCAGTTAAGCATGTAACTTTCCTAGATGAGCAAACTGGAAAAAAAACTGATTTTCACAATGACCTTTATCAAGCTAAAGATTCAAATGATGAATCTAAAGTAAGCTACATATGTGTGTCATATCAGCCATTCTTTTTGAGATCTGTCAAAACACAGGATGAGTACATGAATGCTCAAGCTATGTTTGAAGAGACACAAAAATGTTCCAACTCATCACTTTGGTCTGACCCTGCCATCCAAGCCAAACCACACATAAGAAGCTTCACTTCCACTCATTCAAATTTCTGATGAACCAGAAGCTAAATTTGAGTTGCCCATGATTTCAAAATTAAAAGCAGGGATTTCTACAAAAGGGTCTCTACAACTTCTGGAAAACCAAAGGCCCACTGCCAACAAAACTGGGGGATGCTATGCTTCTGGAGAAAATCTCTGAGAGCCCTTGCAATCAAATGCATACACAATCTTTCAATCTGTTCTCCATGTCATCACATTTTCAAATTTGAAAACAACTGATAACAGTCTCAAGGGTATTCTTACTGAGCCAAATATAATGAATGGTGTTCGAATACCTAACTGAAAAGAAATAACCTTTTCCCTTCCCTTACACCTGCCAACTGCAACAAATAACATTTGCCATTTTACAGTGCACATCATGGGGAACAAAGTGGATTATGGGGAACTTCCACAGTTCATCTTTCAGCCAAACATTTTTAAAACTGCACAACAAATGATACTCAAAACAACTGAAGACTTACGTGTTTGTCCTGGAATAAATGATCCAACAATGATTAACACTGCTGAAAGAAAGAACACATCTCCTTATACCAAGTTGACTCTCAAAGGTCAATTGTTGATGGAAAAATTGTTAAGTGTATAAGAAGCACCAGGTGTTGGCACATTCTAGCTAATGAATCAAAAGTAAGATGTCATTTCTTCTAAGGTCTAACATGCGTTTGCAGAAACAACCTTCTCTTGAGAGTACACAATCCAAAACAGCTCATGACTCCCACATTAAACTCAGCAGACTATCTCATGCTGAACTTATTACTAGGGCCAAAAACCTAGCACACAAAATGGTTAACCAAACCCAAAGTACAACACATACTGTACATGACTTGTACACACTAGACGCCCTAACCACTGGCTTATAACTTTTCTTTGGATGTATCATACTTTACGTCGGATAATGATGAATTTCACTGACTCTTAAGACTGCATAAGGCATATTTGCTTGAGGAAAGGCATGTTGAGTAGCCTACTTAGTTTATATAAATATAATAATATTAAGCTTATGTACAACACTACAGTGCTTAACTACGACCAGACTTGCTTCACACACAGAATAATTTACCAGAACTGTTTTTTTTTCGGGAATACGTTACAGAATTACAGGGTATGCCCTACACTGTAAAATATAGTAAAACAAAAAAATATCAACACTCAACAATACCTGCAATTCTGCTGCTCTTTCTGCGCTGCCACTAAACGAACTTTGAAGGGATTGATATGGCGAACCATCGGCAACGAAGAGCTAAAATTAGAGATACTCAAAGCCTAGTATACCCTTTGATAAACCTCCTATTGCTGAATCTAAACACCTCCAACTTGCTGTGCACTGGCCCTCGAAAGTCTGACCGGTTGATATGACTGCTCGGCAGATTTGCTCGACGATAGAAAGGAATCGTTAAAATTCATCACACTTCGGAATGTTTCATCCAACAAAGGTACCAAATTCTGGATTTCTATTACAATAGGAATCTTATTATCGCCAAATCTAATAACATTATTCAACATATCCATGAGAAATTCTACAATTTTATCCGCCTCGTCGACCACGACTTTGGCCGCCATTTTGAATGTCACCGAAGCGAGATGTGACGTCATACTGGCAGTGAGGACTGAACCAGCAGTTACCTTGGAGACGCCCCCTCCCTCCTGGAAATTTCATATTCGTCACTGTTAGGGCTTAAGTGGCTGTCTCTGTAAAAGCGGTCCGGTCGGTTCTGGTTCGCAAAATAGAATCGCTTGAATTCATTTTTGTGTGCAGAAAGCATTTCATGCCAAAGTTTTAAAACGACGATTATTTTGTCTCTAACTTTTTACTTTGCTCTGTAAGACCAAAAACTAAATTCTCCCAATATTCAGTCACGAAATGCCGAGATCTGTCACGATTTTGAGCAGTTTTTGAGCGACCGGCGCACGGCACTCATTGTATTTATCTCTAAAATTTTCAGATAGTCCAGTATATTGTATGTGGCTGGAGTTTCAATCAATTTGAAGCAAAACCGCCTTTATACCATAGCGCTTTGTAACCCTATACGAGGTCTCGCGTGACGCAACCCCAAAATTTGTCATTTTTGAGACCACTTTTTTCAGCTGGCAGATGAAATTAAATGACGGCAATGGTACACCTGTAAAGAGTAATAATAGTTGTTCTTTAAAAATATAGAATCAAACGTTGTCTAAAACTACTTGTTCTGCACCTACGAAGACAGGCAATTTGCACTATTTGGGGTGATTTATGTAAAAAAAAAGCAGCTTTCATAGCCGGGTGGATTTTACCAGAGGAAAACCTGAAAATAAAAGAACGTTTTATGACCGCGAGCCCGAGCTAGAAAAAAAAAGGAACGTGAGCAAAGTGCCCAAGAACATAAGGAACTTAATATGGTGCGAAATAGGGAATTTATTTAATTTTTTGGTCGCTGCCATAAATGAACATATTTCATGATATTTTACATTAAATTAGGTAGGCGGCGTCACGCGTCACGTCTACATTGCATGGTTATGATCAGCTAAATTTGTAAATTCATCGTACCCATGCCAGCTTAGCAATTCCGTTATATTTCTTATTCTCTTGTTGCCGTAACGTGGTATTTTAGCTTGATGTTCTTACATTTTGTGAGCGCTCGCATGTGCGTTTATTGACTTTACATGTATTTGCTTTACAGTTTTGAGCGCTGTTGAAGTGGAATATGTATGAACAGAATACAGCTTAATCTTTTAACCAGTTTTCAGAAAAGAAAAAGAAAATAGAACTTTAACATCATAACATGTTTCTTCTTTTAATATCGCAACAATTTGTCTTGAGTGTTTTCAGGAACAAGTGTAATGAGAATCTTTGATGCAGAGGTTTTCGGCCCGTCTTCAACTGAGTTACATGTTACTTCGAGCTGCGACAACAAGTTATATTCATGTATTATTACGGAATTATTCTCGTGATCCATTACTTTCATGTATTCAAATGAAAGTACTGTCCGCAACCTGAAAACCAAGAGAAAACAACCATACTACTATTAACTTTTACATTGTATTTTATTTTACCGTTTATTTGTGATCGCATGAGCTGATTTTGTGAGGCTAATTTTGTCTTAAAGTGGACTAGCAAAGGATTCTTAAAAAGCCTTTACGAGGCAATGGATCAGTTGGATAGGAATACGCTGTGCAAGAAGGCATTCTTATATGCAGTAATAGCGTCAGACTTTGAAAATAAATAATTCTTGGACCTGCTTTAAAATTTTAAGGATTTTGCACTGAGTACATAAAAAAGCAAGGAAAAAATAAAATATTACTCATTATACTAGAAATACGTGACTCGCAGAACCTCGCGAAGCTCAGGCACGGGTGCACCACAAAACTGATTGATGGGGGTCAGGAGAGGATAGAATTTCGGTTTAACTGGAGGTGTGGATGGGTGGCCACAATGGTCCCGAATTGTGAGTTAAGATCAACATTCCGGTTCCCAGTCGTTTCCATGTAACTTGCATCCAATCCTCTGTCATGTATAAGAAAATACGTTCAGCCCCCACCCCCCCCCCCACTTCTCTTCATTCTGAGATAAGGTAAATTGCTCTCTAGAGAGGATGTATATAGTATTGCTGTGGACCTGTTGTCAGGGCCAATGTGCGGTGTTTCTGTTTATTTTGGTTGGGTGAGAGTATAGGTTTATCAGAAATGCAGTTCAAATTCCAACTTGGAACTTGTTATCTCCAACAGTTACCCAGCCATTTCCTTTACTGGGTATTGACAAGTGTCAATAGCTAACACAATTCATTATTTCCCTTGAATGGTTGAGATACTGTAGCAGGAGTCTACCACTGCTGAAGAGTGATGCGGTGTATTAAAAAAAATTATCCATTTTTACCCAAAAATTGAAATAAGAATAATACAGAATAATGGCAAGCAAAGCACAGAGTTTCATATTGATGAGGTAGCATGTTTATTCATTCCCCCCAACACACTATAAAAATTGGATTAGATTATTGTCACAATAAAATAATAAGTTAACCCTTGAATCCCCAGTTACCAGCATCTCCCTACAATGGCAATGCTTTAATTAGGTCATCAGAATTAAGGAATTGATCACCAAACATGAATAGTGTTAATTTCAGTAGAAAGAAGTTCTCTGCACTAGTACTACAAGAAATGTATAAAGACCAGTAAGGAGATTCTGCAGGCTTACATTGGGGCTTAGGGAGGTCAGTTGGTATGGAAAGCAAGAGTAGCTAATTAAGGGAAAGGGTGAATGTAGATTATAGCATGTGAAACCTTCAGAAGTAAGTAAACTTTCACATAGACAGATCATGCTGAAGGTGATCAGGATCTCAATTCCCCTGATTTTGGTGCTTGCTTGTGCACTGCGAGGAGACCTGTGATGCTGGTCACTGTATGTAGCAGGAAATTATTGTCAATAATTAATGTTAAGCAGTAATTTTTGTTTCACATCAAATACATGCATGTATGTACCTATACCCGCTACACATTTTAAAGTGGTAATTGCTAGGCAGAGCAGTACTTGTAAGTGCACTTCCAAACCAAATTGTGAACAGAAATTGTCCTTTCTGATCCATCTGAATATTATTTTTAAACTATTAATAGGGTCAATATCCATAACGGAAAACATAAACTTTTATAAATTCTTACTAATTCAATATGAATTATTTCTTTCAAATATTTTTCGGGAACGTCCTAAACTTTAAAGAATTTAAAATTCTTTTTACTGCTCATACACAAATATGCAAATTGTTGTGGAAACTGAAACCTATTTTGTGAAATAATTTCATTTCTCTTGTGTAATCTGTAATTTTGATCATACTTGGAAAAGTAATTACATGTTGATAATAATTACTAGTACATCAAGAGTAAAGATAATGGTAGAGAGAGGAAATAATTTTGAGCCAACCTGTTCAGTCACCGTCCGTTGGAAAGGTAAATTTCTAGCAAAAGTATTTTGATGATCGTGCATTTTTTGTCGCCTCTCGTTGCTTCTATAACAAAATCCTTTTGTCGAAGCACTTCTTGTCGGTGTCGCCGGTCCTGATCGGTTTCAGCATACATTTTCTCGAAGAGTTTGTAGCCGCTGAGTTCATTGTCATTATTCAATTGGTGTGGCTGAGTTATAATTTCGAAGACCTTGTATCGATTCTGGCGTTGTTGGGGAATCTCGTTTTGTGGCAGCGCTGTGCTATCAAGCTAAATTTAAGCTACGTTGTGTATGTTCCAAGATTTCTCGCCTGTAATATTCCAGTCTCCTGTTTGTGTCCTGCTGACGGCTTTAGTCTTGCTAGGCTATTACCGGTAAACGATGTTCTCCTACCTGTGCTTTCTTGTCGTCGACTCTTTCGCCTTCGTTGCTCGCGCTGAATTTCAAGTCGGCGTTCACGCTCAGTTTCAGTTGTAAGTCTACCCCGGAATGGATTTTGAGCCACTTGTTAAACCAGGGGTTGCTGTCTAATTACTTGTTCACAGACGATGAATAAAAATATCAGCACGTAAATGTACGTAGCGAAGCAGGCAAGAAATGAAGAAACACGCCGAAGAAACATGAGAGTGCGCAACTGTCAGCGGTCGCGATTTGGTTTTGTTGCTAGGCAACTGTGCGGACACCATCGAAATATATACGGGCAGATCGAGATTTGACCGCCCTTAGCAATCCTCGCGCGATCCCCACGCGACAAATTTATAAACCTCGCTACGCTCGGAGGGCCTTCGGCCCTCCTCGCTTCGCGAGGAATTATAACCAATAAACCAATGCTTTAGAACAAAAGAATAAAAATGAGGATAGCCGAGAAGAGGAGTTGCGATTTAAAGATACTCTTCTTTGCACAAAGGAAATTATCATCAGCAATGAAGACTACTGTGTTCTTTTGCTTGGTTGCGTGGATGGCTTGTGTTGCCGTTGGAGCAGATGAAGGATTAGCAAGTAAGTTGTTTCTCTTTCGTTTTATAACGCATTATGCAGGGAAAGGACTTAACGTGCTTTTCTAAAGGCTGGTCTCCAAATGATCGCTACGATCGCTACGATCAGCTCGTTGCGATCATATGGAAACCACTCTTCAGCGAACGTAGCAATCGTGGCGATCGTTGCGACAACGATCGCTACGATAGACCTCAGTTCTATCTCAACGATCGTAGTGATCGTTGCGATCATATGGAAAACCATTGCTCCAGAGATTGTAGCGATCGTTGAGATGAAAAATATACCAGAATGCAGTACGTCGCTGTTTGTTCCAGGTCCCTCGGGCATTTTTAAAATTCTGTAGCGATCGTAGCGATCATATGGAAACTTGCAGTCGTAAGGATCGCTCAACTTTTTTGTGATCGCAGCGATCATATGGAAACCAGCCTTAAACGCATTTTAGTGCTTAAGGTGATGAAAAGATAGCCATGATAACCGGAAACTAGAAATCGGGGAAAAACTAGAAAAGAATGCGGCGCTACATGTAAGTTTACCCGCTTTTGCAAACGACCGGAGCTGATAACCCTACAACAGCCCAACTCCAGTCAAAAGACTCCATTATTCAATGCAAACAATTAAAAGCAGGTTCACTTTGAAGATTTCATTATCGAAGAATTTGAGTAGAGATACGAGGGAGAGTTTTAATCAACTTGAACGACTTGAACAAGTGGTAGAACTGCTGAAACTGCTTTGCACTGAGGAAGGGCCAAAGTCAACTCCTACGAATCGCCACACAGTTGCGCTAAATGCGATACGTGAGCCATGAAGATTTCGGGCTTTAGGGATGTTTTGTTTGTTTCTAGCACCCCTCATGTTTTGGGCATACTCATGCTTGCACTGGCTCTGTGTTCGGTTTGATTCATAAAAGCGTATGTTCTGGGGTCACACGCTTAAAGAACGAGGCATAGTCATACTTGCATGGGTGCAATGTTTTGTTTGCTTCGGCGTCTCTCATGTGTTGGGCATACGCATACGCGCGTGGATTCAGTGTTCGGTTTGTTTATTAAAAGCGTTTATCCGGGAGTCACACGCTTAAAGAACGAGGCATAGTCATATTTGCATGGGCGCAATGTTTTGTTTGCTTCGGCGTCTCTCATGTTTTGGGCATACGCATACGCGCAAGGGCTCGGTGTTCGGTTTGTTTCATAAAACGTATATTCTGGGCTTATACTAGTATTGGCTAAGTGTTCAGTTTGCGTTTGTTTTCGGGTCATAAGCTTAAAGAACGAGGCATAGTCATAAGCTCGTTGTTCTGTTTGCTTTGGAACTCTTTTCCGTTTTGTTTATTCCGGCGTCCCTCATGTTTTGGGCATATGCATACTCACATGGGCTCAGTGTTCGGTTTGAAAGAGTATATTCTGAGGTCACACTCTTAAAGAACAAGGCATGGTTATACTATCATAAGCTCGTTGTTCTGTTTGCTTTGTACAAGTTCTAGCTAACTGCTTGACGTCTTGTGCGATACGCTTCCGCATGCAATTTGTTGGCTTAAAGAACGAGGACTTAGAGGTTTTAATAATGAAGTAATGAGATGCAGTTTAACCAATAGCCCTTTTCACAGTTACCTTTTCGCATTTGCATTACAATGTTTTGGAACATGGATGTGAGGCAATTTCGGGCAATTTTGCTCTTTTAGCCCGAAATTGCCTCACATCCACGTTCAAAAACATTGTAATGCAAATGAGAAAAGTTAACTGTGAAAAGGGCTATTGCACGACTTGTACCACTTGTACGAGTTGACCAGGGTCCTTTTTTAATGAGATACAGTTTCACCACTTGAACAAGTGGTACGACTCGTACGATTTGACTGGGCCCCTGCCTTAATGAGATGCAGTTTCACCACTTGAACGAGTCGTACGACTGCACAATAAACCTTTCCTAAACCGGTAAGAAAAATTTGTTTCGCTCGCGCGCAAGGAAATTATTGAATAGTAAAGAACAGGCAAACTAATGTCCCGGTCCATCCGTTAAATCCAGGTAAATTTTAACGCAAGGAGTAAACAGATAAATTAATGCACAATAATCCTTACTCAGATCAGTAAGGAAATACACTTGTTTAGCCCGTGAGCAAGGAAATTATGTATTGAACAGTTATGAACAGGCAAATTAATGCCCCGGTCCATCCGTTAAATCTAGATAAATTTTACCCAAGGAGTTAACAGATAAATTACCGCATAATAAACCTTACTTAGACCTGTGAGTAAAATACCCGTGAGGAATTAAATTTGTTTCCCCCTCGCCCAAGGAAATTATATATTGAAAAAACAGGCAAACTAATGCCCCAGTCCATCAGTTAAAACCAGATAAATTTTACCCAAGGAGTTAACAGATCAATTACTGCACAATACTGGTGAAGCCTTTCTTTGCAATGAAAATCTGCCATTTCGACTCTAGAGTTATATGGGTTTTATCTGCTTAAGTTATTATAATAGTTATATAAAAGCTAAAAACAAATGCAGATTCATAGGGTTCTAAGCAAGTAAAATTTAGAATGTATTTTTGCAGTAAACTGGTTACACTTTACACCGTTGTCATAATAGGGAAAACCTTTGCTGCAAAAGCCTAGTGATGAAATAAAAATATATTGAACTACTCACTGGATTGTTAGAAAAATCTCACCTTACCGCAGAGGAAACTGAAAGAGTCAGAAAAGAGGTTCGGTTACTTTCTACACTGACGCTGGAGAGGGCTGTTTAAGGCGGTCGAGGCTTGAAAGCTATTCCTTGTACTATAATCGCGCGCCAAAATCTTGCAGAATTACGTGGAGCGGAGGGATTTCTCTTATTACGAATGTTTCGTAACATATTAACCTCGTTGATCTGCTTTTAAAACATTGCCAATGTTGACAGAAATAGAATCTATATAAGGTAATCATCGTTTCAGGGAAGCCAGAGATCCAGCAGGGAATTCCTGCACATGACGTTAACAGATATCAAGTAGTAGAACTCCCGATGAATCCTGATAAACCTTAAGGTTGATTTCCACTGTTGCGTTGAAAGTTTTCAACTTTTTACGTTTACGTAAGCCGTTCATACATCGTCTCTAATTTTATTTACGCACGCAAAGCCAGTTGAATTCACGCCCGTACGCACGTAAAATTTACGCAAAAGTGGAAATCAATCTTTAAGCTGCTCATTCATTAAAGGTTCATTTTATTAAACGCAAGCAGACGATAAACAAACTGTCATGCAGGTATACCTCGTTCTAAGTGTCAGACGGGTAATCCACGTCTCCAAAAGAGTGCGATATAAAGTGTTGAATCGGAGAAGAGTATAATAGGAGTTGTGATCGATAATTTTTCCGATTCTCCGATTATTTCGATTGTTTGACCCTATTTTGCCTGGGCTTTTTTTGAGTTTCTGAGCCTGGTGGGTGGCACAAAGTGCCCCCCTATAGATCTCAAAAAGTATTAAAGGTCTTGCAATGAAACTTGACACGTTTTAAGCGCGTCATTAGCTTAGCAGGTTAGGCTTATGGCATGTCAATTATGACTTGTCCTGACGTCACAATGACGTCACAAACCAGTCATTGTGAATTTTGAGGCCGACATTTTGAAACCCGAGCCTGCAGTCATACAGCTGACAATGACGTCATCGAAAAATGTATGATTTGTTCTAAGAATCATGCTTAATCAAAACAAGCGCACAAAAGTAAAGGATCATCTTCTTCTTACAAACGAAGGGGAAAAAACTGAAAAAAAGACTAAAAAAGATGGAAAATGGTCAAAATACACTTCAGAGTAGACGGTTGCTTTGGAAACGTCAATGACCATAGACACGTAATTGACACAGGAAAATTTTCTCTGATAAGATTAGAATTAGAAGTTCACTTTTCAGAGGAAAACGCGTGAGCCGAAGCAGGAAACGCAAATGAACATGCGAAAACGAACAATGAAATGACAAATGCATGAATGCTTCGTTCTTTAAACGTGAGGCGGGAATGAAAAACCGCAACATATCGATAACAAATTCACTCTTAAAGGACTTTAAGCTCACCCTTTGAGGAACTGAAAACACGGGAGCCGAAGTGAGAACTAAACGCAATTTAACATATGAAAGCGAACAAAGAAAAGATAAATGCAGTCGTTCTTTAAACATAAGGCGGGAATGAAAATCGCAACACACCAATTACAATCACTTTTTAAGGACTTTAGGAGAAAACACGCGAGCCGAAGCATGGAACGCAAAGGAACATGCGAAAGCGAACATAAATATAGATCTTGGAAGTTCAGATCTATTGATTTGTTGAAAACTCACAAGGTATTAAAATAGATACACGTCTTCATTTGATATTTTGTCGTTCTTTTAGTCGAAAGGAAGGAAATCACAACTAACAATACCCGGTCCACTGTACAGACGGTGTCTAAAAGTACACACGAGTGACCACGAGGGACTACGAGTAACCACGCATCAAAATATTTTGCTGACGTCACGATAACGTCATCATTACATCATTTTATCAAATAATCACTATTTGACGGGAGACTGACCGTTTCTTGAGGACAGCTGGATTTGACATTTCCGCCATTTCTGAATGGGGGGGGGGGCTAGGGGACGGACAGGGAGGGGCGAAGGGGGACCACCACCTGCACCCTTTCATTTCAGTTACCGCCACTTTTTTAAAACTATTTCTCTTGCTTTCCACTCACGGGTCCCGTGCTTTCTTCCACCTCCCACTCTTTTCTACCTGGGGTCCCAAACTCTGTCCACCTCCCTCCCCACCCCCACCTGAGAAGGCTATCAGTGACCAAGAAAGACAGAAAGATAAAAATGTGAATTAATAAATACAGGAGTGAATATGAATCAGGAT
This sequence comes from Siderastrea radians, assembly GCA_964017195.1. Lineage (NCBI taxonomy): Eukaryota > Metazoa > Cnidaria > Anthozoa > Scleractinia > Rhizangiidae > Siderastrea > Siderastrea radians. The sequence continues at coordinate 6,843,909 of OZ024889.1, read as the reverse complement.
AGTTGTGAGACGTCATCATTACATCATTTTATCAAGTTATTAATGTTTAGCCTCCAATAGATCGTTTCTGGAGACTTACTTAAATACAAAGAATACCTTAAATTATTTCATTCACTCGTGGTCAATTTCATGACTACGAGTGAATGAAAGAAAGAATGATTCGCTTAGATTTGTTAAAAAATATCATTAAAAGTAATTAGAATTTTAAAAATGAAAAATCTGTTGCATTTTCATTATTGCCACAAAAAATCAAAATTTTCTTTAAAAATTAAATAAGGTAAAGGTAAGGTAAAGTCGCACACGAGTCAAGAGGGCCAATACGAACGGAGCTTATCCCGATTTCTGTGGCACGAAGCAACTGAGAGTATTAATACTCTCCCCTGGGATGCTGGTCGATCCCAGGGTTACCCCCAGCAGTATTGCGCCGGTAGCCATTTTATACACCTGGGTGGAGAGAGACAATGTGGGGTAAAGTTTCTTGTCTTAGGAAACAACACGATGGCAGGGACTGGGCCTCGAACCACTGACCTTCAGGTCTGAAGTCCAACGCGCTAACCACTACGTACACTACTGCACCCCTACGCAAAAGGTATATACTTAAGGCCATATTTAATTGAAAAAACAAGCAAACAAACACGCTGCCATTAACAATCTATCTTTTCTCAAATCGTGAAAATAAAGGCTTGCCAAATGCCGGCCTCTCAATTTTTTGAAGATAAACCTTTGCAAAAAATAGATACACAAACATTTTTGTCATAAATAAATATTCGCGCCATAACAGCGAATACAAAAGGGAAGGCTCTTTGAGACAAGAACTTACCGTCTTCTAAGTCTCGGTATAATTACCCAGCCTGTGAAATTCCCACGCTATAAAACTGACCAAATTTTGTTACATGTTTCTTCATCACCACCGTTGATCGTACGTTGTATGAAAGACCCACTTATGCCCTACAGTTCACAATCAGCTGCTTTGACTTTGGACTTAATATTGTGTAACTGGTAATGGTCATTATGGTTGACCGGTGTAGTTTATTAAGTAGTTTGTAAAGTAAAAAGACTTCTGATGATGGTATTCAAATTGGCCTGAAAGCTAGAATGCTTTGAGGCTTCTCGTGTTACGTTATGCGATGCAACCTAAACGAGTTCGCGGATAACATAAATCGGACAAGATTTTTAAAATAAAAAATTTTAACTGGTTTTCTCTAAATCTTTTCACTTTTGATTCTACTAAAATCTTGTAAAGAATTAAATGATTCGCATCATTATATTCCTAACAGTCGTGACCAATTTCTCAGCTTTTTGTCCAATGGTGTGTTTAACAGTGTCTAGGACTAGTCACTCGAGGGTCAGTTTGGTTTCTATCATCATCATCATCATCATCATCATCATCATCATCATCATCATCATCATCATCATCATCATCATCATCATCATCATCATCATCATCATCATCATCATCATCATCATCATCATCAATTTCCATGTTTCCCCAAGTGTGGAATTGGGCTGCATGCTCTCTCCTTCCAGGTTGTTCTGTCCTTCGCTGCTGTCGCCGCCGCTGCCCATGACCTTAACCCTCTGTCCTTGATCTCCCTTTCTACTGTCCTTCTCCATGTCTCTCGTGGTCGACCCCCATTTGTGTCTTCGGTCGTCCAAAGCCTGACCACCGGCATTCACTAACCCCCGAAATACCGATACGATCCATTTCGGTTGTTATCTGAGCTGTCTTACCGACTGAGAACATTGTTCTCATATTCCAGCATCCCACTTTGACTTTCGTCTTTGGGTCAGCCAGCGACTTAATCGGAATATGGGTTTCCTTTCGGATTTCACCCGTAGCCGTCATAGCTCCGTCGACCCAACTGATGAATCCATCGTCGGGGAACCAGCAAGTCGTTGTACTGCACCCATTATAACCATTAATCGTTGAGCTCGTGGTTTCCATAATCGAGCTGGTTTTATGGGGTGAGGTGATTAGCCCCACGCCCAACCCCCAACCAGGAGGGCCAGGGTTTTTCTGTCGGGGTTTTCCGGATACTCGCCTTTCTCCACTGCCGCTCAGCTGCTTAAAGCATTACCAGGGGCTACGAGACGAGGAGGTGCGGCATATGACTTCGCTGGAAGAGCCTGTGTATTGCAGGAGGGCGTTTCCCAGCATTTACGGGGAAGGCATTGGTGACACTTGCTTACCCCACTGGGACCCATTGCCAGCGCTTAATCCCCTTTGGTTTCTATAGTACTCTTAAAAAAGGTTCAGTTTGATAAATTTGTCAGTTTCCAGTTAATTATAGGCGGGATAATCTCATCGTCGGCCTAGTTGTTTACATTTGTCATTCTACCAGTATGTGTTAAGGGTCGTGCTGGATTTGCGCGACTTGCAAACGATTTGGACGTAATCATAGCTACATTATTGGCTGTGAAAAGTTATTAATAATATTCAAAGAAATCTAAGTTAGATCATAACCTTGATTTCCTCTTTGTAAACTGTTGTAGTTAACAAAGTGTTTGATTGTACTATTATGCTGATATCAGAACTTTTATAGCGTAAACCACTATAATCGTTTAACAATTAAACGCAATTGTGTTATATTACAGGTCAAATTGGGCTCTCATAAGAATCATAATGCCTTAAAGATTGTTAAAATTGTCCCTCACTACCCGTCAATTCTGTGCTTTTCTCCAGGCTGGTTTTTAGTGGAAAAGTACTCGTTAAAATATTTCCTTAAATCACGTGCAGAAAACCTTTATGTTAATTTTTATATATTTGTCATTTTCACTTTCTTTCTTTCTTTTATTCGCCCTTGGCCACTGGTAGCCTTCGGGGGTTTGGGAAGTGTGGGAGGGAGGGAGGTGTACGGGAGGCGGAAAAAAAACGCGGGAAGCGTGGTTTTTAAGGTGCAAAAAGCGAGAGAAAACTCTAGCCCTTCCTCCATTCAGTCAGAAATAGCGGAAATGTGTCGAATCTAGGAACAAGGTCTCAAGAAACGGTCAGTTTGCCGTTAAATAGTGATTGTTTGATAAAATGATGTCATGATGACGTCATCATGACATCAGCAAAATATTTTGATGCATTTTCACTCGTGGTCCCTCGTAGTCACTCGTAGTCACTCGTAGTCACTCGTGGTCATTCGTGGTCACTCGTGGTCACTCGTGGTCACTCGTCGGTTACTCATGTGTACTTTTAGACACGATCTAGTGTACATATTCAACTTCAAAGACTGCTCCTACAGTCGTCAACAATTGCGTAATTCAATAGAAATTCGTTAAGCGTGTGGAATGAAAGAAGACGACCTGAGTATTTCTCTTAGTGTAAGCGCGCCATGCGAAAAAATGTGAATTTCAGTTGTAGAATCGGACAGTTGCAACCGATCAGACAATTGGAGTCTTGTTACAAGAAGACTTTTTGGTAACGTCGTAAAAGCGGAAACTTTAGTATTAGATTTGCAAAATCGGAAAAATCGGACGAATTGTACAATTGCAGCCTTATTACCATGATGGCGTTTTGTTAAAATCGGGCAATTGCAAACCACAGTCGTAGAATAGGAGAATGGGAAAAAACGGATGAGACGTAGAATCGGAGACTTGTTGCTAGAATGCCGTTTTGGGAAGATCGGACAATTGCAAACTACAGTCGTAGAATAGGAGAATCGGAAAATCGGAAGAATCGAGGAAGAATCGTACAATCGGAGACTTGTTACTATAGAACGCCGTTTTGGTAAAGTCAGGCAATTGCAAACTACAGTCGTAGAATAGGATAATCGGAAAAATCGTACAATCGGAGACGTCTCTTCTGAATACAAGTCTACTGAATCGCATAATAGTAAAATTGGAGGAAATCTGTCGTGCTAAATCGGAGAATAGTACCTCTAAATCGGATGCACTGTTTTCCGATTTAGCACTAATCGCACTGCTCTAACGTGCTAAAAACGCGAACAGCGGAAACAAGACAACCACACATATTTGTATACCTCTTTCTTAGTGTCAGATGCTCAGATCTTTAAATTACTAAAGAACATCTTTCTCAGCGTGAAAATTCCTTCTATCAAGCCACAATCGCAATAAATCTACAAATGCGCGATCACAGTCTGCTCCTCCTAAACTTCCATAAAACTGGTTGATCTCCAAAAGCACGAACGTAGAAGCTGAGGACTTCAGGACTTTAATAAAGCTTTCTTTGAAGAAACGTCTTGCCCGCGTAGTTCTATCGCCCCGCGGATCTTTACGTTCACTAAGGCTAACGGGTTTTTATGACTATCCAACAACCATCAACGATCAACTAATCACAAGCGCATTACAAACCAACGGAAAACATTTACAACTTTAACTTTGTCGTTTAAAGAACCTTTTTACCCGCAATTGCCGGTTTCTACACAATAGACCATTCAAGCGAAAATTTCTCGCACTGACCGTCGTCAGATAAAACGTATCCGAATCTTTTAGCTTCTATTTGTGGCAAACCATAATGACAGGCTTGATGACAACCACGGCACTTGCTACTACCTCGCCTTTAGAGCTGTTCTGAAAAAAAAAAGCTTAAGGGCAACCGATGAACCCGGAATCCTTTTTAAATTGAGGGCCTGGCTAAACTAGGAAACATTGTTGCAGAAACATTACAGCAGACGCAAATGTTTTCTTAAGTTTAGCCGCGCGAGAAACATGTTGCAGAATCAAATTTTGCGTCTTGGAAGCAAGGAAATGTTTCTGAATCAAGTCAGAAACATTTTTGCTTCACAGACGCAAATTTTTCTTCCACCTAAAGAAACATGTCTGGAAACAATTTCCCTGCTAGCAGAGGTCTCTCACGGCGAGAGAAAAATGAGAGGAAGGAGAGAGACCTCTGCCGAGATCCGACGCGTTTCCTGTCTGTCGCGCATGCGCTAGCCTTTCCTTAACAATGAGTGACATTTTGGTCACGTGCGACACGACCTTGGGAAACCGGTTTGCGCGCGAACGGGCAGTTGCCGCGGCAGTGCAATGTGTGAAATTTTAAAGAGCTGTATCGGGAAATGCCACGAAATTCTCAACATACTTTCTCCAGCCAGCAGTTAATGGAAAAGACGGCAATTGCCTTTTGTGTGAATTAAACTTTAAGTTAAGCGGCTAGAACACTTGGCGATCGCGATCGCTAAATTCTGAAGATCTGAAAGGCAAAGTTTGTCTCTTGTTGGAAGAACGTATGACTTTCAACGAGAATCGACACGGCTGCGTAAAAAGTCTAAAGAGTGCTTTGGGCGCATTGAATCTCTGATTAAGCGAAGTATTAAAAGATTATGAAGAGGGGAAGCGCGGGGTTTGGGACTTCAAGAAAACTACACTTTGTAGTAAACGATTTGTACTATCTTTGAATTCTCGGATAACTACTCTTCCTTATTTATATCAATGATCTTCCTGCGTGCCTTAAGTTCTGGACTGCACGTATTTTTACAGACGATACAAGCATTACGACCTCCTGTAGATCAATAACGTGCCTGCACAGTGAAGTCAACCACGATTTGAATAGCATTCGAAATTGTTTATTAGCCAACCAACTTAGTCTGAATGTTCTCAAAACAGAGTATTTATATTGTGCATCTGACTTCAACCTAGCTAATATTGGTGCTAGCAACACCGATACTGTAAAAATTGGTGGCGAGCCTATATCCAGGGTCCAGTCCACAAAATCCCTTGGGGTTATGATTGACCAACGTTTAGGCTGGGACGAACACGTCGACAGCCTGTGTACACGCGTCTTATCTGGATTAGCTGCTTTAAAACAGGCTCGTCGGTACGTTCCCCAACACACGCTCAAAACAATATACAAATCACTTATTGAACCCCTTTTTGACTCCTGTGATGTAGTTTGGGGAAATTTAAATAAAACACTGACCACAAGACTGCAAAGACTGCAAAATCGAACTGCCAGAATTATAGCCCGCAAGGGTTATGGTGTTAGATCGTCCACTATTCCAGAAGAATTAAGATGGGATGACCTGGAGACTACTAGAAGAAAGCATGTAGCAATCCTCATGTATAAAATTGTGAATAAGAGAGCCCCAAGTTATCTCATCGATCTTTTCGAAAAACGTAACAGCGTCTATTCACTTCGCGAGAGTGGAAGTCGACTAATCCTTCCTAAATATAACACTGCATTTGCAAAAGGTAACAGTTTTGATTTTGTCGGAGGCAAAATGTGGAATTCCATTCCATTCAAGATCAGATCTGCAACCTCTCTCTCTCCGCTTTTAAATCAATGATTAATAATCTCGCTGTCTTCTAGTTAGTGTTCTACAGTTTTATTGTATAATAGGAATAGTAATTTTTATAACACAGCTCTTCTGTAAAGCTGTTGATTTTTACTGATGTAAACTCGGTGTGTAAAAAAAGCTTATTCATTCATTCATTCATTCATTCATTCATTCATTCATTCATTCATTCATTCATTCATTCATTCATTCATTCGTTCATTTATTCTCTCTTTCTCTCTCTCTCTCTCTCTCTCTCTCTCTCTCTCTCTCTCTCTCTCTCTCTCTCTCTCTCTCTCTCTCTTCTCTCTCTCTCTTTCTTTCTTTCATCTTCGCATAAATCCTGTTATTGCCGCCATCATACTATTATTTTACCGCAAAGAAGACTCACGTGTTCTTATTGTTTGTTTTCTGTAGTTGTGAAATCCTCTCAGATGACGGATCTTTGGCAAAAGTGTGGAGCCATGTAACTTTTTAGTGTTGAAACCAATGTCGTCCTAAGAAAATATTGCTTTTTGTAGTATTAGGCAAAGCTTTCTTGCATGAACAAAACTAATTTTTTTTAGCGTGAACATTTAACTGTGGTTCTTTCTTTGTGATACGTTGAAATATTGCAGCTATGGCTGAGCGGGAATAAACAAAAAAGATATTCAGTGATAATAAGAACGAGGTGGAAAGTAGCAACAACAAAGCCAAAAACAAAAAACAAAGAATAAACAAAGAATCCAATACAGAGGAATCAATAAAACGAACATGTATTCAACAGTTTACAAGGAATTAATTTGATAAATTTAGTTACACAATAACATGTATTCATTATGAAAATTCTTGGCTGATTTTTATCCTTAGCGCGACTTTATCTTGCGCGCTGGTAATCCCACAACTAAATATTAATAAACACTTTTTAATTCGACAAATGTTATTTGTCTTGCCTATATTTTGTTGCTATTGTTTACCTCCGTTGCCAAAAAACGCCTCTAACCACCCCCCCCCCCCCCCCATCCCTCCATTTCTCAAAATCATATTCCCAGGAAAAAGGCCCACCCGGTCTCAATGATGCCTTTATTCTACATACAAGTACTCTCTCGCCTCAACAACGATTCCTTACTTGGCTCTTGTGTGACTTGTAAATTAATGTACGTCAGTATATAGTATATAGTTTTCGCCAAGCCTAAAAGCGCAGCTCCACTCTGTTCTTATTGCTGGAACTTATTCATCTTTATAGTAATTACCAAAAAAAAAAGAGATAAGGAATGAAAAAAAAAAAGAGAACAACAACAACAACAACAACAACAACAACAACAACAACAAAAAACACTGTTGCCACTGCCGTTGGAGCGCAACGGGATCGCGCTAACCTCTTGACCAACCACTCCTTCCATCAGTGTTGGGCTCGCCTTGAACGGGCGGGAAAACCTACGGAAACGCTTGCTATGCAGGCTACGTGAAATGTAATCAGATTAAGTCTTCATTTTAGTACTTAAACAACTTTTTATTGGCGCGGTTGACTAAAGAGGCGGGTGTTTTTCTGAGAAAATGTGTTCGGACCGCCGCAAAAACAATGGTTGTGGACAGAAAAAACAAGAAGGCACTTGCCCTGCTATATTTGGCGTCGGGACTGCTGTGAAATGCTGCGAACTCAAGCGTTGAGCCGAATCGAGTTCGCAGCAGAACCCACAACAAACATGAAGTCCTGAAGGCAAATTTCAGGGGAGCAGGGATGGCGCGGGATGGCGCAATGTGGCCCGGGTTCGATTCCCGGTCCCGGTGTCATATGTGGGTTGAGTTTGTTGTTGGTCCTCGTCCTTGCTCCGAGGGTTTTTCTCCGGGTTCTCCGGTTTTCCTCCCTCCATAAAAACCAATATTTCCAAGTTCCAATTCCATCTGCTTGTAAAACGCATTTGATTATATTCACATAGAAAATGCCCTATATAAGTTCTAAATTATTATTATTAATTTCGTAACTTGTACTTTTCGCCTCCCACCAAAAAGACAACTGAGTATTCTTTTGAACTGTTTCTTTCCATATTTTATAGGTATGTGATTTTTTTATAAGTTCCAAACTTCAGCTATAATTGAAGTAACTAAACTAGGGCTATTATGGCGCATTAACATATATAGATTTAGCCAAGCCTAAAAGCAGAGCTTGAACACTTTTGTTTTTGCCAAGTATTCTTTTGAACTTTTTCTCTCCGTTTTTAGATATTTGACATTTTTTTCTGAAGTTCTAAACTTCACTTCTGTCGAACTGGATCGTTTTGGTAAACAAGTTAAGATTTTTTAAAAATCCTCTTTTTCAAAAGCAACGGTGGTCATGCGATTTCCCGCCAAGTAAAACGCCAGTTGCCCAAAAGCACCACGCGGTTTCCCGCCAAGAAAAATGGTATTCTCCCCCCCCCCCCTTCAGTCGTTTGTAAGGTGCAGGTAGCTGTTGGCAACGGTTCAGTGGTGTTTGTTCTAAGTTGGTATACCAGCTTTGAGTGCTTTGAGTGAAACGTTCAAATATATAAATTAAGATTCGTAAACATGCTGCTTCCTATAAGAATGATCGTGAAGTTGTGTGATAACATGATTGTGAAGTTTCACGATCACATGACTGGTCTGCTTTGAAGTGTGGCGCAAATACTCTCCACTTCACCACTGGTGCATTGCTTCTGGAAGATCACTCATATCTCGGGACAATCCAATCGACGCCGCTGAATGTCAGAGGCGCTGCGTGGCCAGAAATAAAAAATGCCATGCGGTCGAGCTCTGGGAAAAATCCAGTTACGCAAATTACGAGTGTACTGATACGTTCAGCATAACACGCCACACCAACACTTGCGCCTCGAGCCATCCTGTGTATGTCTGGATTAAAAGAAAGAAAATGTATTAAACTAAAAGATCATTTCACTTTCAGTCCATAGGTGGACGTTTTAAAGTCAATTTGGAGTTGTGCGATTTGAATATTGGTGTGGACGTTTGATCTCACTGACTGCAGGCCTTTGATGTTTTTGTGTGACTGACAGAGATTTATATACTTTACAGAAAGAAAAGGTTTGCTTTGGGAAACAACAGTAATAAGAACAACAAACGAACAAATTTAGATAAAATCGTCTCCAAACGTTGCAGGTAAAAGTTACTTCGTGGTGTGTAGTTGTTCATAACTGGATGCAACTCTTGCTGCTCATTCCCCTGATACAAACGTCTGCGTGTCATTTTCTAAAGAATCTATCTTTTAATTCTTAACATTTTACGCTCATTTTTTTTTACATTTTATTAAATGTATTAACTTAATCAGAAAGAGCCTGATCGACTTTCAGTCTAATTGTACGGCTAAATTTAAAAAAGAAACATTTTATTTACATATTTCTGTTTTTGTTTTCAGATTAGCCTGCAAGCAAGGGGGGAGGGAAGGGGGGTGGGGGCGCGAAGGGGGAAAAATGGAGAGAGAGCTAAGCTCTCTCTCCATTTTCCCCCTTCGCCCCCGAGAGTGCTTGCTCGCAGGCTATTTTTAGATTGAATGGAACTCTTTTATAGAATGAGGTGAAAGTTAGAATTGGCATGAAACGCTTTGACCCTAGCTTTTATTTCTCAGACGACCACGTAGCAGAAGTACTGATACCTTCATTTCTCTTTCAGTAAAACAAATCAGCTTACTTGAACCTTCGATAAAACGTCAAATGATCTGAAAACGTCTTGTAACTGGCTAGGGACTGTGCCATGCTATTTTAGGATCTTTTTTAAAAAGCTAAAAGTGTCTTCGCATCAACTGAATTCCAAAGCTAATGGTCTAGCTTCGTTGCTAAAGACTATCTTACGGATTTAACCTGTTTCCTGTCGTCTGTTGCTACCGATGGCAATGATGGCCCAAGTTTTTCAAGTTTTGATGCTATGTTCTTAAAAATCACCAAAACTTTATTATGGTTAGCTGTTGCTGATAAAATTCATTTGATAACTTCGTCGTAGTACAAGAGCACTTTGTGTATGGGTAAAGGTAATAGGTAATGATTTTAGCACAGAATAACAACATCCTCTTTCTTGAGCATGTATGAAATATATGCACGTACAGTATCTAAAAGACATGTACCCAGTCTCAGTAGCTTTGTTAATCAGGCAGTAATTTTTTTAAATTTTGGAGCACCTTTTATCCAAGCAGTGTTAGCTTTCTTGGTAGGCGCGCCAATTTAATCCCTGCTCAGACTTCGCTTTCAGACGGTCCGAGCACAGGTAAAATTTGGCACGGGAAAAGTCGTTTACACTGCACATTTTATCAGGTCGGAACATATTTTTGTACTTGTACTATGCTACATGTTTCACAGATTTCTGATTTATATAAGATGGTCTTAAGAACTAGAAATATGGATGTTATCCTTAAGTCAAGATGGCAGATTTATGATCATTACCCTGGGTGCCAGGGTAAAAATAAGTGCTCAGTACAAGTTAGTACTTTGTATCTGTAGTGGAGTTTCGCTACATGTTCAACCTCAAGAGATTTGTGCTGTCTGCAGCGGTGGTTCGATTTGCTAATTAATTCCCAACATTGAGAAAAATCAATTACGCCTTCTTGACAATGGCTGCCTTGTCGTTTCAGTTGTCGTCTACTTTACACTCTATCTGCAGCTTTGACCGCTAATTGCGATCTGACGTTTTTGGATGCGGTCGCTGATTTGCTCGTGTTTGACCCAGGTTCGATCCCTATTACAGCTTAGTAAATGTACATTTACCCAATGAAACAAGCACTGGTACGCAAGGGGCCGCGATAGGTTGACCAGAATTGAACGTGACTGTGAACGTAACTTTGCTTTGTAACTAAATTTTGCTTCATGACTGAAATTTTTGTAACGACTTCGCAGACTTCGCTATTGGTAGTGGTTTAATATTGGGAGGGCGATTTAGATATCGGGGCCCTGTTGTTCGAAGGCCGATTAACGCTAGCAGTGGGTCAAATGTTTCCCAAGGTCATTATTCTCTCGTCTAAAAGCGTTAGCTGCTAATTTTACCTGACAATTTGACAGCAGCCAAAGACAAACTGAAAAGTGAAACTAATTTACTGGAACGCGCGTCGTTATGGATTAAAAGTGAATTAAAAGTTGAAGAAAAATCTTGGGTTAGCTTAAAACGGCTTTGAACAACCGGGCCCAGAGTCACTTTTAAGTTTAACATGGAAGAAGCAAACTTAGAAACAATCGAAAAGAAGGATGGTGATTCAGATTTTCGCAGACAAAAATTTTCTTGGGCTGCCAAGGGATCGTGTATTGCACCAATGATTAATTTAATGCGTAATTACAAGTGCATGCGTTGTTTCGTTGAGAGTGAAAAATTAATCGGTAATACACCGGCAATATATTAAATGTCAAACTAACTCGTTAAGTTTCTCTTTTTAAGAGAAATGAAGGCAGAGGTTTCTTTCAGATGCTTTGTTTAAAACTGTTGTATTGACCAATTTATGCTGTGGGTGATCAGCGCCGTAAACAGCGAGAGGCGTTTTTGGTTTTAGCATGGCTAATAGGGCTCTCTGGTTTCAAATCAGAACAGAACTTGTTCCATAGGCCAACGACGACACTTTGTCAACGATCGCAAACTTTTTTAAAGCCAGTTTTAAGCCATTTTCTGTCGGCCTGCTTTCTGTGTTCGCCCTCTTTGATGTTAACAAAGAGAGGGAAACGTTATTTTACTTGCGTCAGTAGCGATGTGTGAAAATATCTCTTGACAATAAGCGCTTTTTTTCTTTTTACGCTTGGCAACCTTGTTTTTAATTAAAGCTTTTTTGTCCTTTATATGCAATGTAAGCTATATTATACGCGCATCATTAATTCTGAACGTTTGATAATGGTCTTGCAACCAACCAACCAAACAACAACGACAAAATATGAGAAAGATGTTCTTATTCTGTTAGTGGTGACACCGGTGACTCGGAAAAAAAAACCAAGTTCTCCCAACATGAGTCGAACCTATGACCTTCTGGTTACTAGTCCAGATGCTCTACCACCGAGCTACAGGAGACTCGTGGGAGCAAAGGCCATAAAACTAGTTAATTATGTAAAAAAAAAATACGTAAAAGGAAACGTTAGAGGTTAACCCTATCGGGGACATTGCAATAAGAACCGAAATACCGTAAACTGCCGCTTATAAGCTTATAAACGGAGGGCTTATATCCGGGGGGAGGGGGCTTGTAAGCGGAATTTAAAAAAAAAACGTTTCGAAATGATCCACAGCAGTGTTGATCGACATACGTTTTTCATTTACTAGTTTACAGGTGCATGGGCCCATAACCGGGGGTGTTTATAAGCGGGAGGGCTTATAAGCGGCAGTTTACGGTATTACGTTTACCTTGCCGTATTCTCCTGCTTATACTCATATATTTGAAGTTTTCAATTTTTTTTTCGGAGAATTGTTTGTTTGATTTTACAGTATTACGTCGGTCGGCGGGTAAAAGTGTACGGCCCAACAATTGTCATAACCAGGCTTCGGCTTTAAAATACCGCGCCACATATTAAAGTGATCACAGTCCGCTGGAATTTTGTCTTTCAAATAACTCTAGATCTTTCTTTGGATGGGGTGGTTTTATGATTCTTGCCTATTCAGGTTTTCAGATTTACATTGCTTTGCACTATTTGCAAACTATTATGAGGGGAAATTAAACGTTTCTTCCTAACAACAAGCTTCTTTTCGTAGCAACTCTTTCATTGCCTGACCGGATGTTTTTATAACCTGTTGCTTGGTAACCTGCGATCAGGCCGAATTTTAGCATCGCTCTCATATTCTCTTACGTTGGTCGCTCGCTAAAATAGCGCCTGCTACAATCTCTCACAGGAGTTCGTGTCGGCGGCCAAATTTTGGCCGCGGGAATCTCGCAATCTGATTGGTTCTTTAACAATAGAGCTGTCAACGGAAGTAAATTGTCTACGGGTCTCGCTCACAATTTCGATCCGACCGCCATCGCCAAGGAACAACCAAGGAACAAGTCTGCCGAAGTAAAATGTGTTGCTCTAATAAATTCTCGTCGTTCTAGGAGAATTGTCACCATTTCTTTCTCTCCTGAGAATGGCGTTCGGTTTGACGGCAAGCTGTCTCTCACCTGGAGCAGAGAAGTACAGCAACAGTGAAGTATTAGTGAAGTATGTATTCTGTTTTATCGCCTTCTGTCTCGGAATTTTCATTTGACGCTTTCAGCTAGTATCGATAACATGAACAGAGTAGTGGTTGTTTCCGCGTTTTACGAAACAAAACGAACAGCAGACGAACAAGTATCTTTCGCCAAGAATGATCAACAAGTCAACCGATAATTCGGTAAACTTAACGGTAAACTTAACGGTAAACTGATGTTTGGCGAGAACCGCAATCAAGTCGCAATAACGATTTTCAGTTTATTCATTCATTGTTTAATACTTGTGTCGTTTCATTGATCTTTGACATTGACATCAAAGTATCTGACTAGTTTTATAATAAATTTTCTTCGTTTTAAAATTCGCTGCTGTTTAGAGATAAAATTCGCTGCTAATCTCAAATATTTATCACTTCTGGAACTAAATTAAATTACAAAATACTCCTTTGTTTATAAACGGTTTTGTTTATATCTTTATTCTAAAGAATGAAACTGGAGGTATTTCTCTTAATTGCCCAAGGTTTTTTTACGAAGAAAATCGGTGACAAATGCGAAGAGAATATTTCCGGATACCACCTGAAATGGGAAAGGATTCAAGCAGGCAGCATATCTTAGTACATGACAACCTCGTCGTGTTTTGAATTTTCATTCAGTTTCAGCTCAGACAGAGCAACCATGTACAATACCGGAACCTTCAAGTTAGCAATCGTGTAAATTTGAGTGCTTGTGTCTAGAAGATATAACGTAGCCTATGATTTTCTTATTTTGCCGACATTTGCGTGACTTTTTGCGAGTTGCCGTTATGGGAAATTTGCATACCGAGGATCGTGCAAGCAGAAGAAATTTTGATTGGCTGTTTTGTTGAATGTCAATCAATCAAAAAAGTGCGCGGTAGACGTTCCGTCACATGACGGGCTTTGATCGCTTCAGGATATATTTGTTATGCAAATTAGCTGAAGGGGGATTGAATCCCCCCTCAGTTAATATTAACAGTAACTTAACGCCATGATTTGTCACCTTAAGGATTCATAAGAATGAAACGAGGGGTTAGCTTCTTGCTGCAAAATATGACGATGTTGACAGATAATTACAATTTATTGAGACCTGTTGGCAAACAGAGAAGAGAAAAAAAAAGGAAAATAAAGCGCGCAATATAATCTTCTATCGGGCCCAATTTTAGCAGCGTTCTTTATATTTCCTCTTATTTGGTCGTCCGCTAAAAACTTTCTTGCTCTGCGGTTACCGCGGGCCCGTTTAACCAAACGGAAATAGAGTCTGGCCGCAGGTCACCCGTAATTTTTCGCATAAGATCGAGAAATTTGTTCGCTTTTAACATCCAGTTTGCCCTACAACGTGTAAGCCGGCGTGGATCAAGTGTTCGCAAGAAATTTCTTGGCTTGGTTTCGTTGAATTTCTTTTGTCTGTCCCTTTGTATGACTAATGAAAACAAGATCGCAGTGAAATTTTAACCTGATTGTAGCTTATTTTTTATCAAGTAACTAAACTGATTTCTACTAAAAAACAAACAAACAAAGAGAGTAGTTACTTCGAGGGCACAGGTGGGACAAGTACCCCGGCTTTTGTCTCTTGCATAAGACATAAGCCAAAGAGGAAGCCTGCTTGCGAGATAAATTTCACCGCAATCTCTGCTACTGTTTATTCGACCTTGTTGACGTGACTGGACATCGAAGGCCATCGGGGCATCGCTTCTCTGGATCCTGGGCATACATCAAAGTAGCATTAACCTGGGCATTGAGTATTTCCGCTGCTTTACGTGGTTCTCGATTTGTTCTATGTAAATTTCCCTGGACCACCAGCGTGAATGATTCCGAGATGTTAAGATAGAATCCACCAGGAAATTGAGTAATCAGTGGACAAAAACCTTGTACCAGAATAATTTAAAGTTTATCGCATTCTTTTTTACACTTTTTAAGATCTATAGACGTAATTAGTTATCTGTAGTAACACCAAAGACAATTTCTTATGGGAGCCCGTGAAATTAAATTTCAAATTTCACAGGAATTGTGTAAACACGGGGAAAATAGGTAAACTTTTGTGCGTAAGATTTCATTTTGTGAAATTTGAAATTTATTTTCTCCGGCTCCCATAAGAAATTGTCTTTGAGGTTATTACAGATAACAAATTACATCCATAGCTCTCAAAAAATGTAAAAAAAGAATGCGATATGCTTTAAATTATTCTGGTACAAGATTTTTGTCCACTGAAAATTAAAATTACTCAATTTCCTAATGGATCCGTCTTAATACTGATTCAAGCCGGCGCGCGTTGGGTGAGATGCGTACATCAGCTGGGTTTATATTTCACGCCGGGTGACCCTTTATAAAACAAAGTTTCCGCAAGAGAGGAGTTATCAAGACGGCGCCTTAACCGTAACGTCAGAGGAAGTGTTTGAAATCCCGCCTTCTGATATTTTTCTGGCCAATCAGAAGGCGGGATTTCAAACGCTTCTGGAACTCGTTCGGTAAGAGTAAGTGCCCAGGGGCTCTCCCGCTCTTGTTGTAAACTTTCGCCCATGAAAATCCTGTCGTCCCGACTAACTGCCCCTGGGTCTCCGAGGATGAATGCGAAGTAAAAATTAACTGAACCCTTGGGTATGTGCTACTTAAAGGGCACAGAGCAGGTTAATGCGAGGGCAAAATTACTTGTGTCCTTGGGTATGTGCTACCTAAAAGGGCACAGAACAGATTAACGCGAAGGCAAAATTACTTGTGTCCTTGGGTATGTGCTACCCAAAAGGGCACGGGGCAGATTAATGCAAAGGAAAAATTAACTGAACCCTTGGGTATGTGCTACCTAAACTGAAGGGCACAGAACAGATTAATGCGAAGGAAAAATTAACTGAACCCTTGGGTATGTGCTACCTAAAAGGGCACAGGGCAGATTAATGCGAAGGCAAAATTACTTGTGTCCTTGGGTATGTGCTACTTAAAAGGACACAGAGCAGATTAATGCGAAGGCAAAATTATCTTTATCTATGTGTATATGCTTCCTAAAAGGGCACTGTGATTCAACTCGAAGTTTTTCCCGCCAAAACTACACGGTGAGTCACGGTCCAAAGCAATTCCTTTTACCGCTTCCACAACAAGGCCAAATTTTGAGGAGCGAGCCAACCCGTCTTTTGCACACTCTCGCTGCCGAGGCAATCTGGCATAAGTGACTACATACCAGTGCTTTCCTGGGTCCCGATTATAGCCAGTACTCTGGAAACATGCGGAAAGCTACCAAGGATACTCGGAAGACGCGCGATCGACGCCATAGCTCTATTTTATCGAGCTTACCAGTGACACAGAAAACTCCTTGTCCTCTGTAGATTGTTATCTCCACCCAAATAGAACATTAATGATTTTGTAGCCTTTTAACTTATTGGTCTTCAACCCCGATCAGATCTACGAATTGAGTCTCTTCCTGTGTGAAAGCTTTGTATATGTTGTACATTGAAGTATGGTACATGGTAGACAATTGATTGTGGCGGGGAGGGATAATTGATGAGAGATCGTCATCAAACAGATCAAAGTCAGGTCAAACGGATTGGCGAGCTCGGTTTACGAGTACATTTTTAGTGTTCGGTGTACACCGGGTGTACAAAACGTCGAATTTCAATTTCACATGAAAGCTGAAATGCATCGCAAAATAATACCTTGTCACAAACAGAAATCTATGCCAGGTTCTATTTGACTTGTCCCCGTACTAGATACAGTACTCTGTTTCCCAATGTATAGTCATTTCAAAACTATAAATAATGCGTACATCAAGGCATAGATTTTGTCGTTCGTTTAATATGTAGACCGTCAATCAAAACGGACAAGTTTTGGTTTCAAAATACAGAGGAATTCCGATTTTTCGAACCTCCAAGGGAAACGGAAATTGGTTCGAAAAATCGGGAGTTCGAAAAATCGAAGGTGGCATCAAATCACACCTGTTTTACCGTGGAATTGTTTTAAAAGATCCAAGAAGGAAGACAACAACGGTATATCACTCTTGTTAATGTGTGACCCATCTTTATTTACCAACAAAACGTACATTTAAAACAAAACGAAAATTTAAGAATTTAAGCCGATTTCGGCAGAACAAAAACCAGTACTGTACTGATACATGTGTCTGTAATTTTGCGCGGACTCTTGACTGCATTTCCTTCCCCTTCACTAGGCGAAATGGCAAATTTAAACGACCTTAAACATGACTTAACCCTGTACTTAAACATAGGTTTAGTAAGTTTAAGTTGCTGTTTAAGCAACTTATACTTAAGTTTAAGTTTTGCTTAAACCAATATTAAAATAACTTAAGGTTCATGTCTAATGTAGGTTTAAGTCCTTCTTAAATGTACGTTAAAGAAATGTTTAGTGTCGTTTAATAGGGTCATTAAAGGTATTTTAAATGTATGTTTCAGGCATGTTCAATTAGAACTTAAACCTGCATTAGACATGAACCTTAAGTTATTTTAAGGTGGGTTTAAGCCAAAATTAAACTTGGTTGTAGGTTTAAGTCCTAATTAAATGTAACCAAAACAAATGTTTAGTGTCGTTTACTAGAGACATTAAAGGTATTTTAAATATATGTTTCAGGCATGTTTAATTAGAACTTAAACCTGCATTAGACATGAACCTTAAGTTATGCTAAGGTGGGTCTAAGCCAAAATTAAATTTGGTTGTAGGTTTAAGTCCTAATTAAATACACCTGAAGCAGATGTTTAGTGTCGTTTAATAGTCATTAAAGGTGACGTAATTCTAGTTAAATATTAGTTTCAGTCACGTTTAAGAGCTATATCAAACGACACGAAACATGCGTTTCAGACATTAAAACCTAGACTTAAACTGGCCAAAACCTGTCTGAAACAAGGACCTCGATTCACTGAAGTGAATACAGTGAGTACACAAAGTACCATTTACTAACAAATCTTTATTGTCAATTCCCTTAGCTTCCTCCTTGTCCCATTTAAGTATAAAATAAATAAGTGATAAAATACACTTCATTTCTTGTTTATAATCAATACATTCTATCTTTAATTTTCTTAAACTGCACTATTATACGTTTTTGATCCTTGAATTTCTTTAAAAAAAAACTCCTTATATTTCACATCTTATATTCAAATGAAAGTTCAAACAAATCTTCACTGGGACTGTTCTCTTTTCCTACAAATTCGCTGACCTCAGAGACACGAAGAAAAGAGAATTTTTGCCCTGGGTGGTATGAATGAAAGTTTGACCTTAGCAAAGAAAAATCACTTAGTGAAACCAGTACTAGAATAGATGCTTTTTCAGATGACTAGCACCTGCCCCTACAGTTCCACTGTACAAGCTGTTTTGTTTGGATGCTAATGAATGAGTACAGATAAGCAGTTAAGTTCATTTGTTGCTTATAGGCATTGCTACAATGTTATCCAGGACAGATTCCACTTTCCTCCAATCTTTACAATGTAGTTCATCCAAAAGCAAAACATTGGACTCTGTACAAAGGACATTGTTTCAAAGCAATTTTTCCCCTTTTTGATTTTTGTTTGTAGCTGACTTATCCAGATTTACAGTGACTATGATAACTGGGAGTGTTTCTGATCTGCGATAAGGACTTCTTTAAGCCTGTCTTGATGCGGATTGAACTTGTTGATCCACTTCAGATTATGTACACATGCGACTGATCTGTTGGAATGAATGAAAGGATAGTATTAAATTTACTCTACAAATACAAATAATTCCTATGGACTCTGACCCAGGTAACAGTTAAAATGTGCAGTTACTGTGGACGCTTTTTTCAGTCAAACTAGTATATGTGAATAACATTGGCGACTCAACCCCATCACAGAACAATGGGTAACCTTATTTTTGAGAATTCATGGAAAATGGACCTAAGCTATTCATAAAATCATACATTTTAGTTAAATCGTCATTTAATAGCATGTCAGGGAAAATAAAAAGTTCATTGCACAATAGAAACCAAAATGGACAGCAAGGTTAGCAATGCACATGGTAGATAAACTTACTATCCTACACGACAGTATCAATTAACTAGTCAATAAAAGTGCATTTTACCTAAGTTTTGAACAGTACAGGACACGGGAATTGCAGCACTACATGAGGGTTTCCTGTGTGTAATGATGCCATGTTGAGCACAATGTTTAAGCATCAAACACTCATGTAAAAAAATTACATACAAATGTGTGTAAAAAAGACACACATTTTCTGAAAGTGCAAGTTAAATTTACATGAGGAGGTTGGAGACAAGCTCATTTTGAGTGTGTATCAGTAAATACCGGTAACACAAGTACAGAGTAGAAGTTATGTAAGAATCGGAATAAACAATGTGTCGTGACCCTATTCATACCATAGGTAGCACAAGCAGTAAAAGTACATGTATAGCATGTGTGATGCTTGACCAGTGTTGTGTTCACCATAACCAATAATTAATACTTGAATTATAGAAGTTTATATATGGGTTTGGTTGTTTAAAGTAAGGCCCTAACACTACAAATGAGAATGTTTCTGATTTTCATAACCAAGACCGGTTTCTATGGGGTGGGCCTGGGATGATTGGTCCCATACTTACACCCATCCCGGAGGGCCTGAGGCAGTACTTTGTTCAGCCTCTCTAATTTCGACCACTCGGATATGACTGAATATAGCAGGGGCCAAGGCCCCAGCGAGCCAGCTCTTGGGATCACTGAGACATGCAAGTTTCACTACCATGGCATTGCAACATGCCCAGGGTTATTTTCCATATGAACACTCTTCACAAAGTTTTCAAAAATAATGGAAGTTAAAAGTTGTAAATTAAGTGACAGGCCAGGTTCATAATTCAATAAATATAAATGTACTGGCTACACAAACATTAATTTAAATGCCATGACACAAGACTTTGTTCCTTTAAAGTTTCTCTGCCCCAAGCACTATGACTGTACTAACGCGTGCAAGTAATTAGAAATCAGTGAATATATGGTCATGTTTCAACTGTTCAGCAATCAAGGTTGGCTTAATGTGAGCTCACCGACACCTAGGAATTTAATGCAGTAATAAAACAAAAATCAAGAAAGTTCCCAAATTATTGGTCAATTCAAAACATAGCAGAATGTGTGGCAGTTTTTGATGACTATTAATAATTATCAATAAATGCAAGTATCCATAGGACTTGTTAGGATATTTTGTGAAGCCAATTGAGTTAAATTCATCAATTGAAATTGTTTCTGACCTTTACACTTCATTTATAGCATTATGTTTTTAGTTTGAAAACTTAACAAAAAGAGTCAAATACCAGATATGGAATGCACTGTTAATTCATTTAAGTCATCATGTGGTCTACTTTAAAAGTACCATTCCATGTACCGTAAACTTTGATACCCGGTGGGGGGGGGTACTTTCTAGTAATAGGCTAATGGGGATGTGCCGCTGGATGGGGTCGCATTTTCACGACTGGATTGACTATAATGGGGTTGCATTTTCAATAGGAGCTAGTAGAGTTACTAGAATGGGGTCGCACATTTCCGGGATTTCAGGGGTAAGTAAATTCCGGCAAGTAGGGATTTGGGGTATATTTCCCCAAAAGTGACTAATATGGGGTCTATAATAAATTGGCTAGAGAATACACTATAATGGGGTAGGGGTTTGGAGAGGCCAGCAGCACATACCCAGCAAAAATTGACCCAAGTACCCCCCTCCCCCGGGGCTTTGATAATATATTATAGAGGATATTACACGGCGGCATGAAGATATGAATTTTATTTTCCAGTGGTAAAACAATATTTTACAAACAAGTGCATCGAGTGAGTAAAATATTGTTTTTTTACCGCGAGAAAATACAAATTCATATCTTCAAGCCACAGTGTAACTTTCTTTTTATTATATAGACAAGAGTATTTTTGCACAAACAGCGGTGTTAAAGCCGGAAATGACGTCATCGATATCCTCACGAGTGAGGACATGGAAAATACGCCACTCAAGTCCCGGATGTAGTTTCGTATGAACTTTACGAGTGGTCTATCTTCCACTAACACACTCTTGTCGATATAATAAATTGAGGATATTACATGGTGGCGCAAAGATATGAATTTTATTTTCGAGTGGTAAAAACAATATTTTACAAGCGAGCGCTGCGAGTGAGTAAAGTATTGTTTTTACCACGAAAAAATAAAATTTATACCTTCAAGCCACCGTGTAATTTTCTTTTTATTACATGGACAAGAGTGTTTTTGCACAAACAACATGTACAGTGCAAGAGCGGGAAATGACGTCATCGATATCCTCACTAGTGAGGATATGGCAAATACCCCACTCAAGTTCCGGATGTAGTTTCGTATGAACTTCATGAGTGGTCTATTTTCCACTAAAACACTCTTGCCTATATAATAAAACACAACAGCAGTTGCACATAATCTATGTTCATACAATTTATTGATGTTAAATGTTGTGAGGGAGTGACTTTGCAGGGTGTGACTTGACATTGAGGAGCAAGATGTCCAACATATACAATCATTTTTTTCCTCTTGAAAGAGTAGCACTCAGGGCATGCTGTTTCCAGGTGATGTATTAAGTTGTATTTAAGTTACTGGTTTAAGGTTTGCAGAGTAAGAGCTGAAAAGACTGCAACAACAGGAAGAGAAACAAACAAAAGGGTGAAACACAAACTTACATGCAAACTGGTAACCTTTTTGGCAAATTAGGGATGTTTGCTCATCTGGTACACCTGTACTTTCAATAATACCATTTCTTTTCTTTGAAAACCCAATATTTAGGGCCAATTACATGCACTGGGCTCGCCCATTGTTAGCCAGGCTGGTTCAGGCCAAGATGACTGTTCAGCCTAGTATTCCATGTACATGATGCAAGTCACCCTGGCCTAGTAAACACAGTTTACATGGAAAACTTTCAGCCTGGCTAGCTGGGATTCTGGCATCACATTGCTGGCATCCTGGCAAACTGGGCTGAGATTTTCCCATATAATTGCTTGGCCCAATTTTACTTTGGGTATGTTTAACAGTCCACAGGCTTCCCACACAAACTATGTGGCCAGTAGTATGCAGTTTCAAAATGTAATGTATAGCCCTGGATATTATTGAAATGTCCCTATCAACATGAAATATTGCAAAGAATACTTACCTTTAAGTTTAAAATAAACATACGCAGCAGCTCATGTCACAAGTTTTTGACAAATGTACAACTGAATGGTACAAGAAGAATCTTTAACCACTGAGCTTGCCTTTAGAAGCTGAGCGATGAGAATTTCTGGGCCAGTTTGGAATGCAGTGTTCCTTCCTTGTTTTTCTCTTATTATGTACAGTAGAATGATTTGCAAAACCCTTCAAACTGTACAAAATGCACCATTTAGAGCCACAAGGACCAAACAGAAAACCATTGAACTGATTTTATTTTAATATTGAATTCAGGCGTAAATAACCTTCACAATATTCCATGTTAATAGGGATGTTTCAGAATTGCCATAGACCCTGTTTAGCCCTGCTAACCAGGCCAGGCCTCGTTAACAGGGATGGCTTGATCTGCCAAGATCCTGGCGAGTCTGTTCACAGGGGGCCCACATAAACTACCTCACTTTTAGTAGTTTCAAAATATAATTCCTTGCTCATGTTATCAGCCCCTATATTTATTTGCAAACCTTTCTCTAACAGTCAAATCTTCAACAAAGTAGATTTGATGAAGGCAATCCGATGTCAAAAACTAAACTACAAAATGTAATTTCCAATATTTTTCTTAGTTAAAAACTTACAATGTCGGTCCTCTTTGAGTGCACGTGTTCGCAAACAATACTGAAAACCTACATTATAAGTTACTGCACATCATCTGCATGGAGACTAAAAGAAAGACGGCTTACCTCAGTTTTCTGTATTTCCGTGAATGGACAGATCCAATCCAGAATAGGAGAAGAAAACTTAGCTTCACAAGCCTCATCGAGGCGTGCTTCAAGTTCAAATATCACGCCAGTTTAAATCCACGATTCACGACGATTTTGCATTTGTGCGCGATAGAGGTGGTTTTAAAACTCTCTACGAAGCTTTATGGGATCACCAGCGGTTCACATATCACTAGTATTTTACAAAATAGCACTATTCCAGATAACAAATGGAGCAAATTCTCGTTTATACCTTTCAAAGACGTTGCAGAAATATCACACTTTCGTGTCATTTCAAAATGGACTCCAGAAAGTGACTAGGAAACCGCTGATCAAATCCGCTTCCTCATCTCGTTTCCAGTTCCCTTAGAGCTGCGCTTTGGAGAGACAACTATTTCCAGAAAATTTTTTTCTACAACAGTTTCCACCCAATTGTTTTTCTTTTTCACCCAATTTTTTTCCTTTTTGACGAGGTTAAGCAAGAAACCAGTGTTTTAATTTCACCGGAGGGTGAAAAGTTACGTGAAAAGATGAATTGAAGTTTACACTAAGACGCTTTCTGTTATCAGATCCATCATCAACTGCCTTACGATGAGATTAACATTCCTTCAGTCATTGCTCATAAAATGACATGATTAAATGAAAGGTTGACAAATCAACAGCCCAGTGCATGAGTTTTTGCTAACTTCTCTCTGACAAGTCACTTTTCGTCATGATTTTGTTAAACGTTATGACAGTTGTCATGGACACAGATATTTCATTTCTCTCTGTATATTAGTAATCTGTAAATCGAGGGAAAATTTTTTTTATTGTCATTTTAACATCTTTACATATACACATCGACTGAGATTACTGACTACATTGCATACGTTACACTACATACATTGCATTACAACACTGTCATAGATAAAGGTAAAAAAAATGAAATAAAATAAAATTAATTTAATAATTAATTAAATTTAAATTTTTCCAGCGGTACAGTATCTTTTTGATACATTAAATATTAAGCAAAGGCTTCCACTTCCCTTCGTGTATGTTTAGTCTGTTGTTCTTTTTAGCTATTGCTCGTTCAATAGATTCTGTATACCTTAATTTAGCTATAAGATGAGACAGTAATGGTACATAGTTTTTCAGACGGTTTTGATAGATAATCTGTTTGCCAGCAATGAGTATATGATTTAAAAGCAGCCAGTGAGGCCTCTTTTGTATAAGACCAAAAATGATGTTGCAGTCGTTTAGAGAGTCAATGTCAATGTGTAAAGACTTAACCCAAAGAACAACAGACTTCCAGAAAGCTATAGTAAATTCACAACTACATAATAGATGCTCGAGGGATTCATCTGAAATTTTACAAAAGGTGCAAAGAGGTGAGTCGACTAACCTCATTTTGTATAGTGTTTTGTTAGTAAAGATTATTCGATTAAGTACTTTATATTGAAAAGTTCTTGTTTTGGTGTCTAGGGTGACAAGGTGCGGAATCAGATAGATTGAATCCCAATCAAGATTGCAAGTAGAAAATCGAGTAGTGTATTTGACTCGTGGAGAGGGATAGACCTGAATAGTCTCTATCTGTTTCCAGGACAGTTTTGAGGATGTAATTGAGTCAAGGCTCAGAGTATCGTCCTTCAAATTAAGAGCGAATTTAAGGGCAGTGTTTTGAGAGATAGATGGATCATCAGCTTCATCATTGGATTTAATGAGTTTTTTCCATGCAAAAGGGAGCGATTTATAGAGACCTATAAGTAGAAGATAGTCGTTGGGAGTTAGTCCATTTACTTTAAAAGAATTCCAAGGTTTGAGATTTCCATTTTTTGTCAATATGCTTCCAAGGGATATTATACCGTTAGAAGATATTTTCTTGCAGAATACGGGCTTTCCGTCAATGCGAAGGAATTGGTTGTTCCATAATACTTGTTCTGGGACATGTTCGCGAGTTGAAACAGATAAGGTTGATAGTTTGCACCAGACTGTGAAACACTCTTTATAGAAATTTGGAAGATAGCTAGGTAAATCAGCAACACTAAAATTACAATGCAAAAGAAATTTGCCCCCATAGTCCTTCAGAAAAAAAGACAGGATGTGCTTCCAAGGGGAAATATAGTCCTCAGAATATTTTTTAAGACACATAATGCGATGTGTGTCGATTAATGTTTCAATGTGAGGCATTCTTAAACCACCGTTTTTGTAATCGCTGATAATAGCGAGACGTTTGATTTTATCCGTTCCTTTCCAAATAAATTTATAAATAACGGAGTTAGCCTGTTTTATGATATCTTTAGAGAGACAGATGAGAGAAGCACGAAACATAAATCTGGGTATGACGAAGGATTTCACAACCTGGATTTTCCCATATAGGGTGAGGTTCCTCCATTTCCACCCCTTCAGAGTTTTCGATATCGATTTCAATACAGCATCGAAATTTAGTTCTTGACATTTGCGCCAGTTGTAAGTAAAATGCACCCCTAGAATCTTGATTGGTTTATTAACTTTCTCTATATCGATATACGGAGGGTTCTCGTGATTGCTCCCCAACCATAAAGCTTCGGTCTTCTCCGCATTTAGTTTCAGACCTGAGCAGATTCCAAAGCCGTCTAGAATTCTAGAAAGGCGTTGAAAGGAGTTGATTCCTTGTAAGAATGTAGTTAAGTCATCAGCAAAAGCTGCTAATTTTATTTCTCTATTTTCAACCATAATTCCTCTGATCTCCTTATCGCAACGAATTTTGATAAGCAATACCTCCAGAGCCACGATGAAAAGATAGGCCGACAGCGGGTCACCTTGTCTAACACCCCTGCGTACCTCAAACATTTGTGTCGCAAAGCCATTGTTGAGGACGCAGCTTGAAATATTGGAATAAAGTGTAGAAACCCATTTAATGAAGGACTCACCAAAGTTAAAAGATTTCAAAGCTTTAAACAAAAAAGGCCAACTTAATGAATCGAAAGCTTTTTCGAAGTCGAAAGCAACCATTAGTCCAGGTAGCTGTTTGATTTTAGTGTATTCCATAATATCGTCATTTGTCCTAACGGCATCGAATATCGTTCTTCCTTTGACATAAGCATACTGATCAGGATGTATGATCTCTGGTAAAACTTTTTCTAAACGCGAGGCGAGGGCTTTCGAGGCAATTTTAACGTCGACATTTAAAAGAGAAATAGGTCTCCAATTCTTAATGTATCTTCTGTCCCTGTCTTTTTTGTCTATAAGCCTAATGACAGCCTGTTTTTGTGAGTTAGATAATTCGCCGTTCTCAAAAGAGAAATTTAAGGAGTCCGTAAGTTGCTGACCTAGTAAGTTCCAAAAACATTTGTAAAACTCGGCAGTAAGGCCATCATTACGCGGCGTTTTACCGTTTGGAAATTTTTGTAGAGCTTTATGGCATTCCGTGAGCGAAAGCTTTCCTTCACATACCAACATTGATTGTTCACTTAGAGTTGGGATACTATTGTTATCCAAAAAATCTGAGCAAAGATCCTCATTCGACTCGTGATCACGGCTACTGTATAGATTTTGATAGTAGCTTTTAAGTTCGTTCATTATAGCTCGGGGTTAACCGTCATCTTTCCTTTAGAATCAAAAAGTCGACGGACCGCGGTTTTACTGGACCTTGTAGTTTCTAGATTAAGAAAGTATTTTGAATTTTTTTTCGCCATTTTCATACCAATTTATTCTTGATCTTACAATGTTTCCCCGCACAATATAGTTATAAAGAAGTTCGTATTCATATTTTGCAGTCTCAAGGTTATAGATGTTTTTCTCTGAAGGGTCTGTATTGCAGATTAAAACCACTGCGTAATCGATGGAAAATTTGCGCGTAATCAAGGGTAAAAAATCATAAAGAGCTAAAAAAAAGAACGGTGCTTAAAGATGCGTAATGGGCTGAAAAGAGGCGTAAATTTTATTCAGCAAAGCCGTTCAAAACACAACGGGAAAATCACCTTATATTTAGAAAATGTATCGCGCGTAAAGAAGGATATAGAATCGTAAAAAGCATAAATAACAATGCGTAAAGATTCGCTGAACGGCGTTAAAGAGCCGTGATGTATTGACAGCAATGTCAGACAAAATACAGCGGAGAAATCTTGAATGTAGTTAAGTCATCAGCAAAAGCTGCTAATTTTATTTCTCTATTTTCAACCATAATTCCTCTGATCTCCTTATCGCAACGAATTTTGATAAGCAATACCTCCAGAGCCACGATGAAAAGATAGGCCGACAGCGGGTCACCTTGTCTAACACCCCTGCGTACCTCAAACATTTGTGTCGCAAAGCCATTGTTGAGGACGCAGCTTGAAATATTGGAATAAAGTGTAGAAACCCATTTAATGAAGGACTCACCAAAGTTAAAAGATTTCAAAGCTTTAAACAAAAAAGGCCAACTTAATGAATCGAAAGAGCTAAAAAAAAGAACGGTGCTTAAAGATGCGTAATGGGCTGAAAAGAGGCGTAAATTTTATTCAGCAAAGCCGTTCAAAACACAACGGGAAAATCACCTTATATTTAGAAAATGTATCGCGCGTAAAGAAGGATATAGAATCGTAAAAAGCATA
This sequence comes from Siderastrea radians, assembly GCA_964017195.1. Taxonomy (NCBI): domain Eukaryota; kingdom Metazoa; phylum Cnidaria; class Anthozoa; order Scleractinia; family Rhizangiidae; genus Siderastrea; species Siderastrea radians. The sequence continues at coordinate 6,816,202 of OZ024889.1, read as the reverse complement.
AATAACAATGCGTAAAGATTCGCTGAACGGCGTTAAAGAGCCGTGATGTATTGACAGCAATGTCAGACAAAATACAGCGGAGAAATCTTGAATGTATGATGAGACGTAAAAATTTCATTTCGCTCTCTATTTTCACAAGTAATAACCGCTAGTTACACCCATCTTCATTTTTGTGCTTTACGTATCTTTATTGCTCTTTACGCAGCCTTCACGCGTTCTGTGAGTTTACGCGTCTTTACGCACCATGGAACAAATGCGTAAAGAAAAGGCCTTTTATTTACGTATATTTACGCGTGATAAAACGTTCGTAAATCCATGAATTCATGCTTCCGAAATATCGGGAGTTTCGAAAAATCGAGCATTCGAAAATCGGGGGTAAAATTACAGTGTTTGACTGAAGCAAATCCAAGGGAAACGACTTTTGGTTCGAAGAATCGGGAGTTTCGAATAATCGAGTATTCGAAAAATCGGGATTCCACTGTATACCTGCACGCATCTAAATCATGCGTTTTATGGGGGGTGCCAACCCTAAGAATATCTGTTTCGGAGAGCCGCAAAATTTATTCGTGAATCTGAAGATATTGCCGGGAATCGGGAGCCTCGAGAAATTATTCGGGAAACTGCAAATAATATTGGAATATTACATAATATATTGGGGCTTGCATCTAACTTTGTTTTATTTTCAGGAGACGTCTCCTTTTGTCTGAGCATGGTTAATTGTAAATTGTACAACTAATTTAACCCTCTAGCTAAAAATATCTGCTGTATTATCTTGGAAAAATCTCTTCTAAGTACTGAGAAATCAATGACCCGAGATTTTAATCAGATAAGCATGTAAACTTGGGTTAAACTGTACACATCAACGGTGCACAACAGGATCTCCAAATACTCTACTCGGCTCTGTCGCTCATGAATTAATCTGACGATACAGGAATCTTAACCTTTATGGGCCGGTTATTTAAACAAGGTCTGACTGAAACTGCGGCTTAAGACAATGACTGTACCTCCCAAATCTGTTCATAGGCGGGTCATTTTAACGACATAAAAGTTATTATTCTCTGTGCTATATGCCTTCTTTACCCTGTTTACTGTAAGCAACGTTGAAATATCAGAGCTGGCCACTCTGAAATTGGTTTAGATCGGGGCCGGCTATTTTAATATTGCAAATGCAGGGTGCGATTCGAGTATCGCGTTTCAAAACAAACCATAAAAATTCAAGATGGCGGACGAAGCGAGAGCCGCGAGAGCTTTGTAAGCTTTGTAATACGTTTCTTCGGAAGGTATATACATCATGAGAGTGCTCGAATTAAATTAAAGTTCTGCCATGAAGAGAACCGTTGTTTTTGTATTCAATATCACAGACAAAACTCCTTGGATAACGTAGTTTGTCCTCGGACAGAAGAAAGCGTAACGCACGCAAAATTTGGAACTGCGAGCAACGATGGTTTATCGAACTACTTTTTATCTTTCTTTGGAAAGAGACCATAGAATTGGTAAGCATATCTGCTCTCTATTGTCACCCTATTCTATTGGATCGTTATTTTTCTGAAGCACAGAATCGATTTAGATGTTCAAATAAATGCTTCTTCTATCGAGCGATTTGTGGGTTAAAATCGACAGGACACCCATGTTTTCATGTTGTAACCTCGTATCATTTCAAATAAATTTTAAGTTAACTCAAAGAAAACTGTATTCCTTCTTGTCCACATACTACTATAGATTTATACTATATGCAGTGAATAATGCAGAAAGGGTGAGGGTTGACAGGGGGAAGATTCCTTCATCAGTTTTATTCTTGGTTGATTTTAATAGATAGTGTGCATGTACAGTAGTTTCAGATTAATTTGACATCAAATTCAATCAACTGGAGAGTGGGTTATTTGTGTTGTATTTTAAAAAATGTATAAGAATGAATAGTGAATAAGAATGAGTAAGAAAAATGTACCAAGAGGTTGAGGTTTTGTCAAGGTTTTCTTTGAAATTTAAATAAAGTATGCAAAACAAATGTAGTCTTGAAAACCTACTTTCTTAATTTTTTTCCACCCTGTACAGTATTCTCAACCTTTTATCCACCATGTACAGTATTTTCTCTCCAGTGAGTTTCTGCAATAGTTGGTAAACCAAGATCTCGCAAACGACTCAACATGAGTTCAACAGTTTCTGGCGACAGGAATATGCCAGAGCCAGTAAGAAAATTGTTAGCAGACAAGCCAATACTAGTGTTACTGGATGGAGACATGTGGTTTAAGACATCTGCTTGTATTTGTGCTGGGTTTAAGACTGCATCTAATAATCCACCCCAATAAAACACTCGAACAAATAAATATTTTGCTTGACCCAAACTAGTTTTATTTTTTAGCAAGTTTGTCTGTATAAAAAAGAAAAAAGAATTCAATGCGTTGTTGATGTTAATGACGGTAACAATATGCATCAGTCAATTTCAGCAGGGTCCATGCCCTCCCAAGCCAACTCAAAGGCATGGTGTATACAAAAAAAAAGTTCAAATGCAGCAGGGTACATTAAAAACGAAGGAAAGTTATACCTATCTAATCACCAGCAAGTTAGGTTGAAAACACAAGAATGTCAGGTGCCCCAGGATACACTCTGGGTTTGGCTAATACTCGACCCCCGGGATTCGAATGTAATAAAATGCCTGACTAGTGCCCGGGGGGGGGGAGGGGGGGTGGGCACTGCTGCAATTAATTGATGCATGACAATTCAATTGTAATAGCCATTTAAATACAAGCACAAAAAAAGAGTCAAGTTTTGTTATTCCAGCAGTTCACAGATTTTACCACGTCATCCGTATGACAGATTCAAACAAACATGAGCAGGTCTTGAGGGGGATTCTCTAGAGTCCCAAAAGAAACATTTAAAGCAGAAATGAAGAAATGACACAAAAAGATAGCAAGCCTACTGTAAATTGGCCTGAAAACGTACATTTTCAGGGCTGGTTCCTAAGAAAAATGCCAAGTATACAAAGCTCAGAGGCAGTGAAATGTTAGGTTCCCAAGCCAGAAATAAGGCACCCAGAAGTTTTGAATTGTGAATGCAAGTGATTAATGTCTGCTTTTGTTTGTTATCACAATAAGCCACTTATATCTCTCATGGATAGTTGGATGAGTGAAACACGCGAGTAAGCGCAACAATCATGCCTGGGATCTATTTTTCTTGCTCATTCGCATGGTTACCCATTTGAGTATCCCCAAAAGAAATTAGGGACTACTTGTAGTATATTTTTTTCTACATTTGTTGTTACAGTTCTGTGATAAAGAATTCAGAGTACACTAATATGACAATCACCTTCTCTTGATTGTAATTTTGGTTATTAAAAGATGAATATTCTGAGGAAACAATTAGTACGGTATTTTCATCCTTGAAATTGCCTCTTGGCTGAACGCAGGATCTGAAACAAATGGCAGATTTAATCAGTGTTGAGCATAGTTTTCAGCATAATAAGCTTAAATGGCAGAATAATTAAGTTATACTTCAGTGCTAAAGAAAACAACATATTACATAAAAAAGCCCATTCTCGTTAGCAAGAAAGCAAAAACTGGTCAAAACAACACAGTTCAATCAAGTTACTCTCGAGTGTCATGGAACAGCGGTTTTGGATAAAAACACTGCCTTGACTTCTGGAAAAGTCTACCGAAAATCTAGCTTGTCTACCATGCTGGCACTTGGCATGGTGAAATTTTATCAACATAAGAAACGGCAAAAAATACTGCGAGCTTCACAAAAAATACGTGAATCGAGTAAAAAACGAAAATTATTCACCTACCTTGAAATCGCGACACAAAATGGCCCTACATCGTAACGTTTCTTCCACGAAAATTCGCAATAACACCGCCTCAGACCTTCTCAATTCGCATCCAAAATGGCCACTGAAGACTCCTCACAATGTTTCGTAACCAAAAGTCCCGGATGGACGCTCATGCGTGTCCACAGACGGATTTCATTGTTGCCCGGGATATTCGAAAAATGGCCGCCATTTTAATGGGGAACAATAGATTCATGACGTCATCAATGTCCTAAAATATTGGGATAATCCGGACTGTTAATAAAATGTCATTTTGTAGCTGTTTTCATATTTTCACAAGTGTTGCTCTGCGGATGCATTACCTACATCACCCTTTCTATGTCATTTTGCATCGCTTGATAATGATAAGAAATCATACAACATAGTAACAAAACCCACAACACCAAAATGAAGCTTGAAACAGAAGCACAAGACTACAAGGAAAGCACTGTTCATAACCATTAAACACTGTAACGCATACGAAACTGGCACAGAAACCCGGAGCCTGGGTATAAAAGGATATTATTCCGCAATTGACCTTTCGTGGTCGTGCCTTAAAGACAGAAACGTTTGTTGTTCGCTCAGTTGCAGTTGACCTTCTTTCTGGGCACAAAGCTAGGTAAGTACCAAACCTTTTTTTAACTAAAAGTTGCACTGGCAGTAGACAACATCGCTTCAGTTTATTATAACGTGATTACTTTTCATACATGTAATTTGTTTTTCTTCTAATTCAGTCAGAGGTACTGTTAACGAATACGTTTTCTGTTTCAAACCTCGGTTGAAGTTTTATTGCAATCAACAATTATTATACTTTTATGGTTATTACTTTACACCGTACAAGAAAAAACTCAGAACAGTAATGCTACTAGAACATTGATGCACGATATCCTCAACGTGGACAAGAAACCATTGCGTGAGGTAAAAGCCTTCTCCCTTGAATTTCTAGATTGTATCTCGTATGGGGGCGTGGTTCTTGTCGAGAACGAAATAATCTGTGTTATTTACGATTTTTATGCAAAGAATGCAACGCAGACGAGACCTGAATGTTTATTTCGTTTACCATTCTACGCATTGAGATAGGCCTTGAATTTAAACAGTATATCTAAAGATATGTAACGATTCTGTCGTCCCATCAAATTTCCCTTTTTTAATGTGTCAAGCATTGTAGAGTAAAAGGTTCACCTATCATGCCTTTTACAATGTACTTTTAACTTATACAATTATTGCAATTGTCGTACAAGAAACACGCAAAATTTAGAACAGTAAGTCAAACCATTGCGTGCAATTTGAGTCTCCACCCTTGATTAATCGTGGCACTTCTAGATTATATCTCGTATGAACGCATGACTTGGGAGTACGAATTGATTTCTGTCACGTTATTTGCACAGAAACACTGAGATAGTGTAATCATTTCACATAATGGAGAAACCTGTTGTTTATGTGAAATTAGAACTTAGAGGCTTTACTTTTGTTGACGAATCTCAAGAAAACGTTTTTGTTCTTTTTTCTTTGCTTCTTAGCTTAATTAATATACGATCATGTTTTGTCAAAATTGCGGTTCCGAGCTTCCTGGAGACGCGAAGTTTTGTGGAGAATGTGGTACAGAGGTGGCAAGGGTTAGTGTGGCCGAGAAACCTGTCACGTTTGAGGAGTTTATGGCCAGTCGCGGAGCCGGGAAAAGTGAAGGAACGGCATTGGATTTGCAATTTCAGGCGGCTCAAAAAGCGAAACGGAAGGAACGCTCTGCCCAGTTCAAGCCAAAGGGGAAAAAGAGGACAGATGAAACAGTTAAGGTCAGTGTGTGATTATTGGACTTTACTGTGGATACAGAAGAATTCCTTCAGCTATAAGAGAGACTGTTTGACTAATGAATTGGAACTTGATAGCCTTAATTCAAAGTAAAGTACTAAGAGATCCAATTATTCTCTAGCTTTTAGTATACTAAAAGATCAACCTATTTTTGAATTACTTACTCGACGCCTCAGTTTTTTTTGCTTTTCTTTAGATTAATGTCGGACTTGTGGATATCAACAAAGAGGGAACCGAGCTAAAGATTAAAAGAGCTTCTCATTTACCCGTTTCCGTTCCCAGGACAGCGACAGATGTTCTCGTAAAGAGAAAGCCTGTCGAGAAGCACATGGCACATAACAAAGACCTGCGCGCGGAGTCGTTGGAGTCAGAAATGCAATGGATTCTCTTATACCCTGATCTGGATGTTGTACTTTACATTCCCGGCACTAAAGAGTGTTTTTCTATTGCAAAGTACAAAGAATCCATTGGAAAACCGTATAATCGCGTGAATCTTTACTTGTGCAGGAAAAGGGACTTAATGAAGGTAATCGCACACCTCTGGCGAAATAATGACGCCCATTCATGTCTTTCTAACCCCCACCCACCATTACGGTACAGACATTCCCATCTTAGCGTAGTGTAGCAGCGATGGCGAAGTGGTGAGAGCGTTTGCCTCGAGCCAATTTGGCTTTGGTTCGAATTCGGCCAGGTGTCTGATTTTTTAGGTTAAGGCTGTTCCCTTTCTCTGGAAGTTTTTCCCTGGGTCTTCGGCTTTCCAGCGTATACGCTGTCCAATTCCATATTAGAAGGCCACAGTTTCAGCAGTGAAAAGGAATAATTTTTTTAATAGACAGATTTTTTGATTACGTGATATGTAAATGACTTTTATATTTTCACTCAGCTGCATTAGCTTCGGACGATACTGATACAGAACAGGCAGATGATCTCGAAAAGGTAAAGGCCAACATTTGGAACTTCCTTTGGGTTTTCTTGTTTATAGCGGAGCTCCCAGCGGCCCGAAGGGCCGCAGAGCAGAAGGAAGGGGAAGCTAGAGGAAATTGCGCAAGGCACGATTTACCCCCCCCCCCCCCGCTGCTAATACTTACATAACTACTGTAACGCGAAAATGGAATTCTTTGATGGTGTTTAGTCACAAATTGAATTTCCTTTAATGTTTTTTCATTAACAGACACTTCATGATTCGTCTGGAGAAATTACGTTTAATATACCAAAGGATTCTCCTGATTATAGTGACCGCCAGGATAAAGAGGAAAGCGAGAAGAAGGCGCCCTCCATAGCTAGCCTTGACTCACTACCTCCCTGTGCTTGGGGTGAACCAAGCACATCAGGCACTTATGAGCACCCGGAGAGCAATTACAACGCGTACTGCGACGTAATGGACGAAGGAACAGAAAAGGACCTTGAGCTGCAAGAAGCGATCTTTCGCTCTGCGCGTGACGATTTTGCCATTATCGAAGGAAGGTAAAATCCTACTAATGCCACCGTTCTCTAAACCTTTTAAGACCAGTCTAATCGTTTATTACGTCCGAGGGCCGGGGCCGGTACCTCCTCTCGCCCCACCCGCCCCCCCCCCCCCCCCAAAAAAAAAAGATAATAATAATAAATCCACATAAAAACGAGACCCATCGAAAATTCAATTTTTTTAAACATTTTTACTAGACTAACTAGGGATAAGAATCCTTTATTGTTGCAGGCTTCCATCTTTCCTTGCCCTCGAGATGAAATTTACACCACTCTCTTTTGCTTCCCCTCCCCAAAACAAAAAGACCGAAACGGACTCTTATGGTCACCTTTTAAATTAAAATTTCTGTAATTATGTTTTTAACTACATTATTTTAGGGAGTCACTTGAGACCTTACTTAGACGGTTTACAAACCAAAGAGCGGTCGACGAAGAAGACTACCAGATCATTCGGGTAAGAAGGAAGCACCTCTGGGATGACACTGTGAGAGCCGCGACCAAAGAAGGCTTCCGATGCAATGTTCGACTGAAGGTCCACTTCATCGGTGAGGAAGCGGAGGATGAAGGAGGACCGCTGCGAGAATTCTTTCGCCTTGCATTAAGAGCCGTATGTAATAATTCGGGTATACTCCAGGGAGCCGACGATCGGAAAACCTTCAGCTGCAACCCCATGCTGTTACACCGCGGTTCGTACTTTTGTGCCGGCCTTATAACTGGGATGTCCCTACAGCAGGGAGGACCAGGACTTCACTGCTTATCCCCCGCTGTTTACGAGCACTTGACTGGTGGTCCAGCCTTGGCAACACCGGTACTACAAGATGTGGCGGACTTCGACAGTAAAATGAGAATAGAAAAGGTTGAGTGTAAAATTCCTTTGAGCCTGTGTCATTATGAAGTTGAGGGCCTCAGTGATAGGCAGAAAAAAAAGTAAAACAATTCAGCCAAATTCCATTTTCTCTAGTCTGATGCAACATATCTCAGTCTCAAAAGAAGTAAACGCTTTTCTGAATTGCTTTCAGGAACATTGAATTGAATTTCTTTTATTTATTTATTTTTTATTTTTTGGACGGTTTTATTTTCAATGTTGTTACAAATATCGTGTAATACCTATACTACTATTACATTTTCAATATTACATCAATACCAGCACTAATACAAATTACAGTCCTATATGTATTACAAGTTTATCATAATTAATAATTTTTACAAGTAAATTACAGATTCTGATTGCAAACAACTAATGAATTAACAAAAAAAAAGAAAACCATCACACGAAAACACACACAAACACAATAGGCACATAGATATATGCTTATATATCTATATAAAGAGAACAAGGCTAAACGATACCAATATCTATAAAAGTTTAGCAATAATTCCTTCCCATCTTTTCCTGAAACTTGCAAACGTCCCATTTTTGTTTGCTATATATTTCTCGGTTTCAAACTTATTTTTAACTTTTTCAGAAAAATCTTAAAATCAGGATATATGCCAGCTTTTCTACATACACAGTTTTCCAAGAATTATAAAATAGTTTATAATATCGGTACTATTTATAGTATCTTTTAAAGTCATAGTAATGTTTTCCTTAATATTCTTTTAGCTTAGGAACTCCTCATGTGTAAGCCAGTATCTTTACTGACCTAGCCTGCAGCCAGCCGATGAAATGGATACTAAGCATATTAATTTTTGTTTTATGATAGATATCGTCAGCAATGAACAAAGACCAATTGGATAAAGCTGTCTCGGAGGAATCAGAGTTTTTGCTGGAATGTGGCATTACCAGAGTCACATGGGAGTTCAAAGAAAAGAGAAATCTTGAGTTACTTTTGTGTAAAAGTAACGTAATATATAGGCCAAAGGCAGCTGTCGATCAGTTTATTGAAGGTCTGGAATTAGTAGGCCTGATGCGGTATATAAGGGAACATCCCTCTGATTTAAAATCTTTGTTTTGTTTTCAACCGCGCCCATTAACTGTACAGTCTTTCAGGCAATTGTTGAAGATAAACTTTACAGAGCCCGGCAGTAACGAAAACAACATTGCGCGGGAGGGAGAGGAAGCCACAATTTTGTGGTGGGAAGAGTTTCTGGACAAGCTGGAGGCATCTGATCCAGAGGGTCTTTTACCCCAGCTACTCATCTTTATTTCTGGGGCAGACAATATTCACTGTTAGGGTTTGATAGGGCGATTGAAATCGATTTTTTCAATTACAAAACCGGTGTAAGGAGATTTCCTACTTCTTCTACTTGCGGATTGGGGATAACACTACCGAGAGGCATGCCTTCCTATGAGGAATTCGAGGACTTAATTGTCCAGGCTTTAAAAGAGGGTTCTCATGACTTTGGACAACTGTAGCTCCTAGTTTCATATCTAAATTAAAGTATTAATAGCCTTAGTTAAGGGGAGGCTGCCCCTGGTCAGCCGACTGCTTTCTAGCACATGCGCAGTTCACGTATCGTCAGTTTAAGGGTGGGCCGATACCAGGTTTTCAAAACGATATGATATCGATACGATACTGGCCTTTTTACGATATCGATGTCGATATTAATACTGTGGCGCTAGTGTCTTAGACGGTCTCTTGAATTCAGTTATTCGTTTTGGCCAAAGTCAGAACCGTCTGATACTTTAAACGTCGATCACTATTCATTTTTTTCTGAGTTGGGTTGCATCAACCACGTGTAGACAACCGGTTAAAGAAACCAAGGAATTCACTTAATGGACAAAAAAAAAAAACTACTCGGGCCTTGTTCAATATAGTCAAATAATAAACACCAGGTGATAATCCGAAGACTGATGGTGTCAGAATGTCGCTGAAGCGAGTATTTGGTATCGGGTATCAGCCTATCCTTACTTGTCACGCGAATTAGGCCCCTTAGTTTCTTGCCTTCCTTTTCTAGCCTTTTTAGTAGGTAATATCTAAACTTTTGAGAAAGTTCCCTTTCCAAGGCTTTTTTTGATATTGATTGTTATACGAAAAGGTGTTTTTTAAGTAGTCTTTTTGTCATTCTGGGCTTATAGGTATATCATATCTGTTTATTTTGCTGTTTTAGAATCCAAATAAACAAGACAAAGGGAATTGCTATCAATTTAATACGCGTGTACTTGTATAGAATTTGACAACTTTTTGCATATTCGGTTTTTATTTCCGAACAAGAGATTACATTGCGCTTAAAATTGAGAAAATATTTGGTTAGCAGACATTGTAATGCTTTCTTATGGATGCATTAAATATATAATCATACGAAGTTGTGCTTTTCAAGTGTTTGTCTTTACTATTTTTTCTTGCCTTCTTTGCTCATGCTGCAACTCTAGCGAGGTCGAAGTATAACTTCAAGGCTTCTTGCCAAGTGTTTGGGGTGGAATATCCTTGGTTATTCATTACGTATGCGGCGTATGCATCAAAGTCAGCGTTGCCACTTAACGTTTCTGGTCTTCTGCACTGTGTTTTGCCCCATAACACTATCGCGGGAGCTAAAGTCCGTAACATGTCTGTACCACCTATTTGATAGAAACATTTGATTGCGTTAGCAACAAAATTCTCTAATAATGAAAATCCCTAGACTTTATAAGGCCGAGACTATATAGATACACCCTGGGTGTCGTTAACCACACCCCACCCCACCTCTCTTCCCTGCCCAGCAGTACCACCCAATTCGCGGTAATTCGCCCATCCAAACAAGCTGGACTAAAATTTAAACAAGAAAAAAGTAAATAAACAGGTTAAAAAAAATAAAAAATACCTGAATTTTCAGGAACGAAAAACAATTCATCTGGTATACCATTTGGGCACTCAGCCATGTTACTGGCCCTGATCGGATGTTCATTCCAAGAACTTGCTACAAAGTCCAACTCCTTCTGTAAGACCTCCATGAAGCAGTACCGGAGGCAATAGACTTGCGTGATGTTTCCGTTGCAAAACGCACCAGACGCAGTTAAATCTTTAAATAATTGCAACCACCACTCGCTTCGCGACCTTCTAAAGTTGGACCACCAAGCCTCTATCCTTTGATTGGAAGTCGATGTGACGTATCTGTGCCCGTATGTTTGATGGTTATTGCCAGTATTACCATGAAAAACGTGTTGTAGTGCAGCTACAACAACATTTTCTGTACCACAGTCGGTCCAAACAGTTTGCGGACAACCCTCAAGTTGTTCTACACTGTTCATATAATAGCTAGCAATGAGACGTGAATCATGGTTACTGTGACAGACTTGCAAAAAAATTATTCTGCGAGAGTAACCGTCAATGCAACCACTTATTCCAAAACCAAACGGAGTCAGTTTGTCGTAACCATCAATATGCCAAGTGGCGTTAGGACCTGGGCACCTGTAAATGCGTCTTTGAAGTCATCTTGCTCTTCTTTGCTGAAAACCAACAGGATCAATTTCCTTAAGGAGCCTCATAACAGTGTCACGAGATACACTTAAGTTGTGTCTCGTCCTAAGACATCTTGTCATAGCGCGATATCCCATCAAACATCCGGGGTCATTAAGTTCATAACGCACAGCTCGCATTTTTTCGTTGGCCGTCGACTGACTTCTTCTCCTTCGAAGATTGTATTTATTGTTGATAAGATATTTCAGCTGTCTAAGACTTATTCCAATTCCGTGGTACGTTGCAAGAAAAATAACAATGCTGGTATACTTGTAGCCCACACTCCAGTACGAGCGAATGCAATCTTCAAGCGATGCAAAATGACATAGAAAGAGCGATGTAGGTAGTGCATCCGCAGAGCAACACTTGTGAAATATGAAAACAGCTACGAAATATCTCATCAAATTCGCCATTTTGATCTGTTAGGTAAAAGGCAAATATAAGGCGATCACGAAAGGCTTACTTGGTCACGCGACGAATGCCGAATAATGTCCTTTTGTTATCTCAGGCTGCGCGTTTATGTGCCGGTGTGGTGTTGCGTTACGGTGTTTTGTGTTTGTGTTTTGGGTTTTGTGATTGTGTTTCAAGTTTTGTGTTTGTGTTGTAGGTTTTGTTTGTGTTGTAGATTTTGTAATTGTGTTTCAAGTTTTGTGTTCAGGTTGTAGGTTTTGTGTTTTTGTTTCGAGTTTTGTGTTTGTGTTGTAGCTTTTGTGTTTGTGTTTCACGTTTTGTGTTTGTGTTGTGGGAATTGCGTTTTTGTTTCACGTTTTGTGTTTGTGTTGTGGGAATTGCGTTTTTGTTTCACGTTTTGTGTTTGTGTTGTGGAATTGCGTTTTTGTTTCACGTTTTGTGTTTGTGTTGTAGCTTTTGTGTTTGTGTTTCTAGTTTTGTGTTTGTGTTGTGGGAATTGCGTTTTTGTTTCACGTTTTGTGTTTGTGTTGTGGGAATTGCGTTTGTGTTTTGTTCTTATCGGCCACCGTAGGGATAAATACGTGTGATAATGGCATCCTGCAAGACTGAATGAATGGCCTTTGTACGCTCAGATTGATTCAACGATTTCAAAAACAGTGACCGCCAAAAATGTCTCGCCGGATGTTTCTTCCACCAAAGTGTCAATTAACGTGTCACGCAAGGTCATGTACCTCTGATGTAACAGTTGTAGACCTCGTGTTGTGTGAAATGGCTCGTATTATTCATCAAAAGGTGTATTGTAGTGTGATGTCTGTTCGGTTCTTGAAGAAATGGCAACGGTTTCTGTGGAAACGCTACTCAGGATTCATGTGTGGCTTCGGTGTATAAAAACGGCTGAATAGTCTGACGTTATTCAGACTGTTCTTCAGCAAAATGCCATTACAAAATCGACTGGCAACCCGCATTATACTCGAGGGCATTATACTCGAGGGCCTTTGATGTTGGTACACTGTGCTCCAGGTAAGCTTTCACTGTGAAAAGCAAAAGGCAATTTTTAATCTAGTCAGTACTAGGCCTCAAGGATGGAGGAATTTTTCTCTGATATAAGGTTTGTGCACACTAACGGTAAATAATAGCGCGCCATTTTCGGTTTAAAAAAATTCAAACTGAGTGACTCAAGGCGAAAACAGAAGTCACCATAGACTACTATCTACTCACTATAGACTACTATCTAGGGATGGTTATGGGGATAATGAACTTGATTTTGTTCACGGAGGCCCTTGAAGATCTTAAGGTCGTTGTTGGCTTTTAATATTTGCTGTGACTTATGCCCATAGCGTATGGCTGTAGGATAAGTACACAATTGTCACGTCAAAATCACTGAAATCAAATCATATACAATTTTTCTTTCGCACCAATGAACACTGAAAGCATGCACGTGTTTAAGACCAACAGGCCGTTTTGTACCTAGTCTGCAGCCTGCATTTTGTCCCCGGTCTGCATTCCCGATGCCAAATCTGCAGTCTGCATTTTGCACTCACCCAACGGTTCGTTTCGGGGAATATCTGTTCCGAAGGCCTAAAATCGCCTGAGGTTTTCTAAGTTAATTGCAGTGAAAGCTAGAGATTTCTGTGGCGAAACATCACGTCGTACTTTCGTAAGAAGATGACTTATTAGTTTCTATTGTTTTTGGGAGGGACAAATAAGTCGTTTAAAAGTAGAGTCAGCTAGCATTTAGGTCAGCTAGCAAAGTAAGGTCAGCTAGCATTTTCGGAGAGCCATCGGCAGCTCGGAAATTCGGCGGATAGGATTCTGTTTCCTAAAATGTTCTACGGCCTCAATTTTCAGCTAAAAAATGGGAACAGAACAGTTTGTAGCTTACACAAATACGCCTTTAAAAAGCTCTGAAACAGTTTTAAAATGCAGAAAATGATATTTCAAGTATTTTGCTAAATTTTACTCGTTGGGTGACCCTGTTGTACTGACCGCCATGAATTCGCTATGTGGTCGTCTGACTGATGTGCAAGGTTTCAAATAAGCTAAATACCCGGCAGGTTGGTTTCAGCGAGCCACGACGATGGAATCAACTCTAATGTTAGTCTTCTGTATGAAAGTGAAAATATGATGGCGTGACATGACAGCTTGGGTCATGCTGTCTTACAACTTGTTAATTGCCTAACTACAAAAACTAGAATACGTTTCATAACAGTGTAGATACTAATGTAATTTATACGTACAAAAACGAGGCTAAACTGTGTTTTCATTCTTAATCTTTAGGTATATTCTGGTCTATACAAGAATCCACGAACGTTGGCTACTCCCGTCAATAAAGTGGAAAACCTTCTGGAAGCATTGAGAGAAAATGTATTTGTAGCTATTAACATTCAAGGCTATAAGAATCTTCCTGTAATAGGAAAGGTGAGGTCAGTGAACGCAGAGGCGCCGACTCCACGTTTGACGTAAAATATTGGAGGGGAAGCTGGAAAAAGGAATGGAAGCCTTGGAAACTGTCAAACAGAGAACTTTGGACAGACAGGTTACCAAACGAATGTATACTGCTTGTGGATTTTTAACTGAATTACACAAACAAGCTACCTTACGAAACATACAAATACCTGCGAGATACGTATCAGAAGTTGGAGAGAAACCAGCCAACTGAAACTAATGTTAATTGCAAATTATACAATTTTTATTCTACTAACGAACGAAGAGTAAAGCTCTCTACACTCTATACTGAGCGTTCCTCTTTTTTCTTTCGTAAAATCCCGTCAGATTGTTGTGTAAATGTTGCTTTTTGTACGCCCGTCATGGAATCTCAATATCACTGCAAGATCTCTGATTTCTATAAGCTTTCAGAAAATTTCCTTGTGTATGTTCAGCAATCAGCTCGATTAAATGTTAGAGAATTTTTCCTGTCCATGTTCCTTTTGATGACTGATTGAACTATTTTTGTTCCTTAGGTATATCCATGCACCGATTTTTTCCGCTAATATAAGAAGCGACACGTCGATGGAAATTTGTATCGCCATCATGCGCTGGAGAGTTTTTTCGACATTTTGCCAACTCTCAAAATGTCGACGGAATTTTCCATCCAGGTTTTCTTTCTGTCACTGAAATGTCGATCTAAAATTCCGTCGACACTTTGCAACTGCGTGCGTTAGTGAAATGTCGATGGAAATTCTCGTCGACATTTTCCTCCTAGTAACAAAGTGTCGGTGAAAAATTCCATCGACATTTTGAACTCCGTAGAAAAATGTCGGTGGAAAATTCCATCGACATTTTGCTTCTGGATGTAAAATGTCGGCTTTTTACAAGCAGCAGAAAAGTGTCGGTGAAAATTTCCATCGACATTTTACTTTTAGCAGTAACATGTCGATGGAAATTTCAGTCGACAGTTTGCATTTGGCAATTATGTTCTCATTTAACGTTTTTTTATCACGAAGTTGTCATTTTCGGCAAAACTATACCCTTTTGAACGTTTTCTTGTCAAGGATGTAAGAATGTTTTCATGGTTTCGGCAAATTTTTTATTTTCTTGTCAAATTGTGACATTTCTTTTTGTGTCTGGCAATAAATCGCTTATCTACTCAATTTTTGCCACTTGAATCTGGCAAAAAGTGACCATTCTTACCGTTGTTTTTACTTGCTGCTAAACAGATTCTCAACATCGTCCCGTTTTGCTGATATTTAATGTTTTCGTAACATATTGTTTTCGGCAAAAAAACGTTATGTTGAGTCTTTTTTGTCATAATTTAAAACAACTCGTCAAAAACGGCCTTTAAGGCCAGTTTTTTGCCCAATTTACAGTATTTCTTTGGCAAAAAGAAGGAGAAGTGGCTGAATTTGTCCGTAGATTTCATTTTAGAATATCCGGAGGTGTTTTAGAACGTGTTTTTTAAAGTTTAAGTAGTGAAAAATATTAAACAATAGTTTCAATCTACCCTTGAGGGATAATTTAAATGCTGTCGCCTAGCTGTCTGCCAAAGACAATACAGAGATACCTCTTAGAACTCGGCTTTTCTTTGTGAACACTTTTCCTATTAGGTAATCACTGAGGCACTAACAATCTGAAATAGCTAGAATTATTTTCGCCCCTTCTAAGGTAGAATGCGGGAAAAATACTACTGGAGTCATAACTTTGCCCACAAAACGAGATGCTGGCCCCTCTTAACGATACCTTGTAAAATTTTCTTTCCTTTTTTTAATAGAGGAGCCTCCCCCAGGCATATACGTTGCATCCGAAAAATACTTTAATTAGGCAACCCACTGAATCGAAGCACTAAATTTTGAATGCTATTTATCACCAGCGTCAAAATGACAATAGATCGATTGCTATTTTAGTCTCGACAAGGCCAACTGAAAAATACGATTTCATTCCAGTTCCAAAATTATGAAATATGCCAACCTTTTGTCTAAAAGAAGCAGTGCGTACAAAAAATGGACCCGTTTATTTGCTTCAGCTTGTCTTGACAAAAATATATGCATAGAAATGTCGAAAGTAAGTCTACTCTTGCTTTAAGTTTTCACGACTTACAGGTGTTTACACCTAACCCCGAACAAAGGAAAGAAACATCCTGAAGAATTTTATTCTGTCTTCGGCCTTGGTCTCTCAAAAGATGTGCACAAAACACACGCTGGACCTTGAGTCAGGCAGGGGCATCCAACCAGTTATTTCTCTAGAATACCAGTTCGGAACCGCCTCACAAATTCGGGTTCAATCGTGGGAAAATGTTTGCCTGCATGTCATCTCAAACCCTAACCTTTGTAACATAGGAAAATTAATTCCTTTTGTTTTTGGAGGGACAAATAAAATACGTCGTATATAATACGAAATTAAGTCAGGTAGCATTTTTGAAGAGCAAACAGCTGCTCAGTTAAATTCGGCCGATAAGATTTTGTTTCCTATAACGCTCTGCGACTTAAAAAAAGTTTTAGCCACAGAATCCGAACAGATCAACCTGTGTTATCGTATTTAAATTAATATCCATTTTGAAGGCCCTGAAACAATCGGAGAAAACAGAAAATGACATTTCATGTATTTTGCTTACATTTTCCTGTCTGGTGCCCATGTTGAGCGTGCTGCAGATTTACAATAACTGACAAAGATTAAAAGTGTTTGAATTTCCTTACAGTGGCCAATTTACCTTATTTTAACTGAAGCTGTTATCAATTTGAAAAGATACCTTCACGGACCCACCGAACCAGCATCACAGCATCTTTAGAAACTAATTCCTGACATTTTAGTTTTCAATGCGGCTATCTGATTAACCATATTTTCTGAAAGCCTTTACCTTTCAACAGCATCGTTTAGAACTGCTGGCCGTGGCTAATACAGTCAGTAAACACAATGCAATTGGCTCTCCTCTTTAAGCTTCCCACAGTCTATCCTAGTAGGAACGTGGTCTAAATTTCAGCTGTCACCTCTGCTTACCTCTAAGAGTAAGCGACCAGAAGAGATATAGGAAAAGCAAGCTGCGTAAAGGCCTGTTTACACATGCGATTTTTGGTGCAATTTTTGTCGCGCTCTCCAATGCAACTTTTGTCGCAAATGTAAACTAGCAGTGCAATATTTGCTGCAATTTCCCCCAAACCGCCGCCAAGTTGCATCAATCGAAACCTCTGCGATATCGCGGCGACAAATCGCACACAAATCGCCGCTAATTTACACTCACTTGCAATTTATATCGCGAGCTTGTGTGCGACAAAAATTGCACTGAAATGTGCGACAAATATTGCACAAAAAATCGCGTGTTTAAACGGGCCCTTAAAGATCTGCGAAATGTGGAAGTGGACGAAAAGATAAAGCGGGTTGATATTGAGAAGAGACAGAGCTCCCTTTTGTCTCCTTCTCCGTCTCTTTTTCCAACTATAATTTTTGATATCGTTTGTTATTTTTGTGGGATCTTCATAACAAAATCGGGAGGTTTTTCCAGATTTTCGGGACGACCCTCATTACTGTGTAGTGCTGTTCAAACAGCAAGTGTTAGAGTTGACACCCCTCGTCGTTTTGTTACTGACCGAAGAACATAGTTGGCGAACTGTATTTACGACAGTGATTGCACAGGCATATGCCTGATGTGTAAATTAACATGTTACAGTAGAATGTCAATTTATTATACCACCCGTGGAACCGAACTAACCGCAAGATCGTTAGTGGATTGACAGAACTTCGCGCCTTGAATTACTTCTTGCTTTGAAATCCTGGGCTCACCAAAGCTCCCCATGAAGAATTGTATCAGGCTCTATTTTTCCTTTCACCCGTCTCGCCTGAATGTTTCACCGAGCGAAACGAAAATAGAGCCTGATCGCAGGTTAGTTGCTTGGTTTCTTCGTGACAACTGCCTGATAAGACCATTGATTAGCATATTACGCGGAAAAAAAGCAGCTACGCTTGTTGACTATAAAAGCCTTGTTTTCAAAGTCAT
Source organism: Siderastrea radians (assembly GCA_964017195.1). Lineage (NCBI taxonomy): Eukaryota > Metazoa > Cnidaria > Anthozoa > Scleractinia > Rhizangiidae > Siderastrea > Siderastrea radians. Next base: position 6,797,919 of record OZ024889.1, on the reverse strand, counting down.
TTGCCAACCGCCCCATACAATCCTTTTGTTATTAATGAATCCCTTTTTGATTGCTTGGGATGTTTTTATGACCTGTTGCCCAACTTCTTCGTAACATCTGGATCATAAGACTATTAATTAACGTATTACGCGGGAAAAATGCAGCTACCATGCACGGCTACGCTTAATTTCTTGACAGTATTAACGGCATTGTTATCAAAGTTACCTTGCTCACCGAATCATCCCATACATTTCTTTTAAATAATACTTTCATTGCTTGGGATGATTAAACCTGTTATCTAACCCCTTCATGACCACTGTCTATAAAATGTGGTCTACGCCTTCTTAAATATAAGCGCCTTCACGTATATGATTATTTGATATATTCACTCTCATTCATAAGCCCCGGGGGGGGGGGGGTACTCCCGTCAATTTAGGATAGGTGTGGGCCGCCAAGGTTCTCAAACCCTGACCCTATTTAAGAGTGGAAAACCGAGAATTGATGGCCTTTTAAAAGCCCAAAACCAGCGACACAAACTATAAACGTCCTTTTAAAATCGCTTTGTTAAACTTAATAACGTGTATTCGTGCGCGTAGTTCAGTTTTAACTGACCGTATCTTTTTTTGCTTTGCGCGTTGAGGTCAGTGGATACTACAAGTTAGTGACTCTATCTAAGGAACATCTAAGGATCATAATACCAAAAAAATACCAGAAAGGATACCCTATTTAAGGACTGAGCACCTCAAAAACCCTACCCTATCGGGCGGCACATACCTATGTAGCGTATATATGTCAGTGATGTCATAAGTTGATTCGGTCACAGGTTGAATTTCTACAAGGAACGAATCCAGCTAAGATAAAAAGGTTTGGCAGCTGTCATCAAAGTCATTCAAGACCAGAGTCCACTCTTCATTCAAATCAATGAAAAATAGTTGGCATGATTTTACAACCTGTTGTCTGGCTTCTTCGTGACAAGTGGCACACAAGGCCAATTAGCCATTAATTAACATACAACGCGGAAAAAAGCAGCTACGCATTCTTGACTATAAGAGCCTTGTTTTTAAAGTTACTTGCCAGCCTTACCACTCCATTTGATGTCAGTGATGCCATTGGTTGATTAGGCATTGGTTGAATTTCTATCATTGCCGAATCCAGTTGAGACAAAAAGGCTTGGCACCTATCATTAAAGTCATTCAAGACGACAGCACAACGATTCAACCTCAATGTTGCTTGCCCCTTCTAGACTTCTAGAAGAAGCAATATGAAGTGGCCTGCAAGTCTTTTCGTTCTTTTATTGGTTCGAACAGTGTTTAGCGCATCTTTGAAACCTGATGGTAAGTGAAACGCAACGTCACAGTTATCACATAAGCTCACAAAATTAACTTGACTTATTACATACTGAAGACTAGTATTATGACTGCATTGGTTCTTCTCTCAATAGTGCAAATTTCGGGAAAAAAATGTTTTCGATTCCGTTAAGACCCGTTCATTGCGATTGTGGTTTATCCGAACTTATAGTTTGCGCATGGGAGCTCTACTTAGGAGGCTAGAGATATGATGAATACAAAAAGAACTCTCTTTTGCCTTGTATTTCAGCATTGTTTCGGATAGCCTGCGCGCAGACGTCGACTATTTCCTTTCACGTAGGCTAAATTTCGGAATTTAAGCAAACATGTATGGCAGTGCTTCGCTCGACGTGCAAAAAACGACGTGAAAGGTTCCATGGTTAGGATGGTACGCGGAAAATATTGATAAGCTGCGTTAGCAGCCATTATTGTTCAACGACCCAGAACTGATAATAGGTGCATTTCAGTGCCCACCGCAGAGTATTTTTATATTGCCGACTATTATAATTTAATAACTCGGAATTCAAGCAAACATAATTTATTCTGTGTCAGCAGTTTAGAAACCGCCGCATTGGTGGCCACATAATTTCAACACAGGAATTGTTTTTCAGCGATGCAGTGAGGTGTGACAATTGAAAACGACAAATTGAGCTGTTTTCCACTATGCACCATTTGACGCTTTCGCTCCAGGAGATCTTTGAAAACTCGCTTTGAGCCTTTAAGGTCTTGGTTCCGGTGAACTTCAAAACAGAATCACTGCAACGGCACGCAGTGGACGGCAGAACTTGTTAGTTTTCAGGTACTATTTTGTCGGGAGGCATTATTATGAGCGTAATGGATGAGATCTCAATTGCTATTTAAAAATTATTGTTTCAAGATTAAAAAAAACAAAAAAACATATTTACCTTTTCGCTAAGCTGAGGGTTCTTGGGAAACTGGAAATTGATACCCTCAGGTTTTGCAAGTTTGTTTATCCTTAATTTCCAGTTGAAGAATATTGCACGAGGATGAAGTTCATCCACACGCTTTTAGCAAAAAAGAGATATGACTTGTCCAAAATTAAAATAATAATTATACAATAACCCTCGACCGAAAAATGTAATCGGGAAAAATCGATCAGTACAAACCAATTTCAATCCGGGCTTGTTAAATTACATTGAAGTCGCGTTTATATAACGAACTGTCGCTTATGCATAAATTTTCCCATTTGTCTGAATGGCTGAATCAGTACCTGTAAATTACACAGCAACCCGTGGCCGATCACTAATACTAGAAAAAGGTTACAGGGGAATTGCAGCGTATAGTAGAAGAATACGTCATTGCTTAAAGGGTTTGGTGTTGTGTTCTAATATTACAGGGGAATTGCAGCGTATAGTAGAAGAATACGTCATTGCTTAAAGGGTTTGGTGTTGTGTTCTAATACTTTTAAAACCGAAATGCTGTTGCTTCATTTTCTTTGCTTTGTTTTAACTTTATAAAGAATTAATTCAAAGTTTTTCTTGTAACCAGTTGAATCAGAGTCTTCAAAGAAAACACAGGATCAGCTGAAGGTAGAACCCTTAGAAAAGATTCCATCTATCCATGACCGTGACATTGAAGAGGAGAATCCACTGATTGCTGGAACCGGAGACGAGAATTTACCGAGCGACGGAGTTGCTGAAGTCGGGGACGAGAATTTACCGAAAGATGGAGTCGAAGACAGCCCTCCACCGATTGATGGAGTCGGGGATGAGAATATACCGAAAGATGCAGTTGAGGACGACCCTTCACTGATTGCTGGAGCCAGGGACGAACATTTTCCGGAAGACAGAGTTGAAGACGACCCTCCACCAATTGATGGAGTCGGGGATGAGAATATACCGAACAATGCAGTTGAGGACGACCCTTCACTGATTGCTGGAGCCAGGGACGAACATTTTCCGGAAGACAGAGGCGAAGACGACCCTCCACCAGTTGATGGAGTCGGGGATGAGAACATATCGAAAGATGCATTTGAGGACGACCCTTCACTGGTTAATGGAGCCAGGGACGAGACTTTCCCGAAAGACAGAGTCGAAGACGGCCCTCCACCGATTGATGGAGTCGGGGACGAGAACTTAGCGAAAGAATCAGTTGAAGACAACCCTTCACCGATTGCTGGAGGTGGGGATTCATTGGAACGTCCAGCTGTTTATGAACAGATGAATGATCCAACTGTTAAGGGAGATACCTTGTGATGTAGCCTAAGGCACCACAATCCTTAGTACAAGTAAAACACTATTGGTGGATTCATGCGACAAAAAGTGGCAATGAACACCAGAACTAACACGCCTTCATGGTTAATCCAATTTTAAGACTGGGAACAGCCATGTATACCTTTTCCTGTGCAATACAATTTGAAAAATACACAAAATTTGACCTTCGCAAAATACTCTTCACAGCGGGAGCAATGTCTCAAAAATGAGCATTTTAAAGTCTTTTGGGATTAACTTCCAATATATAATAGACCGGAGAACTGGCCGGGGAAGCTATGACCCGGCAGTGTAAGATCAGCTATACAAAATTATTTAAAATATGACTTTTAATTTGCTAAATATGGTTAAAAATATATATCATTGTTTCAAACTTAAGTTATTCTAGAAGGAAACAGCTCCGTAATTAATAACTGAACACTCAAATATTTGCCACGGCTCCTGAAAAGCAGTCACCTCTTCAGATATCACAAACAAATCAACTAGTGTGCTTGCGCAGTTGTTTTCTTCGGGTATCAGAGTAACTTAGGTAAAAACCATCATGTACGATCACTGACGGCTTTTTAACATTGATGATGCGTGATCTTAAACGTATTTGTTCAAAAGGTATCCTCACACTCACTCAAACGGCTGTGCGAAACAACTTTACAATCGTACGTGTGTTGACAATGTCGCTACACTCGGACTAGAGAGGCAATTTAACCACATATAATTGAACTTCAACAAAAGAGAGGATATAACAGTGACATTCTCTGATGATGTTGAGCATTAGTAAGTTTTTTCATAAAGCATTTCAACGGAGTTTTTAACTATTTTGATTTACCGGCGAATATGTCTATTGACAATGTATGGCATACGCAACTCGTTGTGGTAATGATTTCAGTGCAGTATCTTAACTTTGTTTACAGAGTATCTTGAGGGTGAAGATGATAAAATAATAGACGCTGAGCCAGTTACTGACGAAAATGCTGATCTTTCCGATGTTAAAGTCAATGGAGAAGAGGATGGAAGCATCAACGACTCATCCGACGACACCTATCTTGAAGGGGAAGCGATCTTTCCGGTTACTGTTCAAGAGAGTACTCGAGAACTGAAATATGATTCCGTGAACAGTCCAGCTTTACGTGCTGAGATGAATGATCGACCAGGTAAGACCCCTGTCAGTCCGCAAAGGGAATTTTTATTTGGTTTGACTTACATGCGGGATTCCAACTGATTCTGACAGCGCAATGACGAGAGAAAATGGCTCCTGTCAAGGGCTAAAGAATGAATCTCGTTCTAGGTCACACTATTATATATAAGTCAGTCTTACTTTTAAAACCTTTCGTTCCTCATCTCTATCTGGATGTTCGCGCATTCAGAGTTATTTCTGCAGCTGAAGGTTGGCTAGCAATCAAACGGTTTGCTCTGTAAGGGTCTTAATATGACCAGCCAACATATTATATAATTTGCCATCAATTAACGGAGTTTTATTTTTCTGTAGCGGCTTCTTGCGATTTTGACAAATCAATGTGTGGCTTTGCTCAGGACAGAAATGACAAATTTGACTGGACTCGACGTAAGGGATCGACGCCGTCTTTTCGAACAGGTCCGTCTGCTGACCATACTGGAAAAGGAGGTTTGTTTTAAAACTTGAAGAAATCTTTAAAACACGGAATCTTTTACCTCGCTTCTTTGCATAATGAAAGCTTTAACATATGACAGTTTCTGTTATTTTTCTTTTTAAGTTTTTGAAAACGTAACCTTTAAAGGATTTTCAGTCAAACGTTCACTACAGGGCACAATAACTCATTTATTAACATGTTGTTTACTGTTTCCTTTCCATAGGATATTACATGTACGTAGAAACATCCTATCCTAGAAGGCCAGGTGACAATGCAAAACTTCACAGCCCTCTTGTGAGATTTACAGGAAGAATGTGCCTTAGATTCTTCTACCATATGTATGGTTCAACAATTGGAAGACTGAATGTGATGATCGGTGGTAGAACAGTGTTCTCTGCGAGTGGCAATAAAGGCAACAGATGGATTGGGGCCAGTATAACCACAGCTCGTGGATATGGAATTTCCAGGGTGAGGAATATGTCAATTGCTATTGGAGTTAGTTTCGGGAAACTGGGTGAGGACAGCTAGTTTAAAATCATCAATATTCCACCTTTTGCTCTAGTCACCGACCTTTTTGTAATTATCCCTGAGAATAGCCCTGAAAATGCCTTTTGGTCTGACTAGCGTACCACAATTAAAACAGTGAATAGCGATTTCAGTCAACCAGTTGTACCTCTGGTCTGATTAATCTGTTATACGTCGTTTTCCTATTATTTTTTTGTGAGGAAATGTTGATGTCTCCAATATCGCACAAATATCTTAAGACTGCGAGCTGGTGTGTTCTTAGGTAAAATATATAAAATAGCAAGAGAGGATTACAATTCACCATGGGCGTTTCAGTATGTAAGATAACAATTAAACGCTGCCGGTTAATCTCTTTAAACCTTTGCAGGTAACGTTTGAAGGAATAAGAGGAAGAAGCTTCACTGGTGACATCGCAATTGACGACTTCTCTTTAAGCAGAGGTTCCTGTTCTCCAGGTAATTGAAGGCGTGCCGTGCATGCAATAGCTATGTTTAGTGCCGTCGGTGCATTTTTAGTAACTTCATAAACAACGATTTTTTTTAGAGATTTTCTTTATATAAAATTCAGATCGGCACCTTAAAGGAAGAAAAACTAAGTCGTTATAAAAAGTGATTCCGCCACTCAGTTTCAGACGAGGAAAACATTAAGGAACAAAATTGAGTTAGTTCAAAGACTTTTTTAATTACTTTTGCTTTCAAACTTCCATCTAGACGAAAACTAAAACTTTAAAGACAAATCATTATTTTTATTCAGGATTCGGCAAAAAGCATCCTAGCACGTGGCTTGTTTATGGGTCGGTATATTTTAATACATAGGGGATTCTAATTACTGTGCGCGAAAACGGTTTATATATCATTATGAATAATCATTTTGGACATAACAGCGATCATTCATGCCAGATTAAACCTATTCAGACCGGGGAGGAGGAGGGCGATTGTGCCCGCACTGACTTTGGACGTTAATAACTTTTTTTTTTATAAGCAAGCTAAACCCACCAAACCTGGTGACTTTTTTAAAGATTTATCCTGGAACAATTTGGCGTAGCAAGTGCTTGTCCATAAAGTTTGACGTTACCATGGCAACCACTTTCTGACAAGCTGTTTTTACAGAATTTTAAATTTTCACCTTTTCATTGAAAAATTATAACTTTTCTGAAATAAGTTTTACTGTTTATATCACTTTCGTGTTCTTTTATTGATTTCGGTTACTTTTTGGTCAATTTTTGCAAATTTTAAAGGTTCTGGAAAAATCAAGAAATCCAAGATGGCCGCCATTTTAGAACTTGACGTAATTGTTACGTCATATGACGTCGTCAGCTTATGTTGCAGACCTCAAAGGAAACACTTTTCCCTCCAAGTTTCGTTGTTATAGCTGGTTAATGATAATCTTGTGACTTGGCTCCACGAAATATATGCTCAAAACCAGAACTTCAACTAAATTAAATATTAAGTCCCTTTCTCATGATCATTAGACATTTCTTTGTGTTAAAGGTTTTTCGTTATTGTTGAACACCATTTTAGCGTTCTTGCATTGCTTTATTCCGCTTCTTTGTATTTTTTTTGGGGGGGGGGGGTGCGCTTTCTGAGGTTTTAGCACGGTAAGGTAGTCGAAGATAACGACTTTAATGCCAACGTCTTGGACACCACCTTTTCATTTAATGGACCTCAAAGAAAACATTTTGTGGTGAAGTTGAGGGAGTAGGTGGCTCCGTTACGCCACTGTTAATGTCAATATGCCAATCACAGGCACATAGGTTGTTGAAACAGAGGAAAGTGTTTTATTTAACAGCTGGACATTTGAAGAACAAACAGAATGTTTCGTAAGAACAATCATCGCTATACTTCTGTAAGATTAAACCTTATAACATTCTTTTTTTTTTATTTTCTTCTTGTTTCAGTTGTTGTCCCTTCAGGGAAGAAATTTTTGATGGATAATTGATAATCGATCTTCCAACATAAAATTATCAAATTTCCTTTAATATAATACACTTTCTGCTTATTGATAGTTATCAAAAATAAAATAATATAGTTATCTTTTTGAAAGAGTTGTTCAAAACAATACACAAGGTAATAACAACAGCATGAAAAGTAAGCTAAGAGACAAGAGCTGCTATTAATACAGTGGCAGATATAATGTCCAAACATAATTTTTATCAAAAAAAATACTCAGACGAATTTTGTTTAGCCTTATTCCTAGAGAATATAAACTGCTTTTTAGATTGTCCTGAGCTGTTCAGCTGTGTTTCCTCTGCCACTGTTTTCAATTTATAAGCAAAAGTTTTTTTTTCTGAAAACGACAATTACCCTTCAAAACTAGAGCAGAATATATTTCTTTTTTGCAGAATTAGAAACCCCTGCTAATTTAAATATTAATTTAGTCTTCTAAACGTTAAATGATCACGTTACTAATTTTCTATTATAAAGCGTGGCGGAAATATTCACCACTCACTCACTGGTGCACCATCTCTGGAAGATCTCTCATATCTGCAGACAGAAACAATCCAATCAACGCCGCTGAATGCCAAAGGCGCTGCGAAACCAGAAGACCTGGATGCAAGGCTGTCGAGTTCTGGGAAAAGTACAACTACGCTTGCTTCCAGTGCACCGATACGTCAAAAATAACTCGCTACACCAACACTCGTGACCTGGCCTATCCTGTATTTGTCTGGATTAAGGGTAGGAAATATCAGTAGTGTAGCACCTCTCAAAAGCTTGTATTTTCATTGGACCGCTATATGTAGCAGCTCTATTGTTTTTACGCCTCGTTCTTTGTTTCTTTTGTTTGTTCTATTGTTTAGCGGACCAATCGTGGAAGACCTTACGACAGCTGCTACACCACCCGAGAAAATATGTTTAACTTAAACATGACTTTAAGCTCATTTCCTTAATGTTTGTTTGAGGTAATGATATATTTCTGGAAATCCATTTGTCCTTTACACTTACGTGAATACTTGTGATTTTTAAAAAAAAAATTGCAGTAGTCAAACTCCTTTTACACTGAGAACAAACAAAAGGTTTCTGTCACAATTCGGGCGAGTTCTTCACATTCCAAATCTGAACTGAAAAACGATCTATTTTTCCTGTAAACTACCAAAATAATGTTCTAAATATGCTCTCATTTGGTTTTTTCTGCAGGCCCTCTACCTCCTCCTCCCTCAGGTAAAAACTGCTCATAGTTATTTACGTTTTATCACCTTTGATATAAATTATTATTAAAAACTGGACTAGGTATATTGGATTTCCAGCATTTTATTGGCTAAACGGAGCTAGACTATCAGCTCATATACCTGCTGCGACCAAATATGGTTAATGACCACTCAACAACAAAGTGAGCTGAAAGTTGTTTCCTTGCAAGCAACCCGGCGAGAAAATTAAGCAGAAAGTCCAACAGCGTCACCAACAAACATCACCAACAACGTCGTCTAACACTAACAAGTCAAAATTGTTTAAAGAAACTGTGCAGAAATAGAAATTTAAGCATTAAGCGTTGTGTTTTCAATTAATTTCTTTCATCGATCGTCACTTCAATCATTGAAATTGAACAAACTGTAGGTTTTATTAGGAAGGCTTTCCACTTCAAAATATCAACACAAGACAAAATAAAACACAGTGAAATGGGACAGGAGCATTTAATAAAAACTATCACACATTCATGGCGAGTCGGTGCGAAAATCATGAATCAGTCTAAACAACTACTAAAAAAATACGGCCTCAAACTACCAAGAAGTAAGGAAGGGAGTGAAATTTTTCGGCTTTAACAGGCAAAATTGACACTGGTTTACCTGCACTCGTTGTAGCTCGATATTTCAACAGGTCCAAATGCTTAGATAGAAATCGGATGCCATGTAAACGGAGTTCAATTGCTTTTCCAGTTGTTTGAGTGTTGTTTTTACCATTCCGTCCGCAACCGAGCTCTAAACCGAGAACATCTGCATTTTGTGCTTTGCGTTTTAACAAACTGTGATGGTGAATTCTAATGTTCCTCGCTACATTAATCTTGCTTCTGAGCTGCTTAGAAATTACCTCTTGAAGTTCAAATTTGTTCTGTCTTCAGTCCGATCAAACACGCACATGATGGCTCCGTTGTGCGAACAGGTTACAAACTTGTTCGGTTTCAACTCCAGCAGCTAATATGGTGAAATGGTACAGCTTCAATCCGCTTTGAACGATGATTACAACTATGTCTCAGGACAAATCAACATGTACCATATGTCAGAGCCAATAATTAGAAGGGCTTTTTTTCCCCAAAACGTGTGCTACTTTGTTCACTTTCGAGCAGTTTTCATTGACTCATTCAGCTTTGCAATGAAACGCTGCAACACTTAGCAAGGTTTTGGCGCCGTTTTCGTTCAGTCATGTGATCGATTCTTGTTCCGTTTAAATTTCTTTTCTCATTTTTTCCGTTTTTTCTTGTTTTTCTTTTTAATAGTGGTTAAGTTTTCAATAAAACAATTATTCTACTCGGGCTTGCTGGATATCAAATGATTATAGCCAACTCAGTGCTACACGCCTCGTTGGTTATCTATCATTTAATATCCAGCTCGCCCTCGTAGAATAATTCTTAATTAATTTCATCTCACTCCATAGTCTAAACATTTAGAATGCATTTTCTGTGAGCCTAGAGAGAGAATAAAATCACAGATGAAGGGCAAGCTAGGAGTTCACGCACTACTGTGGGAACATTACCAGCTGTTGTTGCTGTTTTTTTTTTGGCGGGGGGGGGAGGGGGGTGCTAACAGATTACCAGCTCATGAAAAGTTCTGTTCTTTGAGTTTTAACGAGAAAATTTGTTCGATTCAAACATAAACTGGACTCATGCTGAAAGAATGGCAGAGTTTCTTAACACCAAACTCGGCAACGTAAGTTGTTAGAAGGGAGCTTAACACGTTTGATATCTTCATCCAATAAGTTTTTAATTATCATTACCCTTAGCGGTGTGAACATGTTTTTAAATTTAAGGTTATAGAAGTCTGGAGTCAAAATTACATAATCACATGTTTGATTTTCTATTCAGTGTGGCGGAAATATTCACCACTCACTCACTGGTGCACCATCTCTGGAAGATCTCTCATATCTGCAGACAGAAACAAACCAATCAACGCCGCTGAATGCCAAAGGCGATGCATAACTAGAAGACCTGGATGCAAGGCTATCGAGTTCTGGGAAAAGTACAACTACGCTTGCTTCCAGTGCACCGATACGTCAAAGATAACACGCTACACCAACACTCGCGACCTGGCCTATCCTGTATTTGTCTGGATTAAAGGTAGAAAAAAATGTTAATCTTAAACATGACTTTAAGCTCATTTCTTTAATGTTTGTTTGAGGTAATGAAATATTTCTGGAAATCCATTTGTCCTTTACACTTACTTGAATACAATTAATTTTGAAAAGCATGTTTTGCAATTGTCAAACTCCTTTTACACAGAAAAAACAAAAGGTTTCTGTCACAATTCGGGCGAGTTCTTCACATTCCAAATTTGAACTGAAAAACGATCTATTTTAACTGTAAACTACCAAAATAATGTTCTAAATATGCTCTCATTTGGTTTTTTCTGCAGGCCCTCTACCTCCTCCTCCCTCAGGTAAAAACTGCTCATTGTTATTTACGTTTTATCACTTTTGATATAAATTATTATTTTCATCTCACTCCATAGACCAAACATTTAGAATGCATTTTCTGTGGGCCAAGAGAGAATAAAATCACAGATGAAGGGCAATCTAGGAGTTCAAACACTACTGTGGGAACATTACTAGTTGTTGTTGTTTTTTGGCAGGGGAGGGTGCTAACAGATGACCATCTCGTGAAAAGTTCTGTTCTTTAAGTTTTAACGAGAAAATGTGTTCGATTCATACACATACTGGACTCATGCTAAAAGAATGGCAGAGTTTCTTAACACCAAACTTGGCAACGTAAGTTGCTAGAAGGGAGCTTAACACATTTGATATATTCATCCAATGAGTTTTTAATTATCATTACTCTTGGTGGTGTGAACATTTTTTTTAAATTTAAGGTTATGGAAGTCTGGAGTCAAAATTACATAATCACATGTTTGATTTTCTATTCAGTGTGGCGGAAATATTCACCACTCACTCACTGGTGCACCATCTCTGGAAGATCTCTCATATCTGCAGACAGAAACAAACCAATCAACGCCGCTGAATGCCAAAGGCGATGCATAACTAGAAGACCTGGATGCAAGGCTGTCGAGTTCTGGGAAAAGTACAACTACGCTTGCTTCCAGTGCACCGATACGTCAAAGATAACACGCTACACCAACACTCGTGACCTGGCCTATCCTGTCTTTGTCTGGATTAAAGGTAGAAAAAAATGTTAATCTTAAACATGACTTTAAGCTCATTTCTTTAATGTTTGTTTGAGGTAATGAAATATTTCTGAAAAAAATGAAATATTTCTGGAAATCCATTTGTCCTTTGCACTTCCTTGAATACATTTAATTTTGAAAAGCATGTTTTGCAATTGTCAAACTCCTTTGCACAGAGAAAAAACAAAAGGTTTCTGTCACAATTCGGGCGAGTTCTTCACATTCCAAATTTGAACTGAAAAACGATCTATTTTTCCTGTAAGCTACGAAAATAATGTTCTAAATATTCTCTCATTTGGTTTTTTCTGCAGGCCCTCTACCTCCTCCTCCCTCAGGTAAAAACTGCTCATTGTTATTTACGTTTTATCACTTTTGATATAAATTATTATTTTCATCTCACTCCATAGTCCAAACATTAAGAATGCATTTTCTGTGGGCCAAGAGAGAGAATAAAATCACAGATGAAGGGCAATCTAGGAGTTCAAGCACTACTGTGGGAACATTACCTGTTGTTGTTGTTGTTTGGCGGGGGGGGGGGGGGAGGTGCTAACAGATGTCCATCTCGTAAAAAGTTCTGTTCTTTAAGTTTTAACGAGAAAATTTGTTCAATTCAAACACATACTGGACTCATGTGAAAAGAATGGCAGAGTTTCTTAACACCAAACTCGGCAATGTAAGTTGTTAGAAGGGAGCTTAACACATTTGATATCTTCACCCTGTTTTTAATTATCATAATTGGTTACCCTTGGCGGTGAGAACACAATTTTTTTTAATTTAAGGTTATCAAAGTATGGAGTCAAAATTACATAATCGCATGTTTGATTTTCTATTCAGTGTGGCGGAAATATTCACCACTCACTCACTGGTGCACCATCTCTGGAAGATCTCTCATATCTGCAGACAGAAACAAACCAATCAACGCCGCTGAATGCCAAAGGCGATGCGTAACTAGAAGACCTGGATGCAAGGCTGTCGAGTTCTGGGAAAAGTACAACTACGCTTGCTTCCAGTGCACCGATACGTCAAAGATAACACGCTACACCAACACTCGCGACCTGGCCTATCCTGTATTTGTCTGGATAAAGAGTAAGGGAAATTATTAAACATAAAGATGCCGTTTTACTCGCGTCAAGCAAAGATCGTGTACAACTCTTCATTCTAACATTTTGATTGTGGCTACGAAAGTCGCCCGTAGGGTTTTAAAACATGTTTCAAAATCCTACGACTTTTTTCGTGTTGTGTGCAACTGTCGTGAAGATGTTGCACATCTGATTTAGACTACAGTATTCGTGTTGTAGACATGACGTGAGCACGTCGCATACTACAGTCGCAAGGAAAAATCGTACCGTCTAAATTGGCCCTAAGGAGTCTTGTACAATTGTTTAGAAATCTCTGTCTTCTGCACTTACTTGAATTCTTCTGGTATTGTCGTGCAGAACAATTACGGAGGAAATATCCATGTTATAGTAACGTCGCTTGGACGTATGTGCGATTAGCGAATTGACGTTAAAAAATGAACAAAAATGGACTGATCTTCTGTCTTCTGGCTGACTATGGCTGATCTGAGGGGCTGGTCTGGTGGACCAGCTTTTTCAACCTAATTAACAGTCAGTGTTGCTATAAACAAAGCAAACATTTCAGGCGCTATTAGGGTGCATTTCAAATCCCAACTGAAAATATCAAATACTATAACAGTATATATTATATAAATTACTATTACTCGAAGTGTCAATGAATATAATATTAGGCAGCTATAAATTTCTTGCATAGGGGATCTTTGCTGACGCTATTGTTAATAAATACAATGTTAAACTTTACCTGAAAAACTGTCGAGCATCACTATCAGAAGAACACAACATTTTGTTAAAGAATAAGGATAAGGATAAACGCCGGCTTAAGACGATGAACTAAAGAAGTTAAAACATGCATTTTTACATTTGTGTGGTTGGTTGGCAACTCCTGCCACACAGTCATATTAGAAACCTTCATTGACCCTTTTATAAATTTCTTTTTAAGAAAGGAGTATATCTTTTATTGAAGTCTCGATCTCGTCATCCGGCTCCTGTCGTAGTTGCTACATGTGCTTAGTTACTTACTTACTTACTTACTTACTTACTTACAGAGATGAAAGACTGCTTAAGTGAACAAATTAAAGATCGGCCTAGGCTTTGGTTTCATCGATGAAATCAAACCATTCCAAAAAGGCTGATTGGCGGGGTTTAGTCAACTGTATGAATAATTTAAAACGAGAATATTTTATTAATTTATACATTTTTTTTTTTCAGAATGAGCGGATCCATGCCACGGCATAAGGTGAAGGTGAAAGTTAAAACTGTCATTTAACGTTTCAGCTAGTTTCAAATTTCTCGGAGCATTCAAGCAATAGTGCCAAATGAACCGCAATGAACTACAATGAATTACAATGGTAGTCAAAGGTCTTGGGACAGATTCTAAGGTTCTACGCTGTCTAATGCCGTTCCCTATAATACGAAAATAACATTGTGTTAAATACCCCCTACCCACTTACAATGTTGAACCCATGTATCTAGAATACTTTATCTAGAATACTTCTCACACAATTTTCAACATTGTTTTGAGAGGAGAGGGTGTCTTAAAATTTAAGCTGTGTCCCAACGACTTTTGTCCACTATCGTAGGTCAAAAGTACTGTAGAACGTGAAATTATCTCAACACATCCCTATAGCTGGCTAAATATATTAAGCTTTTGTTTCCTTGTATGGCTACTCATTTCCTTTTTCTTTCTTTCTTTCTTTCTTTCTTTCTTTCTTTCTTTCTTTCTTTCTTTCTTTCTTTCTTTCTTTCTTTCTTTCTTTCATACTATTATTCAGTACCGTAAAGAAGACTCACGTGTTCTTATTGTTTGTTTTCTGTAGTTGTGAAATCCTCTCAGATGACGGATCTTTGACAAAAGTGTGGAACCATGTAATGTTTTAGTGCTAAAACCAATGTTACCCTAAGAAAATATTGCTATTTGTAGAATTAGGCAAAGCTTGCTTGCATGAACGAAACTGAGTTTTTTTTGAACACTTAACAGTGGTTTGTTTTCTTAGTGAAACGACAAAATATTGCACCCATTGCGGAGGGAAAAAACGATTTTCAGTGATAATAAGAACGAGGTGGAAAGCAACAACGACAACAACAACAACAAGAAACAAACAAACAGACAAACAAACAAAACAAACATGGATTCCAATACAGAGGAATCAATAAAATGAACATGTGCTCAACATTTTACAAGGAATAGCTTAATTTGATAAACTTAGTTACACAATAACATGTTATCATTCTAAAATTCTCGGCTGATTTTTGCCCTGAGGGCGACTATATCTTGCACGTATGTAATCCCGCAACCAAAGATTAATAAACACTTTTATTTCGAGAAATGCCATTTGTCTTGCCTGTATTTTGTTACTTGTATTGTTTATCTTTGTTGCCCAAAAACGCTTTTAACCCCCCATCCCTCTCTTGCTCAAAATTATACCCCCAGGAAAAAGACCCACCCGGTATCAATGGTGCCTTTCTTCTACATACAGGTACTCTCTCACCTCAACAACGATTCCTTACATGGTCTTGTGTGATTTGTAAATTTCTGTACATTTTGTGACTAAGTGCCTCATGCATGACGAATGGGGGGATTGACCCGTCGGTAATATTAATGTAAATAAGCTGACAACGCGCGTGACGACGAAGGGACAAGCCCGCTCATATGAGACTGTCCTTCTGTTAGCGTTGCCAAAACCAATATTATAACCAAGGAAGTTGCCACCACCCGAAAAAGAATTTAAGGTCATTTCCCCGAAATAAAATTTAACATAGGATTTTTGTTAAACTTTCACAAGTTGTTATTTATCGGTCAATGTTTTGAAAAATAAAATAAAAAGAATAGGTCCCCATGTTCGTTTACGAGATAACATCGTCTCAAGTTACCCCATAATTCCTTGCAATTTCGCCTAACGAACACATGTTTATTTGATCAGTTTCCGCCACTTTCCGTGGGCAGAGGAAGCACATGATTAAAGCAAACCTTGAAACAATGTACTAGATGGAAAATATCGATAACAAGGAACAATTTACTAGAAGTTTTATGGCAGATGCTCGAACCGTTAGACGAAATTGACTAAAAATCTTCCTTACGTGCGTGTTCTTGAGGTCGTGATTTCATCTCCGTGAGTAACGCGTTTCAAGTAATAATTTTTTTTCGATCATGTGATTTTTTTAACTCTTTGAACAAAAAGAGGATGAATGGTGGGGCAAAAATATTTGAAAAAAAGATAGGTCCCCATGCTTGCTTAAGAGTAAATAACTATTCTTTTCTCTGGTGAGCTTTAAGCTTCATAGGAAACCTTTTACTCCCTGGACGTGCGCGCGCTAATGACGCAACAAATCGTGCGCAATAAGGATGCGCAATGCAATACAGGGCAATGACCTTAAGGTGGATCCATCGAAATAGAAGGAATATTTAAAATTTCCTAAGACTTTGTCTAACTGGTAATAGACATTTATCTTGCATTGTGTACTATTTTAGCTGAACAGAAATTAAGGATATCCAAAAAAAAATTAAAGAATTTGCCACATGCGTACATACCCTGCTGTGCCTAAAGACGTGTTCTTTGCGGCATTTAAATAAAAAATATCTCAAAGCAGAATTTTTAAGTTTTCTTGAAATTGCAATATATTGTACTCGACCGTGAGGCATTTGAATTTTTGTATTAAAAAATGGGTCACCGAGCTCGTTTAGCATAAAACTACCTGTTATTTCTCTGAACTGCTCAGCTTTCATAGAAAACCTATCAAGCCGAAGGTGCGCGCGCTCGTGCGCGCTCTAATAACGCAAAAAAACGATGCGCAGAAGGGATGCGCAATGCAACCACCTTAAGGGACTTAAGAGATCCAGCACACAACTGGCTACACTGAACAGACACCGTGGTTAGGAACTTCCACGCTTAAATATATCTTAATGGTTTCAGTAGTATCCCAAAGTCTTTCGCCTTTGCATTCAGAAGGTTAATTTGCACCTCATTGCCTCATTGAAAAGCAGTTAGATTGTTAAGGCCTTGTTCTTGATTTTAAGATCAAGTTTGAACTGATTAATTATCAAGCTAACTGGCGTGGCAAGTCTGAAAAGAGTTTTTTAGGCTTTCTTGCAACTGGTCCAGTTGTTAACATCTTCGTTGAAGGACTCAAGCAAAACCATTCATCCGTACGTATGCCATGTTTGCTAGGCGTCGCCATTTTTGGAATAGAATTAGTGTGTAAGCGTATTTGCGTCCTCGCTACTCGCCATACCCCTTGCACGCTCCCAAGGGAGGCGGGGGAATTGGTGATGAGATGGTAATCACTAAAATGTATTTTTTAATTTAGAAGTTGCGTTATTTTATTTTACCCAATGTCAGTTTGTTTATCGAATTCTCCTTTTTCTCATGTAAACGATGCCTTTTCCACTGGTACATTTGACATCGCCGTCACCATTATAATTGCTACTGAGTAGGGAATTGCGCCCTAAAGGTTTTTAAATAGTTCATGATCAAACTCAACATGTACTAACTTTGCAGTTGCTGCGCCCTCCAAAATCTCATAGTTAGTAATAATAAAACATTGTTAGCAACTAAAAATCGGTTTTACTAAAGCTGTTAAAATATCTTATTTTGTACAGTTTTAACATCATACCACATAACACGCCGAGTGTTTACAATTATTTTACTGGTTTTTGTTATCTATTGGTCTGTTGTTTTTTTTTTCATATTCTATTGTTTTTGTAATCTACTGTGGCTCACGACTACTAATGATTAGACCGGTTTCCTTAACATGAAGCAACTAAATACTACTCCCCTAGGTAGGAATCTAGTCTATCGCAGGGTTGCCCCTACATTTTGGTATGATTCCCTAACGTGATAAAAAAGTGGAGTGGTTTTCACTTGAGTGTCGTACAACCAAAACCAAAGTAAATACTCCAACCAATCAAAACTGACGTAAGCAACAGACTGAGCCAATCAGCACTCGATGCAAATGTAACAGGAGTCAAGCGCAGGAAAAGGCGTGCGACCAATTGCATGTCATGATCGATTTTGTTTTTACTTCCTGCCCGAAAAATTGGCGCTCTAATAAAACGATATTATTCCAAAACCATGACAAAATGTCTGGCCCGAGTGGTGTCGGCGACTCGAAGAAGTTTACTCAGTAGTTGTATGCTGGGTAAATTTTGCCCATACCTATTTTGTATTTAGTTGCAGTGTTGTTAAGGTCCAGTGTCCACAGTGGGGTACATAAGCCCAGCATAATGCCTTCTCGGTTCCCTGGTGCAACTCTCAGGTCGTATGATCCCACTCGGATCTCGAAGGCTAAGGAATTGTGTGTTCGCCCTGCTGAGTAAAGGCCAGAAGAAGGGGCGGTGTTTCAGTCCAGAGCCTTATTTCTCTCTTATAGATTTAGATGGCAGAGAGAACAGGAGCCTAAACACACAACGAGGTGGCCATCCTAGGAGAATGTGAACAGGAGCAGTTTATTTCGGCTGAGACGGGAGGGTCGCACATAAAAGCTGAGCCAATTTAACAAAACATACTCATAACGTTTCCATGTCGTTTTTGGTTAGCTACAATAGCTCAATTGTTTTTATCCAACTATAGTTTTCTTCGTTCAGCCAACCCGTGCGGGTTGTATAATTGCTATAAATAGCTATCCATGTTGTGCAAAAACGAGCACGGTGAACCTTACTTTTTATTTCAGTTTTGAAATGTTCAAAACAGATTTACTAACTGGACCAACGTTAAGAAAATTTTAACAATTCCTTCACTTTCGATGGTAACACCTTAAAGTTAAGCATGAGTAGCGTTGTTCGAACAATTGGTAAGATTTTCTAACTGAATATGGCATCTGTGGTATGGGTTCGTTCAAGTTAAGTGGAAACCCATTACAACGAGTACAAACAACAACACTGGGGTCATAAAAGTGTGGTCGTATTAACGTTATGTAGAGATTAACAAGGTTTTCAGACAATAAGATGACATTAGAAATGATAATTTACCCTTCGGGTGGAGATAAAGTGGCCGCAATAATCAGGTGGCCCTTTATTGTAATACAAGTTTAATCCACCGAGTTGGGGACATGGTTTATTGAGTCCCATGTCAGTATCAACCCAAATTTAGTCTTAGACCAGGTCTAATTTTAACTTCATTTAAATAATCGCTTCTATTATTCCTAGTTTCTTGCAACACACCAGGTCTTAGACTATGAAGCGCAAGGTATTTTCTTCGTATTTCTTCTTCTCTGTCCAGTTATGGTCTCAGCCTCTAGGTTAGAGTTCAATGTGACGTGGTAATAGAGACGAATTAGGTATTTGGTGATGGGGGACGAAACATCACCCACAATGCTATTGGCTTTTGCGACATGCACTTACAGCGCCCGATTTCAGAGCGCACGGCATAATAATTTGCATGTTTAGAACTAGTCGACTGTGAATGGTTAGGCTTTAGGAATACCTTGGGTCTCTATTCAAACCTATTGGATAGTGAGATTCGTCAAAGAGTTCGCGAGCAATTTTTTTAATGACTCCATAGACTGCCTAAACGTTATCTAAAATAGTTCCATGCAGATCAAGCGGCTTTAAAGACGGTCGAAGCGAATTACACCCGCACGACTAGAGGTGCACGAGAAAAATTATGACTCGAGCCACTTTAATGGTTTGCTCGCGCATCGCGGTTATTCTATTTTACGCTCGCTCATTTAGCATTGGTTAACTGCAGTCCTAAGTACTTCACTTTACCAAAATAATGTTATCAATGAAGGACGACAAAGAGAAAAGTTAAATAAACTAGGTTTACTTCATTTGTCGTATGAAATGAACAAGCGCCCGTCTCAAGCCGGCCCACGCCAATGATTACTCCTGTGGGAATTAACATTCGATTGTTTGCGAAAATAATTATTCAAATTTGGATTTTCGCGGGAGATTCAAAGCGTGTTCGTTCTATTGTTATGCGAGTCTCTTCGAAGAGGGAAACCGAAAGTATCAGTGGAAACTGAATGTTGGATTTCGCTTGCACTTTTTATCATTATTTTTCGATCAAATTTGGCAGAAAGCTTCCTTGAACACCAAACAACCAAAGCCCTAAGTCAGAAGATAAGCAATTCATTGGAGAAAAATTCAATCTCGAAAGGTTCGTATTGTGTTTCCTCATACAAACAAAACACTGAAATGGACAAACTTTGACTAAATTTCGCTACTAGTTTCACAAGTGGTAAAAATTTAAGAAAGGTCTCATTCATTTCATTGATGTATATCTTCTGTAAAAGCCGTATGCTAACTAGTACGAAATGAACCTAGTTAACTCGTAATCTCGCAAAATGCACGCGCTGTTGGGCGTTTTTAGGTCATTTTCTCTATTGTCTGACCGTCTGCTATCCTTATTGAATTTAAATTTTTGCGCTGCGTACACATTTAAGTCCGGATGTGTCGCGGCATTGTGGGCGATGACCTCATGCGACCCTTCTAATTTCTCTCCCTACCCACAGTCTAAGAACTCTATTTATAACCGATTAAATTCAGCATCTTCAATATTTTTAGAAGTAGGTTGTTTAAGTGCTCGAAGTCGATCCCGTGATACGAGGAACCTCAAATCGAGATTGTTGTCAATCAATGTGGATAATCCGACCCCTCCCCCCTCGGATCTTGGCTCTAAGAAGTACTAACTCAAAAGCTACCCTGTTCATATTTTACCGCAAATTGCTATTTTTCGTATTACGGATGGATGGGCCTATCTATAGCGAAAGAGGGGAGAGGATTAGTATGTGTAATCAAATGGTGACGAGTGAAATTAGGAAATAATTTCACGCGCGTTTTGTCAAAATTCTAATAATTTCCCGAGCCTTTAGGCGAGGGAAATTATTAAAAGTTTGACAAAACGCAAGTGAAATTATTTCCTAATTTCACGAGTATACCATTTGATTACCTATTAATATCATGGGTGACAAATTACACTCACAATCGTGGGGTTTTGACTTGTTTATCGCATCGACAACTCCTTGAGCATTGAAACGGTTTAACATTTTTCTGAGTGAAATAATGAAAACATCTTGTGACAAGTTTTTACCACGCTTTGACGATTTCGTGTTTTTTGTAACCGACAGCAAAATACACCAGACTCTGAATTTTTACTTGAAAAGTACCAAAGCAAATCGCTTGGCAAAGGTTATCCGCGTTTTATCCGGCAAATTCACTGAATCGTGCACTACGTTGCTCCATCGAGCAAGGCTCAGAAGGCTTCACAAATACATTCAAAATACGCACAGCAAACTTGTTTTAACGAAAGTAAACTTCGGAAGCAAATTTGTATTTAAAAACTGACCTTTATCCCATTCGAAGAAGTGCCCAAATCCACTGAAGTACTTCTCTGAGTTCGCGGTCAATCACTCGATCGCTGCAACTGGCTCGCCGTTCAAAAATTTTCGCTGTCACACTATCAAAAATAATCTCTTCGTTTTAACTCGCAGGTGATTTCTGAGAAGCTCAGTCAATTAAAAGTCAAAATTTACAGATTACCAATTGTGTCCTCAATGAATATTTCCAGAATTGCTGTAGTTCTGCACAAAACATCTTCATCATTAACCTCAACGCCATCTTGGCGCTGAGCTATAGACTCGTTGCCATGGCAATTTTGTAATTTCACATGTGAAATTATAAATTAACGCTGAAATTTCGCGCCAAAATTAAGGAGTAATTTGTCACCCATGATATTATAGTCATTATAAGCCGGAGACGAAGAAAGAAACAATAATTGCAAAATGCACATACATTCCTCATACCTTTCAAATTGTGTTTATTCTGCTTCATGCTTCGTTATTATCAATTTATAAGTTAAAGTAGTGCCCAGTAAAGCATAAAATAAAATGAAATCCTACCACTGCAACTGAATTTAGAATGATAGCGTATCTGCTATCAATTAGCAACTAAATAAGGTAATCAATTTCAATGTTATATCTTGCAAGATGTTAAGGACTTTTGTTGTTTTTTGTTTAGTTAATGTTTTCTTTTGATCGGTGTTTAGTGACTGTCGTGAATCCTTTTGCGGTAAGTAAAATGTTTAGTGACTGTCGTGAATCCTTTTGCGGTAAGTAAAATGTTTTGTCATCTCGCATGGAAAACAGCAAATGCGAAAAGCTATACCAACTTATTTACCAGACACTGTTAGTAATGTTCACTTACTCTAAAAAAGCTCATAAGTTGGGGACAAACATTATTTATATCATTATAGCATTACGTGGCTTTTCAGTTCCGTCATCTGTAGCGCGTCCCAAAACTGCAGAAACATACAAAATATAAACATGTGAGACTTCTTTATGGCAAAATAAGATTATAAGCACAATAAAATTATTAACTGAAGGTCTTTTTTTTCAGGGAAAAGGTCTCGAAAAAGATGAGTGTAATAAGCCTCGCCACAGACTGACTATGATCATAATAGTAAAAAGTCTTCTTAATGTATCGTAAACCACCGAATAAATATTTGACTTGAAAACAAAAAAGGTTAACCGACAATCAGACAAGAAAAAAATGCTGTGGTGTTTTTCAATAGAATGAAGCTCTTGTGATTTAAAATCCACCGACAAACAGTCAGAGAGTCTATGCTGGTGGCTGGTGGGTTTGCTGTTGGAGAGTAGTTAGGTAACTACCTGTTACCTACCTACTTTCTGTCATGTGTCACCTTAGAGGCCTCAAGAATTTCAAGAGACAACAGTTACTTGCAGATTTAAAAGTAAAATTTTTGGAAGTTGTACTTTTCAAGCTAAAAAAAAGTACTTTTCACTGAAAAGACTAATTAACAAAAGAAAGAGAAATAAAAGTCCTGAAAGTACGTTAAAAATGCGGAATATATATGCACATATGGGATACAACGGTATCAATATAAATGTACAAGGTAGTTCATAAATAAAAGTCAAAGTTGCAATTATAGAGTAATATAGTTTGAGAGTTCTATTTACGCTTTTGGTCGATGCTGGGTGAAGAGTTGGTACAAAGTCTAAACTACGGATTCGAACATCAACATTTGAATATAACGCAAAAACAAGGAATTATCAAAGTAATACCAAAAAAACGTAAGGACAAACTATATCTTGAAAACTGGAGACCGCTGACACTACTTAATGTCGATTACAAAATTGCAACTAAAGCCATAGCTCATAGGATTTCAAACGTTCTTCCCAAAATAATCAACGATGATCAAACCGGATACGTTAAAGAGCGTTATATTGGTCAAAACATTAGGCTCATTATGGATATTATGAAAGTAACTGAATTAGAAAACATCCCTGGGCTGGCTATATTCATTGACTTTAAGAAAGCCTTCGACACGGTCGACTGGAATTTTCTTCACAAGACCCTACAAGCTTTTAACTTCGGTCCATGCATTCAAAAGTGGATAAAAACCTTTTACACGGATTGCTCCAGTTGCTTCATAAACAACGGATATGCGTCTGAGTTTTTCATGCCTGAGAGAGGCGTTCGACAAGGCTGTCCACTCTCGGGTATTTTATTTGTCCTATGTGCTGAAATCCTAGCCAATGCAATAAGAACTGACAAAACTATTCAAGGAATTAATATACACAACAAAGAATTTAAGCTTTCTCAATATGCCGATGACACAACTGCCTTTGTCTCTGACCTAAAATCTGCAAATAACTTGTTCCAATTATTGTCAAACTTCCAGGAATGTTCAGGCCTAGAGATTAATAAAAGCAAAACTGAAGGTATGTGGTTGGGCGCGAACAGAAACAATACAACAGAGCCCCTTGGAATAGCTTGGCCTTCCAACTCAATACTCGCATTAGGTATTCATTTTTCACATGATGATGAAGTTGCATATAAGAAAAACTTCGAACAAAAACTGAACTCAATGAAAAGCCTTCTCAACTTATGGTATCCTAGAAACCTCACTTTATATGGCCGTATAACGATTCTAAAATCTCTCGCAATCTCTAAACTCGTATATAATACATCAGTGCTCACCTTTCCTTCGAAATTTGTCAACATGGTAAATCAAGCAATTACCCAATTTGTGTGGAACAAGAAAGTTAAAATAAAACAAAAGACTATGATCGGCCCGAGAGAAAAAGGTGGACTAGATATGCCTGATTTTGAAATAATCAACGATGCACTTAAAGTTTCCTGGATAAAAAGACTCAACGACAGTAATGAAACTTCAAGTTGGAGCTACATACCTTTGAGCTACCTAAGGGATGTTGGAGGCTTGTTTCTACTTCAATGTAATTTTGACTTAAAAGCACTTAAAATTGAAATACCCCTTGCTTTTTACTCGGAAGCTCTCTACGCGTGGGGAAAAATAAATTATTTTTCTCCTAACACCAAAGAACAAGTTTTGAATGAAATTATTTGGAACAATCGCTTCATTAAAGTTGGTGGTGTTTCTGTTTATTACAAAAAATGGCATGAAGCCGGAGTCATTAAAATCAAAGACATTTTCCAAAACAATGCTTTTCTATCTTTTCCTGAGTTCTGCTCTAGATTTAAAATCAAAGCTAACTTTCTTACGTATCATGGAGTATGCCACTCAATCCCTAGAGAATGGGTTAATATCCTAAAAGGAAACATCCAGGCGCCTTTGGATGGTGAAAATAACAATAGAATACCTTTGAATAAGCTCTCTTGCAAATCGGCTACACGATTCTTTGTCAAAAAAAAGTTTGTAACACCTACTGCCGAAAAAAGGATGGTAAAAGCAAATTTGAATGAAAAAACAATACAACTCATATATAGCCTTCCTTTCAAAGTTACTAAGGACACCAGACTTGCCATCTTTCAATTTAAAATTATACATCACATTCTGCCAACAAACTCAACACTTTTTAGAGACGCACTTAAAGAAACCGATAAATGTCACCTATGCTCTGAAAGACAAACACTAGCTCATCTTTTCGCTTCCTGTTCAAAAGTTAAGAGCTTTTGGTCTCATTTTACTAATTGGTGGAATTTCAAAAACTCCGAGTCAATAACTCTTGATGAAAACATGATCATTTACGGTGTTGCCAATGACTTCTCTCGTCGACTTGGTTTAAACCTCTGCTTGATTATCGCAAAACATTACATTTACACTGCCTCCAGAAAAGAAGAAGAGTACTACTGGGAAGCTTTCATGGCCGTTCTTGAAAGTAAAATTCAGATAGAGATGCATAAATCTAAGAAACAGATACAGTTGTAATCCGTAACAATAACTATAGAAATAAGTATATATAAAAATAAACACATATAGAAATAATAGATATAATAACAACAAAAGTAGGCACCCAGGTTTCCTGTTCTCTGTAATATATTCTTTTTTTTTTAGTTTCTGCATGCCCTTTGTGTAACGTAAATTATTCTCTGTAAGTAAGCTATGTATTGTAGTGTATTGTAATTGTAAGTAAGCTATGTATTGTAATGTATTGTAAGTCAGTGTTAATCAATAAACTGCTTTATCTAAAAAAAAAAAAAAAAAAAAAAAAATAGTTTGAGAGGTAAGGACCTTGAGGAAACAGCTAATGGAACATTTTTTCAGCTATGTCCTACGTTCATGTAGGAAGCAATGTTTTTATTATTGTAAAAGGGGACAATTTTGAATTTACATTACTTTGCCACAATTATCAGTTATAACGTTTACCTTGGGTTAAGGAATAAGGTTTATCTTCCTAACCTCCTGGAAAAGAAAAAAAAATGTTAATAAACCTGTTTTCAATGAAAACCTTTTGGGCCCACTTGTTTAAACAAAGTTTAGAAGTGGTTGAACATAATCGCACTCTTTCTCGATTGCAATTTAGCCAACCGGAATATCTAAGCATGGTGTAGTGTAATCAAGTATCAAGGAGGTATATGGCACAGACTAGAGGAACATTTAGCTCCTTAATATAGATGTATGTTCTTAGTTAGAAGGGGCACGGTCTTAGTTAGACTATGTTTTCAAAATTGGTAATACAACTCCGTTGCGAACGTCGCCTATGGCAGCACAACCTCGTCCATAGGGCCTTCTCAGTGAAAAGCGGGTCACGTGCGTCAAAAGAAAATGCCGAAGGCTGCCTATTTTGACCGAATTCTAATGCTTCTAGGGTGCCACCAACGATCAGGGTATCTAGAGGTCATGCAAGTAATCCACTGTGATTTGAATGTCACCGAGGAAATCTGAGTGAACGTTTTATGACTTCAGTTAAATGGCTGTCTAATTATAATCTTTTACACCCATAAGGGTCGACCAAAATACTTATCTAAATTTTGTAATTCAAACTTTGTAAATCCAATCGTAGTCTCTTATCTCAGCATCTGCATTACCATCAATCATTCACTGAAATCGAAAGTTCCCCTTCTTTGAAAAACATCTATCCCGAATACAGCGATCGTTGAGCGAATTTTAATTGAGGACCTGTCAAACCAAAACCAAATTGTTCTCGAGTGACTCTGGCCAATTGCGATAGACGAATGAAGCAATCAGAGCTCGTCTGTGCGAGCAATGCACGATTCGAATGGGTTTTACTTTTATTTTTAACTGACCAACCATACAGCGTAGTAAAACAACAACAAAGCAAACGAAAACTACTTTCAACACCCAAGAACAAATTATAAATTGATCACTTTATATCTAAAGCAAGTTTGCTGTACCTTCTTAACCTAACTTTCTTAGATATAAGTGTGATGAACACAACAATGCCAGCTTGTCTTGGCAGCAGTTCAATAATGATGCATCGGTATTATTATATAAGTCAATGTTTAAATTTTCAAACGATTAGTAGCTGAACAAATACTGCCAGTTTTTTGTAACAACTGGGCCTCTGGTAATGCTTTATCCACGTTCCGGCGATTGAAAAGAAAATGTAAGTACTTCAGGTGTAATCTTCACTTACTTACCTTTAATCCAGACATACACAGGATACGCGGCGTCATTGGTGTTAGTGTATCGTGTTATCTTTGACGTGTCTGTGCACTCGAAGCATAAATAGCTGTGCTTCTCCCAGAACTCGACAGCCTTGCATCCTGGTCTCTTGGCCTCGCAACGCCATATGCAATCAGCAGCGTTGATTGGTTCGTTTCTGTCCGCAGAGATGAGAGATCTTCCAGAATGGGTGCACCAGTAAGTGAGTTGTGAATATTTCCTCCACACTACATGCAAATAAAAACAATTAGTCATGTGATCATCTTGAAGGTGAGATATATTTTTGTAAAATGCCAAGTTTGGCTACAAAGTTTTGTTGACAACTTTCTGTTGTCTAAAACAAAAACGCTTTTTCCTGCTCACGGTTAACAGCTTACAGCTTGGTGCTAATTGACAACTAACACCCTCTTAAAGGAGCACAGTCACGAAGATTTCGCAGATTTCTGGTCAAAACTGTGCTAAAATTATCGGTAGCTAACTTTATCCATGCCCAACATTGTGTTTGAACATTTAGAGGAACATTAACTTCATTTCATTGAAAGAAAACAAACCATGACCATTTAATATCGATTTAATGTCAACACGCTGAAAGAATTTGAAAAGTTTAGCCTAATTTTTTCAATTGGAATCCATTTCCATCCGTGCCATCCGTAGCAACAGACGACAGAAAATAGTTTCAGTGAAGTAATATAGTCTTTGGTAACAAAACTAGACCATTATTTGTCGGCGTTCATTGATGTGAGGACATATTTTTGATTTTTAAAGTGAACTAAAATAGCGTGACTATGCCCCTTTAACCCTAGTACGTAAAAGAAAACTTATACGCAAGTTGGGGGGGGGTACAAGGTGTTGAGGGGTGGTTGGTGGACCCCATGGAGTCCTTGTTGCGTTAGGATATGTCAAAAAGAATCGCCTTTTTAGATAGCCTGTGACGTGCTCTACAAGTCGAGGTAAATATTATGTCTTGAACTGCTGCTGAGGCCTGTGACGTCACCCAAAAGGGTGGCCGAGATGACCGCCATCTTGAATTTTACTCAAAATTAGGAATTATTCAAAAACGGCAGAAATTGAGAGTGATCCATGCTAGACATGTAGAATATGATATAAGTAAACACTTTTCTGCTTAATCTATCGCCGTTTTATGATTTTTCACCGAAAAAAAGGTAACAAAAAATGCATTTTTATTGAAAAAATGGCTCGATCACATGGTGCTTGTGGCGTCATATACCGAGTGATTTTCACTGAACGTCTCATTTATGTGTCTAGGCGGAATGCTTGCAGATATATGGAAAACTGTAGGTCGTGAGAAAAAAAAAACTATTGATAAAATCGAAAAAAAACCGCATGGGGAAGTAACATTCATCCTACCCCTCCCTCTTGTATGTCCGAGAGTTAAGATGGGATTACACGCGAGTTAAGATAGCGTAAGTTAAGATAGAACGGAAGGAGGGATTTTAAAACTTTCTCGCCACTTAGCAAAAGCACCTCGGGATGACAGTGGATTGTTTTGCAATTTCCATCTATTAATTATAATATTATTAGCTTCGAAATGTGATTTTCAAACATCTTTAAAATTTATTTTCGCAATTCCCCTTCTTCTTCTCTTTAAAACATTTTAGAGATCATAAAACATAATACCAACAACAAGCCTGTAGTTCACTGGTACGTTAAAAAAGATGGTTAAGTTAAACGAATGAAACTTCTTGAACACTTCATAGAGAAATGAACCTTTGAAGTATGGGGAAATAAATACTCTATGCAACTCTGCCAGGAGTTGAAAAAGTATTTCCTAAGCCTGCTGAAATGTCACAACTCTCTCACAAACGTGGAGCTGAAAGAAAGATTGATCCATATTTTCGGTTACCGTGTAGAGAAAAATGATTGATTTGATTCGATTAGCTTGCTTTTCTTTTAATATTACATTCTAAGGCTAAGTATAACGGTGAAATCTTATCGCATTATAAAAGATAGCTCCGCAGAAAATTCATTAGCCCCAAAAGAGGTTGGTTTCATGGCCAATCAATGCATGTATATCTCCTGAAAAACATTGTATTTCCTGAAAAAAGATTAGCTGTATTCGTGGCTATTCACACATTGGTGACCGGATTCGCTGCTCGCTAATTAACGTAAAGTTGACATATAAATTTGTTATTTCATTATTTTATTTCATTATTTCATTCTTACCTGGAGCCTGGGTTGGCGCTGAAAAACAAATATATATGTGTTTAAATCCTAATAACAATAAAGCGCTGGCTTAACCCTATTCTGCCTGGGGGGGGGGGCACATTGTGCCCGCGCTGACTTTAACGAATTATAACTTTTAAACGGCTAGACGAATAATCACCAAATCTCGTGACTTTTCCTAAAATTTATCAGAGAAAATTTTCCTATGTCAATGACGTGTCTATGATGATTGACGTTTCCATAGCAACCGTCTTCTCAGAAGTGTATTTTAACTATTTTCTGTCTTTTTTCAGTCTTTTTTTTTCAGGTTCCCCCCTTCGTTTGTAAGAAGATAAAATTTTTACTTTTGTGTGCTTGTTTTGACTAAGTATGTTCCTTAGAACAAAATCATATATTTTGGTGACGTCATTGTCAGCTGTATGACTGCAGGTTTGGGATTCAAGATGGCGGCCTCAAATTCAAAATGGTGGCTTTGTGACGTTATTGTGACGTCACTACACGTCATAGTTGACACGCCATAAGCCCAATCTGTTGAGCTAATGACGTGCTACAAACGTGCCAAGTTTCATCGCAAGAGCTTAAATACTTTTCGAGATCCATAGGGGGGCACTTTGTGCACCCCCCCCCCCCCAGGAGCAGAAACTCAGAAAAAGGCCAGGCAGAATAGGGTTAATTCAAAAGTTCCTTTTACCCAGCCTAATCGTTCTCCTAATACTTGAGCCAACTGGGTTCATTGTTAGAAAAACAAAGAAAAATGCTCGGGGAAACTGGTTAAGAAAATGGCGGGAGATTTACTAAGTAATTTTATGCAGCTCCCAGTTGGCTCGACCACTGCACTGGTCTTGTTTAAGCCTGAACTTTTCTCCTAGATGCGATACTCACCGCAGTTAACATGTAGACATTTCACGATTTTCACTTTAATCTCTAACTAACTTAGTAAAGCAAAAGCAAAGATAATGGCAAAAAGGCCTAACTTTTGATACATATAAGGATCGACCAAAATAGTAAACTAAATTTGGAATTCACACTTTCTAAATCCAACCCTAAATTCCCATTTCACTATAGGTGATTTCGTTAGTTAATCAATGAAATCAAAAGTTAAGCTCAAAACCAAAGAAACAGACAAACAAAAACACATATTTCAAAGGCGCAGCGATTGTTCAGCGAGTTTGCTTTATGAACCTGAAACTAAAACCTAGTAAAGAATCACACCGTCAAGCACAATAGACGAATGCAGCAACCATGTTTTGTTTTACTTATAACTGGATGTCTGAGAAAGTGGAGCGAATGTTCTTTTTTTCAATCGTCTATTTACAGAGCAAGTGAAAACTACTTTCATCGCTCAAAGCCTCTCTGTATCTAAAGTAAGTTTGCTTTAAACCTCTAACCCATTCTTTACTGAGCAGAAGTCTACTGGAAATATATTAATGCTACCATTATACTCGCAAGTCAGCCGAATCAGTAATATTGCATTAGTAGGACATGTCATTGTCGAAATTTTGAAACGATCGGTATTTGAATGAATACTGCTCATTTTGTGTTATACATCTACAGCCGTGAAGGGTAAGAAAAGTTATGTACTTAGAGTGTAGTATTCGTGCTATTTGTTTTTTTTTTTACCTTTTATCCAGACATACACAGGATACGCTGTGTCATCGGTGTTGGTGTATCGTGTTATCTTTGACGTATCTGTGCACTGAAAGCAATAGTAATAGGACTTCTGCAACTCGTTCTCCCAGAACTCCACAGCTTTGCATCCTGGTCTGCTGGTCTCGCAGCGCCTTTGGCAGTCAGCGGCGTCCATTTTGTTTCTTTCCCGAGTTATGAGAGATCTCCCAGAACCGGTGCACCAGTGAGTTAGTTGCGAATATTTCCTCCACGCTAAATACATATATTTCAAGATGAACTTTTTTGCAAGACACCGTTTTGCTATAACTTTCTTTTGTATTAAATAAAAGCGTGTTTGGAGACAGCCATTTAAACATGTTTTGCTCAGTTGACAGTCAGCTGACAGCTGACAGCTTACAGCTTTAGTGTTTAGCTGAACAGCTAACATTCTCTTTAGCTAATACTCTCTCATGCTAACGTTCTCCGTTAATGCGTTTGGTTGTTAATAATAATGGTCATAATAATAATGATGATGATGATGATGATGATGATGATCATAATAATAATAATAAGCCTGTATTTTACATTACCTTAATCTGGCATTCTCTTTGCCTAACATTCTTGTAAGCTAATTAAGAATATTTTCACGAATTATGATTTTTTTTTACACACCACCAGATAGACCGCCTACCGCCTCCAAGCAAGAGCACTTCGGGTTGAAAGCGGAACGTCTTAAAGTCTTGGTGTTTCTCGTTTTCCCTCAAAATTATTAATTCCTTTATTCCTCCTTTCAAAAATACCCTATAAATCATCCAACCACACATCACAATTCTGAAATAGTTACGAATCTTTGCACCAAACACCCACAATGACTTTTTCAAATTGCTTGAAACTTAGCCATGGGATTGATTTAAAATGGCTGAAACTCAAGAAAACATAGTACTTTTGAAAGCCCCTTACCTTATGCTGGACCAAAATGTCAGTTTAAAATCTGAATTGCCTTATTGTTTACATCCTAGAGAAACATCCCTTTGAAGTTTGTTAAAATTGCTAGCTACTTTTTCAACACTGCCAAATAACCTCTCTTTTTTAAATTTTTTATATCTGCTGAAAAGTGAAGCTGAAAGAAAGTGGGATAATTATTTAGAATGAGGAATTTCCGGTCGCTGATTTGATTTAAATGCGCTTTTTTTGTTTGATAACGGTTTTCAAGGCTCAGTTTCATAATGAAATTTCATTGCATGGGCAGGTCCATAGAAAATGTATTGGCCTGTTAGCAAAAACTTGACAAGGAGATCTCATTTTAGCTCTTTTCTTTTTGTAATTCCATTACTTACCTGGAGCCGGTGTTGGCGCTGAAAAAGAATATTACGATGGTCAGTCTAAATCTAAATAACAATAAAGAGTGGCTTTCGTTAAACCCTTTTAATTACCCAGCCTCATCGTTCACCAAGTTCAAATTTCTTGAGAACTGGCCGGTCATTGTTTCAAATTTGTTTTACTTGCGTATAAATATGTCATCTACTGCATTAAAGAAAAACAAAGTCAAATACTAACATGATCAAAAATTGAGGCTAGATAAAAGGCTAGGTAAAATGCGTACTAAATGACGTAAAACCTTGGATACAACGAGGTGTCCACACAACAAAATGTTCGAAATTGGTATATACATTTAATTGCGACGAAAAGCGCAAGAAAACGCTTGCAAGCGAGTTTCGATCGGTTCTGGTTTTACTAACGGTTAAAGAAAGTCACAGGATTTTTTTTACGCAATTTAATGCAGAATCAACAAATGTATGCGTATTTTGTAAATCGGCAAATATTGGCCAAGAATACCCTACTTGAAAGCTTACCTTGTTTCCGGTCGCCACAGTATCGCAAGCTACAGCCATGTGTTGGTATCAACTCGTACACGTAGAAAGCACTACAGTTTCGAACACGGATGTTTAGAGACCATTGACAGCAGTTAGAGTACCAGTGAAAACACACTTGACGTCTGACAATGCCCTGGGCTACTGTAGGATGACCACCAGAGAGCCAGCCTGGCGCATGCGTACCACACTGTTGTTCGTGCACACATGTGTCAGGCATCTGCGTTCCCGCACCTCCTAGGATTCTATACCAGGCCTTAGGCAAATTTCGATCACATTTTACAACTTGCATGTAGCCTTGACCGCGGTCAGACTCATTCAGTATTCTGTTTGATGAACATTCTAGGAACAGAAGCAATAAAGTGCATGTAATAACACTATACAAAATATACTTAGCAAACAGAGTTATTGTCAAAGGAGTAGGATTGTTTCGGACCTTCATTTTTTCTTAAACCAAAGAAGTATGCAGGAAATGAGTATCTTGTTTGTAGTTGGTGAGCTAGCAGATTGTGAAGACGAATAAGAATCATTACTCTGAAGACCAACTCAGCGGTTGGAGCCGAACGGGGTGGTTTCAAGTGAGGCCAGACTCTAAGCTGCAGTGAATGTGATTACAATTTCCGCTTTATTATCGCTAGCAGCCCTGTTAGGCCTGCATTGGGGAAGAGCTCATTGCTTTCAATGGTAACGGTTTAAAATGCAAAACTTGTAATGTATTATTTTTCGAAATGTTGTTATCAACTCAACTAGCGGAAAAAACCCCAATTTTGTTCTGCTTACCTCTACTTACCTGATACTGAAGTCGGCGTTGGTGCTGGAAAAAAAAAACAAATTAAAAAAAAAATCGACAACGAGTAAAATTCCCTTCCGGCAAGGTACTATTTGTGGTTAAGTTGGGATGCTAAAATGTTATAGCAGCGATATTTTTCAAGTGCTCCTATCCTTTTATGGCAAACAGATGTAGTAGTGGAATGATTGCAAAAAAAAATGTAGATGCTTTACTGTAGAAAATATTCAAGGAGAGCATACGTTTTGCTTGTTGTTTCAGTAAATAGACGAATAATGAAACAAACACGAAAAGCTCTTGTTTAATTAAGAAGTTATATTCATTTGTTTGTTTTAATTCTAATCGTATCTGTTATTAAAGTGAAGAAAGGAAAATGGAAAAGTGGAAACTAGAAGGGTCTTGGCAAATTACAAAAGAAAGGGACTCGTTTATTAATACTAATACTATATGTTGAATTTTCTAGAGCGGTCATCTGTGAAAATAAAACACCGGGGCTGGTCTTTAAAATGCTATTTATTGTACCTGAAGGAGTTTCGCTTGTTGCACGTGCTGTAAGATTAAAAGAAGTTATTTATCAACTCGACAGTCACACAAATGTAAAGCTTTCTGTCGCTTAGAGACAAGTCTAAACAAAGTTAAGACTAATTTTTGCTGTATGATTCTTCACACCAAAGTAAACCTTGCTCTTTTTACTTTAGGTGACATGAAGGCGTGTACAACTGAAGGGAACGTTCTTGGCCACAAAGAATGAATGTTCTTGGAGGCAAGAGGCAAGTTGAACCAAGTATTCTCAATTTTCCACGATAAAAATCTTGACTCAGTGTTAGTCCTTTCTTGGGACAATGATATTTAGGTTATAATTTCATTGAGAGGGTTTTTCCCCGATTTCTTTTCGTGTTTGATCAAATAACAGAAGTTAAACTCTTCGATAAATTCCGAAGCGAGCGTTGTCTAAAAATTGCAAACCCACCGAATAAGAAAGGTGAGCCATTTAGAAGCGAGTCAATTTTGCCTATCGTTTTATATATTCTTTAATGATTATTATTAGTACTAGACGCATACATATTTATATTTTATTAGCTATCACAATTTCATCAAACTGTATCTTGTATCTATTTTATACTTAAACTAGTTATATTAATTTCTACTGTAGCGCATCTTATATAATTTTCCATTTTTATATCTTTTGCTTATTTTGTAAAGGGCCACAGGGCCATCAGTGTTCACCACTGTCACGTGCTACCCTCGTGAAATAAAGTCTTTTGATTGATTTGATTGATTGATTGATTGATTGTTTGAGTTATCTTTCTCTGTCAGCTTGACTATTAAACCAAAACGCCCTTTATTGACATCGAGGATAGTTAAGTTTGTAAAAAGGTTTATGTTATTGTTCAGAAGCCATCGTTGAGTAAATATTGTATGGTAACATTTTTTGTATCGGTTGCTCTGTTTGAATGAATAAAACCTGATAGACAGTTATATTTGACTTTGATATGCCAATTTCCCTAGCTACCCATAGAATGAAAGCTAAAACATACACAGAAAGAGCCTTTTCACAGTTTTTTTTTTCGCAAATAAATATCTTCTATTTTCTTTTTGGTTATTTCCAACATTGATCCCAGTTGTCGAAATCGGACAGAACGAATCAGCGTAATTAGTTCAGTAAGGATGGCACTTCTTAATAAAACAACTTTAAGATACTATTTATAAAGTGTAGCTCACTGTATTGACCTGCTAATGCCACAATCATGATACTTACTGCAATTTCTCTCATCAGAATTATCGCGACAGTTTTGACGAAGGTCACACTTCCATGATGCTGGTATACATTGGCCGGAATCACATCTGAACTGCCATGAACTGCATGTGTTGCTATCTAGGAAAACAATCAAAATGATGTCAATCAGAAGTTCAGTAAAGTTGGCCCAGAAATGTTAAGTGTTATTCATTATATAGCTGCCAGCTGTCAGCCCGAACAGAAACTTTACGATATGTGTTTGTCGATGAATATGTTCAAGCTTGCAGCTTGTGTGGCTGTTTGTGTGAAACAAATATTCAGTTAAAATAAACAACTACAATTAGAAAGGAAAGGAACGAAGTAAAAATCATACAATAGAGCATGTTATTAAGTAAATTTAGACCTTTAAACAAGGCTTTCATATATGGAATTCAAGGCCAATTTCCTGTCGAAATATAAATTACCCAGTTAAGATGAAATGGGGCGACCAAACGAAAACATATTGAAACTCATTCATCGTGAATTTCAGACAATTATTTGGTCATCATCGACTCAAGAAGAGACAAACATCTGACTTGTAGCTGTTACTAGTTGTGTTGGGGAACACCCGTGATAGATTATGAATATGCAACTTTAGACCTACTTACAATTGGAGTCAGAGCTACACACTCACCGCAGTTTTTCTCATCGGAATTGTCACCACAGTCATCCCTCAGATTACACCTTAAGAATAAGGCTGTTACACACCGGCCATTGTTACATGCATATGTAAACTGAGACGGGCTGCAATCTGAAAACAATACAGTTAATTTACAGTGCCTATTTTTACGCTGTAATTCCAATTTTCTTCACCTAGTTTGGACCTTCAGTGTCTGTGTTTGGGACTCTGGTAAGTTTCGAGCGTTATTAGGAGATTGAATTAAATCTTGTGAGCGAATATTGGATAGAAAATCTGATTACTCCTGACCTGAAAAACCCCTCGAGTTTATTCCCGTGTCGTGTCTGTAATGCAGACTATGTTTTAAAATAGACCTTTTGTAATATTTTACAGACAACTACCGTCTTCATTTGCGTTATCTTTCAGGATTTCGATCTGTACACGAGCTTCATTACTTGTGCCTGAACATTAAAAAAGTGGTAAACATCAAGTAGCATACATGCACCTATACAACTTTTATTAAGCGTAATCGACAGCCCAGACAAAAAAAAGTTACGAAGATATGAGCAAAGGAAAAATAATCGAACAGAAATGTTGCCTAACTGGTCGAATAAAACTCAAAACAATAGTCAAATTGGAACGATAGACAACGCAACGAATGGCACTGTGATATAATACATACTGAAGACAAAAACGATATTTTCGGGTCTTAATATTTTAAAACTCTTAGTTTCGAGAAAATCTAGTTGTAATAAACGAAAGGAAATATCAGGCACGCAGACCCTCGCTTAGCTGGTTTTTCCTTATCTCAGCCACGAAAAAGTAATATTGATGTATGAAGAGAAAACGCTTCTTTTTAACCTGAGCGATTTGGTATCAACTGTTCTTGGTATTTATTAGTACTGGTAATTGAATTGGGCTTGGTATAAAAACGTATCTCTAAAAGGCAACTTATGCTGAACTATGGAGGGGTGCGGGGCAATTCAAGAAAACTTACCTGCTTGCAATGAGACAGCGCACTGGAGTAAAACTGGAAATAGAAGGGCTTGAAACCACATCTTTTTGACCTAACGAAACGACGCCAGTGCAGGTACGAAAATACTGTTACTCTGAGACGCGGAAAATTAATTTTGCCGTGCGTAGGTATTGGTCCATAATTGACTTAATATCACGCTTCTAGCCAAACCAAGGGGTTTAAGTGAGGTTATCATTGGAATATGTGAATAAGCCTATATTTCTATCGTTACCATGCTAATTTTGATATGTTATCCGTCAATGTGAAACTTGCTTTTGAACAATGGCTACTCAAAAGTATTAGCTTTTCCGGATTAGTGCAACTTTTAGTTTTCCGCTGTTGTCCTAAGCACCATGCTCACCTTGTTTAACGAATCACGCTTTTAAAATTTTCTTCCCCTAAAAATGTTATTTTAATATTTAACCACTCGGCGCGTAGCTGTGTGCGTTTTTGCACTTTTGAGGAAAAAAATAAAAATAATAATGATAAAATAAAATCATAGGTAATTATTTAGAGGGTGGTACAAGTCGTACAGCTTTTCAGTGTGATTGAAGGCAAGAAAGTTTTAAAACATAACAGGCGGCTCTATTTAAGACTATTATCTATAATTACAATATAGCGCTTACTTTGAGTGAGGGCTGTCATTCAGTGTTCCAAAATGGAAAAGCTGACTTACATGTATATTCTCGATTCTTGCTTTCATTTTGAACAAGAAACAAGTATTTGCATATGGTACTAAATGTTCACACAAATGGCAATTAGGCCCATCGCTTGCGAAAGGAATTAAAAGTCCAAACGGCATCAGGAACATCCAACGGTTCGTTTCGGGGAATATCTGTTAGCTTACACAAATATGCTCTGATTCTGAGAAAATAGAGAGTATTTCAAGTATTCCGCTAAAGTTTTCTCTTTGGTTGCCCTAATTATCAGTGTACCCACATTTGCACATAACACTGATGTCTGGCCTCTTTATTGAGTGCTGATTCGTTTTTTGATATCTGGACTAACATCTCTCAATGTCCCTGATATCGGACTTTTAGGCGATCAGGGCTTTCAAAAAGAATTCCTTGATTCAACATCCACATGGACAGTTAAAATGTAGATATTAACGGCATCGTGGCTTACTATTGTAATCTGCACACTGACTGTGACATTATCTTAGTAGTCAACAAAGTAGATTTTTGGACCTTGTTTTCTTAATTTTGATGCCATTTTTACGTTACGTGCTGACGTGTATTGGTTAACAAAATCAGAATTTAGTTAAAACAGCTCCTTTTGTTTTCCATGCCTTGCAACTTATAACGAATCAAGTGTCAGTGACCTTCGTTAGATAACGAGCGAAACAACACGCGAGTGAGTGTAAAAGAACTAGGAACTCTAAACTTTTATTTTAGAAAAAAAAACATATGCAATTGAGTTTAGTATGATGCATTGCATTTGAGTTCTTTCACAGCCAGGGAAATAACTAGAATAGTAACTGATGTATCTGTACCTTTTGCAGCTGCCGAAGTAAAAAAAGAATGGAGAGCGGTGACCAAACGAAAGGCACATCAGTTAAAGCTTCTAAAAGTTTTCTCTTCTTCAATGGGGGGGCCCTCTTCATGTAGGGTTGTTTTAGTTGTGCTGTTTATCAAGTGCTGTATAAAGTGGTTTCAACTCCAAAATTTGTGGATGGATTCCTATGGTGTGACATTTCAATTGCAAGTATTGGTTATTAGGCTGTACTATGAACATTGTGGTTGGCTTGGTGTTTTGATATCCTGCAAAGTAAAATATGTTGCACCTCGGGATGAATAGCCTTCAAGTCAATAACACAAGTCAAGGCTAGTAGTGGGCATTCAAATTTTTTGAGACAAAACTGAAATTACGAGGCTCCTGTTACAGAGTATTGGCCACCCAAAGCAACTGACATAAGTAAGCGTGATAAGTGATAAAACAGACAGAAAAAACTATCTGAAAAAAAGTAAATAAGTAAAATCATGGTGTTGCGTGCAAAAACTACTTTCTCCGTGCATTACTCATGTGCTGATAGTATGTTCGCTTGTAATTGCAATTGAAAGAGCTTCTCATCCGTCAACTTCCACCCCAGTTTTTCGCTGCAACGGTCTTCTTGTCCATTTCTGCTCCTGAAAGTAGATCATCAGGCTGTACGGAATAGGCGAAAGCTTCTGTCTTTGGTGAAGTACTCTTACGCTGCAAAAATGTTGTTCCTGTGGCGACGTTTTAAAAGCAAATACTTTATAAGAGCTGCAATTGTATACGTACTAACACAGGAGGGCTTCTCTCTCATTTTCTCAAGGCTAATGTTTGCAGAACAATACATTTGTTGCGGTCTTGTTGGTTTTGAAGTTACGGAATGCTAAATAAGAGCCAGTCCCTTCTCCTCTTGTTTAAATTAGACGGAAATAAAGAACCACCCTTTAGAGAATACAGTAAAGCCGTTACTCTGCTACTAATAATAACAATAGTTATAATTGTTGTGCGCAAATTAGCATGTGAAATATGATCAAATATGAATTATAATTATAACAAAAAGAAGCCTGAAAGTTAATTTCTAAGCATCTAAAAATCAAAAATCTTAAAATCTAATTTCTACTCTAGTAGAACTTACAATGATGCGATGATAATAAGTTCTAGTTGAGTATAGGGTGCAATTATTTTGACTTCTTGGATGTACCACTATTCACACGTAGCAATGTAGATCTATCCCGGCATCAGACAACCTCTCCTTGACACAGAGCTCAACAGGGGCATACGAAAGGCTGCAACCTCCCTGAGTCTGGTCCAACAGGAAGCTGACAGAGCATGCAAAGTGACAGTGTACAAATCCTGCAAAGTGAGCACCCTTCTTTGTGGCAGCGAGTCCTGGACTCTGCACTCCTGACAAGAAAGGCGCCTCAAGGCATTCCACATGTGCTGCTTGAGGCGCATTCTCAACATTTCATGGAGAGACAAGGTGCCCAAAGGCGAAGTACTTAGAGAGCTGGAATTTACACCTTGTTTACTTTCCTGAAGTAGGGATGCCCGATGATTGTAGCATCTGCATTTTATTCATTTAGTAACTTAAGTGTGCACACCACATCACCAGCAGATTAAATTTGCATTTGTCCCCAGGCAGCTTACTTCTCATACAAAGTAGGCAGGGTGAGCAGTATTTTTTAGATCAGAAAAAAAACGTTTATGTTTTAGAATTGGGTTTAATTTAGT
The DNA here is from genome assembly GCA_964017195.1 of Siderastrea radians. Lineage (NCBI taxonomy): Eukaryota > Metazoa > Cnidaria > Anthozoa > Scleractinia > Rhizangiidae > Siderastrea > Siderastrea radians. The sequence continues at coordinate 6,757,920 of OZ024889.1, read as the reverse complement.
GTGTATCATAGGAATCGAAGCTCAGTAAAAGACGAAATGAAAATAAATAAGGCATTGACTGGGCTTCCTGTGCGAAAAGCTCAAAACTTGTGAGACGAATTCATTTTTTAAAAAGGTATTCTTGTTATTTTTAATCACGAAAAAACCTTATCGAAGGTTTTTAAAAGAGAACAGTAAAAAATGATGTTTGTTTTAAATTGTGTTTTTACCTATCTTGGATATCCTGTGGCAAAAGCTCAAAAATTTTGTCTCCAAGCTTCAAATGACTTAACACAATGAAATGAGAACACGTGTTCTAAACTATTACAGAAAAGAAAGCAATGTTTGTCAATGTAGCAAATAGAAACCACAAAATCACGACAAAACATATTGGAAGGACTCCTTGCACCGTTCGCGCATGATTTGATCTCAAACTTGATAATCCATCAGTTTCAAAAAAAAAATATGTTAGTTAACCTCTTTCATGTTACTGTATGTGCTAAGGTTTTCAATCACGACTGTATGCACCAATAACATCATATATTGCTTCTTGATGTTCAATCTTTGTTTTTGTAAGAAACAGAAAGGGAACAATCAATCAAACAACAACAAAAAATACAAACTTCTCTAAACCTTTCCCCGTCCTCTCCAACGGCATGTATAATGGCATTACGCATAGGAACTGTGCATGACACAGTGTACATTCTTTGTCTTCCGATAATTTTCATCTTTAGCAAGTAGTCTTGAAAAAATCAGTTCTGTGGTAGATACGTTCTCTTGTGCAATTTTGCCACATGTGAGTACTACAGACAAGGCCTTTTATGCGTTAAGACACAATACATAATTTCCAACAAGGCAGGATAAAGGTATACGTGTGAAAGCATGTCACAGTATGTTTTCCCCGAATTTTCTGGAGAACGGGCAACCGACATCCAAGATGTCAATAGTCCTTCTTGATGTAAGCACAAAAATGGTAGATTGATTTCAGGTTACCCATAATGCTCTTTTTACTTTTCATCAATTTGTTTTACTTATAATGGATGCGTCTTGGGGCTTAATTCTTAGCGCCAAGATTAAGGTCGCGTTAGTTTTAGAGTAGGACCAACGAGAGTATGCTACAAGCAATTATTGAACGCTGTGATCAAGGTGGCGTGACAGAAGTCTACAAAAATTTTATTTCGGAGAAAAAATAGAAGGAATAAACCGAGGTTGAAAATGCTTTAAAGATGCTTTAAAAGAAACCATTTCAAAGGTCTAGTAAACTTTTGTATTTTCCTTCTGTTTCCAAGTTAATATTCTGCGAGCTCAAAAGATTTTCATAGTTAACCCGGTGGTTCGATCAACAAGCTTAAGTGGAACTTGTAAAGGAGGGTTTTTAACGTAAGGGAGTAGCTGTTGTTTATCCGGAGAGAAGGACTTGTAACAAGCAAAAAAAAAAGCTAAAATTATTTATATTAGATCCGTGAGCGTATTAAAGGATTTTGCGGTATTCTTTTCTCTACACTTATACGAAATCAGAGAATTACAACAGCAACAACAAATTTGGCTTCAGTTATACTTTAATTTAATTTATTTATAAGTTGCATGATAACGGACGTGGTTAATTAAGTCGTCCTGCAGGAAAAAAAAAATTAAAAGTACCCAAAAAACAACAACAACAAAGACAACAACAACAAAAGAAAAAACAAAAAGGAAAATGATTAACATTTAATTAGGAGCACATGTTATATTGATGCTATAGTGCATCTAAAAAAAACAAAGCTATTTCTTGTAAAATTGACGTTTTCAAATTTCTTGATTGTTTTCGTTTTGTTTGCTCTTGTAATTACTATCTCCTCGTCCATTTGACGTACCAAACGTAACTGGAAAAAGTTTTCAATTCATTAGGCATACATACTATAAGCTACCGTTTGAGCAAAATAGTAATTTTATTCATGCGAAGTGCCTAGCTATAACAATACTCGCCTTATTTTGCTGGGACGACTTAGTTTTAACACTAATTCGAATTTCATGGTTTAACCATTTCTGAGATGTTTCCTCGTCTTGAGCGAATTCCATAACTGCGGAAAAATGAACGATAATAATTTATGAGTATTCATTATCGAAAATAACTATCAAAAGTAAGTGAGTAAGGTAATATTGGTAATCATGCAAAGTAATAACATAACTCCAAAATTAGATATCCAGACTAAATGGGCGCTGATCGAAGATCGCATGTTTTTTTCAAAGTTTCCGATTCTAAGTTTTTCTGAACAAATCTCAGCTTATATGTACAAATTTCAAAATTTACCTCAAAGTTAAAGAATCGTTGCAGACCTTCAAAATGAAATAAAAGTTGATCCCTTAAAGCTGGGATATATTTTAAGTTTATTTGAATGATCATCCGGTTCTGAAAAACACTTTGACGGAATTTTTTTAAAAGAATTTTCTTCTACTCCCTTGAGAGTTTGTGTTGAACAACAACAAAATAAAAACACTGATTAGCTTTAAATTTGAGTTTTTTTTTCCAGTTTAACCAGTTTGGGATCAAACTGCATTAGTCCTCTACGGGTTTCTCGCTAGTATAGGTATTTTAGCCAATGTTTGAAATAAAATTCTACCCGACTTTGGATTACATCCATCCTCTAAATACACTGATCGAATATCTAAACACATGTTGGTCTTTATCCCTCACTTTTTCACTTGTGGGAAGCGTAATCACATTTCTGTAACAGGTGCGTTTTAAAAACCAGAAGTAAATTTTAAAGTGATCTTGAGGGAGGTTCGTTATTCGCCCAAAAACTCTTAAACTTGTTGTGGCTGATAGTCCAAACGAAATATTCCATTTTTATTGCGCTCTGAGTCAGGAAAATATTTTATTACTTTTTAAATCATGTTTCCAGAGCAGAAAAACAATATTTTTGATTGTTTGATAAACAGTAGAGACATAATCTTGAAAATGGTGACTAGGAAATTTTAAAAGATAAGTCAGTAATTGAATTATAATGCTATGCTTCTTCTTATGGCATACCATTCCCAGAAGAGTCCAAATGAAGGCAGTTTACAAAGCTCTCTGGTGACGTAGAGATGTCAACTAGCAAATAACGTTGGGCGTCTTTACTTACGTAATTTAATCTCTACTTACGTTTAATCCAGACATACACAGGATATGCCAGGTCGGGAGTGTTGGTGTAGCGTGTTATTTTTGATGTGTCGGAGCACTGGAAACATGCGTAGTTGTATTTTCCCCAGAAATCGACAGCCTTGTAACCGGGTCTTTGGCATTCAGCAGGTTGATAAGTTTACTTCTGTCTTTTGAGATGAGAGATCTTCCAAAGACGGTGCACCAGAAAGTGAGTGTTGAATATTTCCGCCACACTGAGAAGTAAACTAGGTAGGGGATAATTTAACTTCTATAACTTAATTCAGTTAAAATGTACAGACTTTAAAAAGTTAAGATGACACGAGTCAGTTATTTTCGTAACGGGGCGATCTTGTGCATTATTCAAGTGACCTGCGTTTGCACTTGCATTTTTAAAAGACATAAAACACCTGCCAATGCGCCAGTTAGCAAGTAGCAAGTATATCCCTTACATTTAAGGACGGTGCCCCCTTTTTAACTGTGCAAACGTTCTGCGCATCTCTGGATGGTCCCAGATATTTGGGTTTCTTAAGGAATTAATTTTTATGCTTAATTTTTATTTTAAATATTTTTGTAATTTATGTACATATTTTCAAATAAAATCAAAGATTCTTGGTCATCATGTAAAAAAAATTTTTTAAGGAATTCGCCTGCTAATACAACGGTACTTTCGCGCAGTTTATGGCTATGTGGAAAAAGCAGATTCTAGCAAGGGCTATCAGGATCCAAAAAAGAAAATCGGGGGTAACCCTGCATTTTTTTGGAGATTACTGAGCGAGGTTAAATTTGGAAAGAAAATCGGCCATTTATTCTTTTGTTTTAAAGCTGTTTTAGATTTAAAACATTCACCATTCTGTATAAGATCCACCGTCCTTGACCGTACATTAATCATGATGAAGAAAAATGGTAATAGTTGCATTCGTTTTGTTTTGTTTTTGAGACAGATAAGCTACAAATACTCAGTTTTAACTTGTTGTTTTAACATTTTCTGCAATATAATTTTTTTTTTACCTGAGGGGACAGGACCTGAAAAAAAACACACCACAAAAATTCAGAATGAAAGTTATTATCCAAAGTACAAAATTAACCTGAATGAAAGCATCGAATTCGAAATTGGCAGCAAATCATGACACACCACCATCTCTGACGGAAACAGAAACGGCAATAAATTGGTTCAGACCAGATGTGTTCACAGAAGAGTCGGATCTCGCAAGAACAAAACTTAGGTTTTTCGCATCAATTTACAAGATAGCGTATAGGCCAAGTGAATGAATAACAACGTGTTGAGCCAAGCGTTAGACTCACTGTAAGAGATTTGTTCTTAGGGCCGATTTAGACGGTGCGATTTTTTGCTTACGACTGTCGTATGCGACTTTCGGAAGCGTGCGCTGCTCGCGTCAAGCAAAGATCGCATACAACTTGTATGTTTTGATTGTGGCTACGGCTGTCGTAGGGTTTTAAAGGGCGATTTAGACGGTGCGATTTTTTTCCTTACGACTGTGGTATGCAATTTTTGTAGCGCGCGCTGCTTGCGTCAGGCAAAGATTGTATAGAACTCGTCATTCCAACATTTTGATTGTGGCTAAGACTGTCGTAGGGTTTTAAAACATGTTTCAAAATCCTACGACAGTTTTCGTGTTGTGTGCACATGTCGTAAAGATGTCGTACGCCTGATTTAGAGGGCACGATTCGCGTTGCAGACATCACGTGAGCAAGTCGCATACTAGAGTTGTCAGCAAAAATCGCACCGTCTAAATCGCCCTTAAAACATGTTTCAAAATTCTGCGACATTTTTCGTGTTGTGTGCGACTGTCGTGAAGATATCGTATGTCTGATTTAGACGACACGATTCGTGTTGTAGACATGACGTGAGCAAGACGCATACTACGTACAGTCGTAAGGCAAAATCGTACCGTCTAAATCGGCCTTTAAGGGCCGATTTACACGGTACGATTTACACGGCAGACTAACTATGAACAGCGTTGTGGTTCTTACCGGGTGGACCGTTCATTTCGTCATGAACAGCAGCACTCTCTAATAAACCATTCTCCAGCTCTGGTGTAATCTCTTGGCCATTAAACTGCAAATTTCCATCATCAGCTTCATCCTCCAGCTCTGGATTGTTTGTAAAGACAAAAAAATTTAATGGAGAATATTTACCAGGTGTGCATTGCAACGAAAACGTTTAGTTTGACTTTAATTTGTGAATATTTAACAATTATCCTGCGAAATCGCGCGGAATATCACCTGATACTTAGCCGACGAGGCCGTAGGCCGAGTTGGCTAAATCAGGGGATATTCCGCAAGATTGAGCAGGATAATTGTTTTATTATTCAACAAATTCCCATCGACTACCATTTCCAGAACGAGAAAAACTACGGCTCTATGATGGAAATGCTAAATTAGCTAGCAACACATAAGCTTAATAAAAATCAAAACAGAACTTCAAGAAATCGAAGTTTACTACCGTTCACTTAAAAAGACTTATTTACAAACTCATGTTGACAAGGCAAAGTAAAAAAAATATTGCTACCTTACCGAGAATAAGTCCTCTTCCTGTGAATTAAAATCTTTTCAATTTTAATCTTTACAACTTTCCGTGAGCAACTGTGCTGCTTCGTTCGCAATAGCTTTTTCTTGGTTGAGTTCTCACTATGAAAATTCCAAGTCAACCTCTGGATATCTTTGTGAGCTGAAGCAAATACTTGTTGACTTTTTGAGAGCATTTAATCGTGGAAAGTTTCTTCCAGGGAGTTGAAATTTCCGGAGAACACTGCTAAAACTGCCTCGCTTTTCAAAATGGCCTCCAAACAAACAATGAAAGAAAATCTGCAGTGCACTTCCAAATATGGTCATTTACGTATATCGCAGGATATCTGTTATGTACAGATGACAGATATTGAGGGCTTCCTTACTCTATATGGGCATAGTGACAATTTGTTGAATAATAATTGCATTTGCACTGTTTTAACCCTATTTCTCCTGGGCTTTTCTTTAGTTTCTGAGCCTGGGGGGGGGGGGGGGGGGCTATAGATCTCAAAAAGTGTTCACGCACTTGTGTTGAAACTTGGCACGTTTATTGTGCGTCATTAGCTTGACAGATTGGGTTTATGACGTGTCGACTGTGACGTTTCATGACGTCACAATGACGTCACAAAGCAGCCATTCTGACTTTTGAGCCGCCATCTTGAATCCCGAACATGCAGTCATGCAGTTGACAATGGCGTCATCGAAAAATATATGAATTTAGTCTAAGAAACATACTTAATCAAAACAAGCACAAAAAAGCAAAGGATTATCTTCTTCTTACCATTGAAGGGGAAAAAACTGAAAAAAAGACTGAAAAAAGAGAGAAACTAGTCAAAACACCTCCTGAGTAGACGGTTACTATGGAAACGTCAATCATCATAGACACGTCATTGACACAGGAAAATTTTCTCTGATAAATTTCAGAAAAAGTCACGAGATTTAGTGATTATTCGTCTAGCCGTTTAAAAGTTATAATTCGTTAAAGTCAGCGGTCTAAATAGGGTTAATTTTCATCTTGAACTTATGTTAACAACTACTTTGAGAATTTCAAAGTGAATCTTGTATTACTATATTAAATTATATTGGTATATTGTATCCTTCTTATGTTATTAGAATCTCTGTCTTCCAGTATTATTCGTTGCATAAAAAATATATTATTATCGCGCAAAGTGAAAGTACAAAATATAAAAAAAGGAAGTTAGCTAAGTAAGATCTTCACTTCACCGTAGCTGTTCGTGACGACTCCTTCCTCCTCTGACGTGGCTTGGTTGTCTTCTTCACGAGTTGGTTCGTCCCTAGCTCCATTTGCGACTCGTTCCTCGTCCTCATCTCCATCCATCAATGGATCCTCATCTCAAGTTCCAGCGATCGGTGGTTGCTCGTCTCCAGTTCCAGCGATCGGTGATTGCACGTCTCCGGTTCCAGCGATCGGTGGTTGCTCGTCTCCAGTTCCAGCGATCGGTGGTTGCTCGTCTCCGATTTCAGCCATCGCCCAGAATGCCGCGACACATCCGGGACTTTTACGCCCTTTCTTTGGCGAACATTTGAAAGCTCATTAGCGAAAGTACACAAAATAACAAAGAAAGTTGGTCAAAAACGATCAGCACTACTCGGAAGTTCTATTTTTACGGGAAAACGGTTAAGTTCACTAGTTAGCATTCATATGTCTTTTGTAGAAGGGATGTTAATAAAGTAAATGCGACTGTTTTTATGTGTGTAGCTGTTTGGGAAGTATTATCTTTTTCGGCCTCAAATGTAGCTATTTTCTCGCTCTGTGGGACCGACACTTTTAGGTTGAAAATCTCGAGAAATAAGATGTAAGCAAGTTAGCATTCATATGGTTATTTATGTTTGACATTTAAAGAATCACTTCTCGTGTTTTCGCACAAATCTGGCGTTTAGAAGTATTATCGTTTTTAGCTTTTCTGAAACCTACTCCCGCAAAACTGGTCGTACATGCAAATACGTCTCACGGAGCCCCCACGGGAGTTGATTTGACCGCTTTTAAACTTCCCGCGAGTGTTCTAATGAATTCATAACTCCGCCTCTATAAACAATAGAGCGCAAGCCGTGGTAATTAAGCATTGTATTGAGATGTGAGTCAGTAAAGTGTGACAAACTGCTAACGCCAGAACTCGCTAAAAAAAAAACAAACAAAAATAAAAGCATATACATGTAGAATGACAAAAACAACGAGGACAGCGATCCTGTTTATTTTTGCAAGAAATCGTGTCTGTCGTATTTGTACGCTTTAAAAGTTTGCAGCTGGCAGGGCTGATAAACCTCTTCCAGTGTAGTTAAAAGCTCTTTCTTTAGTATTAAATTGTTTTCACTCTCAACTTTGATTGTCTTTGTAAGAAATCGTCCATCCTTGATTGTGATAGATTTTTAATGTAGTTTCTACACTGTAGCTGTACTATAAAGTGGCTGTTCAGTTTGCCTTGATTCATTGAGTTGAATTATTTACAGACCTGTGATGCTCGTTGATAAATTGTACCTAAGTCATTTTTTGTGTTTATTCTATGTAGTTTTTTAGTATTTTGGCAAACGAGCTTTCCGTACAAAACCTATACCCGGTTGTAAAATATTTACCGACGTAGTGGTGGAGAAAACACAACACCAGCACAGTCGAAAGGCGAACATAACACAACGCCGGCAGAGGAACTTTTCATAAATAAATGATCTCTCTACTTTGTCCACGACCGCTTAATAGCAACAGTACAGTTGATTTGCTCTGTGTCTTCCTTAATAAATAAGCAGTTGCACTCTGTAAAAAAAGTAAAGCTAACTTTACGCGTATATGCCGCGCGCTAAAAACAAGGTCAAGTTTTTTTTAAAGATTGATTTCTTGCTCAATTAAACTTTTCAAATTAGTAAGCTTACAAAACGAAAATAGGTTCTACACACTATTCGACTGCTAAATGAACCTTGCCCATGACTATCGTTTACTTTCAAATTTGAAAATTTGTTAACTTTGTAAAGAGCCGTAAGATGCAAAATAAAATTTGCGGCGGCACTTCAAACTCCTTGACAATGGCTACGTTTTCAGTACCCTTGGAAGCTTTCATGCTTGATATTTGTTCTTCTATCAAAAACTTTAATGAGGATACGACTACAATAAAAAAAGTAAATTTTCTCCTCACCACTATTGCTAAAAAGCACACATTCAGTCACAAACGTATGGAGGCAGCCAGTCACTGAGAGATCTTCCATATTCAGCTGGCAGTACACAAATGGTATCTTTACCATCAACAACAACAGTCTTCAGCGCCTCATATTGGCGTTCTTTTCATTAGAGGTCTGGTCTCCTTTCTGAACTGAAATTTCTAACGCGAAGTGAAACAACTTTATAGAAACCAGTGCAGCCATCCTCGCGAGACTGCGAGTGAGGATTGTTTTCATTTTGACGCGAGTCTCGCGGGAATGCCAAAGGCGCCAAAAACAAGAGGACGTCGAATATTTCGCGCCCTTTTTGTCTTTACACGACCCATAACGCATGCTCGGTTCCTAAACTGCCGCACACGCGCTTTCAAAACTCGGAAGCCGCAAAAGTGGCATCCGGTTTTTGATTATCCAGAGTCCATGGCATTTCGATCCCGCTGACCTTAATTGCGCGCGGGCTCTGGGGACGAGATTGGGTAATCTAGACAGGGCTGAAAAACGACTGCGCATGCTCGAGATCAGTATTTCAAACTCGTTCGATCGGCCGTTTGTTTGGCGCCATGCGAGCTTGATTTCTCAGTCGATTTTGGCGTCGTGTCACTCGAGAAGATGGAACTTGGGATGCGATTTAAAGGTACTTCTGTGGTGGAGATTTTTTCAGACAAACTGGGAACTTGTCTATCTACTGTTTGGCTGTTTTAAAAGTCGTGGAAACCCAGCGAATTCTTGAGATCATCGGCTGCAGCACTACGGTGAGTGAGTCCTCAGATTAAATTTAGCATTGCACTTATAGCTATACCTTACCAAACTTTTGTGCAACACTCATAGAGTTAGGTTTGTTTTAGACAATAATTTCCAATAAGTTTAGGTAAACAATCTATTTCCAAAAACAAAACTTTGCGATCATACTTGCGAAACAGATATTTGGCTCACAAGAAATGAAACCCACAAGTGAATAAAGGGTTCTGTCGGAGCGTTCGTAAGCATTCCTCTCAACAGAATTGTTTCCTAGGTTATTAAAGCGAATTATTTGTCTTTCTTGTCTGCAAAGTTCTTGCCTCTCGTGTGAGACAATAGACTCGGATAGTGTGTACGGGGTAGCGACAGTATTCAGTTACAAATTCATGCAGCTAAGTGTTGGCCAGATGAGCTGAGATTGTCGTTCTCTCTTCTAAAACTGTTGTCAAACATGTAGTGTCACATACCCATAACACTTATATGTGGAAGGAAAATGGCAGCTGACTGCCAGATAAGATTATTTAGATCAACTGTAACAGAATCAGTAATTTTACCATTTCTTGATTATGACCTTTGATCATATAAATTCGAACATAATTGTTGGTAATTCCTTTACCTCATTATTTTATTTCTGATCATGATTGGGCTTATGCACAAAAATGTTTATCTTGTGCAGTTTTTTCTGCTACTACATTGCCCTATAGTTTTTCCCTATAGTTTTACAAACTCGTGAAAGCTTATGGTAAATGTTTATTTTTCAGTGACCTATATTCCAAGGAAAATGCTTTAGTGCGGGGGAGTGGTTCTGGCAAACATGAGGATCATGATGTGATACAGGATCTTGGTTTTTTTTGTGAGAAATAACCAGCAGGCCCTGCAGAAGGGGAAGTATAAGAAGAACTTAGAACTAAGTCAACAGAGGCCATCAAAAGTGAAATGGGGACAGTGGAAGGTGTTGTCGCAGTGATTCTCCCACAGCCCCACCAGCTGCACTGCCCACCACACCTAAAGCTAAAACTCAAGATGATCCATACACAGCAAACATTTTCCTCACTGTGACTGATTTCTGGACATTTCCATGTTGTATAGGTGTTTGATATAAGGGTAGGGCTTCCTTGAAATCCCAGAGGTTGTGTTATACCACTGGTTCTGAGTACATCACCCTGTTTTTTCCATGTGCTGGATTTAGGGGCTCACATGACTGGTGGTGTATGCAGAGCTTCTTTTAAATAAAAATCCGTGCATTTCCCACTTGTGAATAGTTTTTGTTTGTATCTAGGGTTTGACAGGCCCATACATCCTGAGATCAGCTTTGCAATAATCCAGTTTTTTTTTTTCAAACAAATATTGTGTACTTGAAGGGTCAAGTCAGGGACTTTATTGCCATAATTATGTCAGTTTTCAGAATATTTCATTCATTATAGAGATGATCTGCAATACATTCTAAACTACAACTTTTCTTTTAACAGTTTTCAGTTTCCTGTAAAGAAAGACATTTGCTGGTAATTTATGCCATAAGAGTGTGTGATGCGTGGCACTTTAATTACCATTTAAAACTAGTTAATAAAAACAATTGAAAATGAACCAACATATTCTTGATGTTCATTTATTTAGCTGTAAAGTGACTCATTGGATGGCAAAACCAATTGCATGAAAAGCAAAGGACTAGTCATCAAGTGATGAAAACATCCCAAAAATAACTATTTTGAAGGAAGTCACCAAAGGGTGAACTATTGTCCTGAGTGTGGTGCTGTATCCTAAAATCTGACCTATGGACAACCCCCCTCAAGGATATGACACAACTAGCTGCATAGAGTCCACTTCCCTTTTGTAATGCAGTCCTTGTAATGTAGTCTGTCAAGAAGTTTAGAAAATTTGTTTCCAGTGTTCCATCACCCATGAACTTTAACTCAATTTAAAACCCATCTTCCAGTTAAATTAAATCAAAATATGACACCTAAAATAGTGCTCAATTTTGTGAAACAGAGGTAAATGACTGTCCTGGTAGCTCTTTTCTTTTGCTGGAAAAGTTTTGACTACCCGTAATATAAACTAGGAGGTCCTTCAAGAGTCCAGTCCAGTAAACTGCTTCATTGCTTTTCGATATAATATTCTTTTCTGGAGCGGTTGTCTGGTGTCTGTACAGGGCTTTTTAAAATGCTGTTAACTCCAGTGAAATAATGATTCTCTTTTCCTTTTCCGTGGCTGTTCAAAATCTTAAAAAGGCGGACTGGAAATTACAGGAATGTCTGAAATTGTTTTGATTGTCTTTCAGTAAAGGACTCAACCAGCGACTGTCCTGACGCTCGATCGATCGGCGATGTTTTAGACAAGCTAAGTCTCCGGAGGCACAGTGCGCCTGGGGGCCTAATACACCCAAAACAGGACTCTTAGGCATTTCTGGTTTTCCCAGCAAACCAATAGTTTGCGAAAACAGATGAAAAAGTGGTCAGAAAAGCCAAAACAATACCGTAAACAGTACCCTATAATCCAGCCGGCTCGCAACTTTCCGACTATGTCACGCGAAAGGTCGTTTTTCCGTGCGAGAACAATTTTTGCATAATTTGTACACCCTCTAAATTTTTGGAAAAATATTGTTCCTCTTCAAAAATTTCAACGAAATTATTATCTTTTTAACGGCGTCCTTATTTTTTCGTTTTAAACTCGGGCTGTTTTTTTCCCGCGAAGAGGCCTCCATTTTGAATGAGCCCGCGCCTGAGCCCACAATCGTTACCGCAGGACATTGACTTGCGCAGTCGTTTTTCAGCCCTGTCGGTAATCTATCGAACCGAGAAATTTTGGTCATGACGTCAGCGTACGTCCGTCCGTTTGCCCGTACAGACTCTGGGGGAGGGGGAGAGGAGTGGCAAGGCAACCCAACGGGGGGAGGGGGGTAGAATGCCATCTTTTCTTGGCGGGAAATCTCGCGGTGCTTTTGGGCAACCGGCGCTTTAATTTCTTGGCGGGAAATGGCATGACCACCGTCGCTTTTAAAAAAAGAGAAAGCTCAGCTTGCTTAACAAAACGATTCAGTTCGAGAGAAGTGAAGTTTAGAACTTACGAAAAATATGAAGTAACTATAAGTGGAAAGAAAGAGTACAACAGAGTACTCAGTTGTCTTTTTAGGAAAGCAAAAAGTTCAAGTTACTTTTAAAGACTTCATCTTTGTTGTCGGTTCCGTGCTGCGAACGGGTTTGGAACAACGCTTGAGGTTCGCAGTATTTTGCAGCGGTCCCGATCTCGAATATAGCAGAGGTGGTGCCCTCTGGTTTTTTTCTGTCCACAACCATGGTTTTTTTTGCGGCGGTCCGAACACATTCCCCCCCCCCAAAAAAAAAAAAAAAAAAAAAAAAAACACCTGCACCCGTGTTTATCGTGATAAACACGGTAACTTGCGTAACTCCCGTAACATCGAATCGAGTCGAAGTACATCGCTTGAATTCGCAGCATTTGGTAATGGTTCGGACAACAAACTTGGCAGAGCTAGTGCGTTCGGGTATTTTCTGTCTACAACCGTGGTTTTTGCAGCGGACCGAGCACATTTCCTTAAGAAAAAACCTGTGTTTATGTCTATCCAGCTGTGATCAATAAACAACTGTTTGAGTATGAAAATTATTTCTAGGTTGACAACTTCGCACAAGTAGTCATTAGCTTTTTCCCTTTTCATTGTGGTGGTTATGGAGGCTCGTCAGTTCGACCCTAAAGGGGAGCAAATTCCTCCCCCCCCTCTTTTTTTTTCTTGTTCGTTGTTTTCTTTTTTTTTTGGTAATTACTTAAAAAAATGAATAACTTCCAGCTATTAAAAAAAAGTGGGGCTCTGCTTTTAGGCTTGGCTAAAACTATATGTTATTTTTTTGGCTATCGTGCTTTTTAGCTTAATCGCTACATATGAAGTGTGCGCTGTGAATTTAACGTGTTGAGATGGAAGTCAGACAAAATTTGGTGCAAAGCACGTTTATTAAAAAAAGGCATTTTTGATAAATAATTTCTAGCAATTAAAAGTAAGGAAAGAACTGAAAACTGAATGCGTATATACAAAACTAACTTGGGTTCTTTTTTTCAATGATTTTTAAGTTGCATATTGGTGTTGTCCTTCCTGTACAGTGTAACAATTCCTTACATGACCGAATTGTCAAGATCAGTGCACTATGCTATATTGCCAGAATGGTTTTATCATGATATTATAGCCAATCCTTAGTAGCGTGATGTTAGAGGATGTTGGAACTGCTAACAATAGAGTTAAATTTAAGTTTGGCATAAATTTTTAACGTTTTTATTTTTTCGAATTCTTTTTCATTCGTTCTCAGTTAGGGTAAAGAAACTTTAAAAATTCAAAACAGATTACTTCTGTCTGTTTTGCACATATCTTACATAGTTGTGCTTCTAAATCGAGAGTGTTTTGCTCCTTTACAAATTATAATCAGATCAAATATTACTTCTAACTGTGTACCATTCTTATCTTTTCTCAAGTGTCTTCTAGTTACCCCTCCTCTCGAGAGAGTTCAGGCACGAAACCAGAACGTGCAAGTTGCTATCTTGCACGTTCTGAATATTCGTTATCCAGTAGAGGTAATATCAGCCAACAGCGAGTCCTACATAATAACACTTATAAAGTTGAACGAAAAAGAGTATGCACAGTACTAATTTATTAACAACAAATCGACTGCTGCTGTCCCTGCGTGGCCTGCCCAACAATTCCATGCCTACACTCTCTGAAGCCTTTGTGAAACCAAGTGACTGAAGAATGATAACAGCAGGGCCATTTCGCAGCAGGTTTTGCCGAGTGTGATTTTGAGAACCTACAACTGCAGGTTGAATAATGCGATTGCAAAAATCATTTAAGCAGCACGACTGTTTCACCCAGTTTGATAACAACGGGTTGAAAACATGTCTTTAAAGAGAACTGAGCCAAAATCGTTTCATTGTGTCGCACGAAAAGAAGCCAAAAAAGCTAAAAATGTTAACAATTCTATTCAGCAGACAAACGTTTTTACTGTATTTTCCTAATATAATATGCCAGACAATACAGCATCACGCCAAATGCGCCTGCCACGTGATATAGCATCATTTCATAGCATCTCCATATAATGATGCTAAATAGCTCATTTAAATAATTGATACACCAGAACAATTAAAAAAATAACAATAAAAATAAGTAAAATAAGTTCAACAACGTCTCCTTACAAGAACTACCCACATCATATTGTGATACGTGAAAGAGTGTCCCTTGAAATCACGTTAGCTTCGAGCAAGTTCGTGCCTGAACTCTTTCGAGAGGAGGGGTAACTTGAAGTCACTTGAGAAAAGGTGGGAACGGTACACAGTTAGAAGTAATATTAGATCTGATTAGAATGTGTAAAGGAACAAAACCACTTTCCGTTTAGAAGCACAACTATGAAAGATATGTGCAAGAAGAGTTATCAATGTATAAGATACATGCAAAAGCTTAACCTACAGTAGCTAGAAATATCTTGCAATTGTGACAGTCAGGAAAAATTATGGTGATTTTAGATCCACTACACTAAGCAGCCCGAGTTCCCCGTAACATGTGGACAAGCCATTATCTACTTAATGTTATATGCTCAATCGTGCGTCAGCAGTAATCGTTCAAGTACCACATCTCTGGCACTTTTGATACCAACGGATGAAAAAGACAATTAGGTCAAAAACGCTTTTCACGAACGGATTAAAAAGAACTAAAAAACAAATGAAAACGTTAAAAATGTTATGCCAATCCACCCACGTTGTCAGCTTATTTACAGGAATATATTCATTTGTTTTGGTACTGACGGATTACGTTAACCACATTCGTCACGCATGATGTATCTAGTCAAAAGACGTCCAGAAATTTACAAGTGACATAAGAGCCAAGTAAGAAATCGTTGTTGAGGTGAGAGAGTGCCTGTATGTAGAAGAAAGGCTAGGAAGGCTAGGAATGGGGAAAGAAAGAAAGAAAGAAAGAAAGAAAGAAAGAAAGAAAGAAAGAAAGAAAGAAAGAAAGAAACTAGTTGAAACGTTAAATGCCAGTTTTAACTTTCACCTTATGCTGTGGAATAGATCCGCTCAATCTGAAAATATATATATATAGGAAAAGGAAATATATTAATAAAATATTTTCATTTTGAATTAACCTTTACAGTTGACTAAATGCCGTCAACCAGCCTTTTTGGAATGGTTTAAATTTCATAGAAGAAACGTAACCAAAATATAAGCCGCTCCTTTCCTAAGAAGTCTTGGATCGAACATTAAATTGGCAGACAATGAAAAGATCTTCCAGTAAAGATCATGCAAAATCTCGATTCCAAGGTATGTTTCAGATCAATGTTTATGATCTCTATTGAACTAGGATTGAGGTCATTTGAAGTTATGGCTAATGTTTAATTGTGTCATGAAAGTCGGCCTCGCAGTCAATGTTTATCTAATCATCAAAACCTGTCTTTTATTTTCGAATTACTTGTGTTCAGTAAATTTTGCTGCTGCAGTGGTTTAATAAATGTCTTGTTAATGAAAATGACTCCTTCCAGTTGATGCACAGAAAAAAGAAGCATTCGATTTTTCAGCTCCTGTCGCCGAATCTTACATACTGAAAGTCGCTCTCAGAACTCAAAGAGACTGTCACAGTATTAGTAAGTGTAGCAATGACAAGAGGAGGATGACGAAAATTGAAAGAGATACTCCTTTTGAAACATCTCCGATATGGCTTTGTGGCAAGCGTTGCCAACCAACCACACAAACGTAAATGTTTTAACTTCTTTAGTTCATCGGTGCATATATATATTTAACAATTATTCTACGAGGGCGCGCTGGATATCGAATGTTATTATTCAACAAATTGTCACTATGCCCATATATGGTAAGGAAGCCCTCAATATCTGTCATCCTACATGACAGATATCCTGCGATATACGTAAATGACCATATTTGGAAGTGCACTGCAGATTTTCTTTCATTGCTTGTTTGGCGGCCACTTTGAAAAGCGAGGCAGTTTTAGCAGTGTTCTCCGCCCGTAAATTTTAACTCTCTGGAAGAAACTTTCCACGATTAAATACTCTCAAAAAGTCAACAAGTATTTGCTTCAGCTCACAAAGATCCAGAGGTTGACTTGGAATTTTCATAGTGAGAACTCAACCAAGAAAGTGCTATTGCGAACGAAGCAGCACACTTACTCATGGAAAGTTGTAAAGACTAAAGTTGAAAAGATTTTAATTCACAGAAAGAGGACTTATTCTCGGTAAGGTAGCAATATTTTTTTTCCTTTGTCTTGTCATTAACAAACATGAGTTTGTAAATAAGTCTCTTTAAGTGAACGGTAGTAAACTTCGATTTCTTGAAGTTCTGTTTTGATTTTTATTAAGCTTATGTGTTGCTAGCTTTTAGCGTTTTTATCATAGAGCCGTAGTTTTTCTCGTTCTGAAAATGGTAGTCGATGGGAATTTGTTGAATAATAAAACAATTATCCTGCTCAATCTTGCGGAATATCCCCTGATTTAGCCAACTCGGCCTACGGTACGGCCTCGTCGGCTAAGTATCAGGTGATATTCCGCGCGATTTCGCAGGATAATTGTTAAATAGATAACCAACGAGGCGCGTAGCGCCGAGTTGGTTATAATCATTCGATATCCAGCAAGCCCGAGTAGAATAATTGTTTTATTAAAAACTTAACCACTATTTAAAAAAAATCAGAAAGAAGGGGAAAAATAAGAAAAGTAATTTAAACGGAACAAGAATCGATCACATGACTGAACGAAAAAGGCGCCAAAACCTTGCGAAGTGTTGCAGCGTTTCATTGCAAAGCTGAATGAATCAATGAAAACTGCTCGAAAGTGAACAAAGTAGCACACGTTTTGGAAAAAAATCTTCTAATTATTGGCTCTGAAATATGGTACATGTTTGACTTTTCCTGAACATTGTTGTAATCATCGTTCAAAGCGGTTTGAAGCTGTACAATTTCACCATATAGCTGCTGGAGTTGAAACTGAACAAGTTTGTAATCTGTTCGCACAACGGAGCCATCATGTGCGTGTTTGATTGAACTGAAGACAGAACAAATTTGAAGAGGTATTTTCTATGCAGCTCAGAAGCAAGATTACTGTAGCGAGGAACATTAGAATTCACCATCATAGTTTGTTAAACGCAAAGCGCAAAATGCAGTTGTTCTCGGCTTAGAGGTTGCGGACGGAATGGTAAAAACAACATTCAAACAACTGGAAAAGCGATTCAACTCCGTTTACATGGCATCCAATTTCTATCTGAGCATTTGGACCTGTTAGAACACAGAGCTACAACAAGTGCAGGTAAACCAGTGTCCTGATTTTGCATTTTAAAGCCGAAAAACAATCTCGCCCTTCCTCCCTTCTTGGTAGTTTACAGCTGTATTTTTTTTTAGCACTTGTTTAGACTGCTTCATGATTTTCGCACCGACTCGCCATGAATGTGTGATAGTTTTTATTAAATGCTCCAGCCCCATTTCATTGTGTTTTATTTTATGTCTTGTCTTGATATTTTGAAGTGGAAATCCTTTCTGATAATACCTCCGTTTGCTCAATTTCAATGATCGACGTGACGATCGATGAATGAAATTAATCGTAAACACAGCGCTTATTCCTAAAATGTCTATTTCTGCACAGTTTCTTCAAACACTTTTGACTTGTGTTAGACGACACTGTTGGTGATGCTTGTTGGTGACGTTGTTGGAATTTCTGCTTAATTTACATTTGCTGGCAAGTGATATTTCGGGTTGCTCGCGAGGAAAAAACTTTCAGCTCATTTTGTTGTTGAGTGTTCATTGACTATATTTGGTCGCAGCAGGTATATGAGCTGATAGCCTAGCTCCGCTGAGCCAATCAAAATGCTAGAAATCCAATATACCTAGTCCAGTTTTTAATAATATCTATATATATATATATATATATATATATATATATATATATATATATATACACCCGTTCTCAAAAAGGTTTTCTTCAGAATGGTATATGTTAGATATAAGATAGATACTTTTGTTCAAAACAATTTAACCATGTTATTTGGCCACGTGTGTATGCATGCCTCTCCCATATTTGATAACGAATGGCATAAATTTCATTTAAGTGAGACAATTTGGAAAAAAATTCTGAAATAGAACGGGTCTTTTCCACAGGAATTACTTTGTTTTTGCGATAAAAATATGTCTGCTTCGCTAAGCAATGATTTGCATTGGCGTGTAGTGTGGCTTGTTGCGAGGACACGAAGAAGTGCTCGCGAAACAGAATGATGGTAGGTGTCACGCGAAAAACCGTAAACAACATATTGCGCCGCTTTCGCCGACATGGTGATGTTATCATGTCAACTCTAACAAGACAACGGGCGCTCTGATACCTATAGAGTACTTCTTGCGCCATCCCAGTGCTTACCTTAGATTTAGGATGCGTTTCTTTGGGAAAATCCAAATCCGGATGAACGGATTTTTTTTTTTACTTAAATGCGAAAACGAATCATGAATCTAAAGAATCTACACTTCGAGTGGATTTTTCAGTTCTAATCTAAATCTGGATTATTGAGATTCATGATCCAAGTGGGTTTTTTTAAAATTTATTTATTGTTTTTATTTTTTGGCAAGGCATGATTTGAACTCAGTGGTACATCTGACAAGCGGTCTTCCATGGAAATTTACTTGTCTCGCCATACTTTTTATATTTGTTTCTAAATTATTTGTTTTCCATTCTAGTCGAATTCTGGGGCAGTACTAGAGAAATATCATTCAGATATAATTTGCGTGTCTCCAACCCAACTTGTCATAATAAAATAATCCTTTCCCGGATTTTTTGTTTTGTCTTCTTTTTTGTTTTTTTTCGATGGTGAAGAATCCAAATGATCTGTGGTCACGAATCCGTTTTCGGATTCTCCCCTAAAAGCGAACCCTTAGAGACGCTGGGGATCATATGGCGGGTCGGGCGAGGGAGGGTGGGAAGGGGGGGGGGGGGTAGGGCAGTTTAATTCTATACCTCAATGGCGACGTCTACAACGGCTTAATTCTACACGCAAGATATTGTACAGGTAAAAAAATATCATTTTACGGCATAATTATTTATTATACTAATTTGACACTGTTTTGCCGTACTGACTTTTTAAAATTAATTTTCTGGTCCTATTTTGGCTTAAGAAATTTGCTTTTGGTTACCGACAAAGTTTCGTCCACAAATTTTGGACAAACATGTCGATCTTCAAGGCTAAAGAAATGGTCTTTATTACAATTTATTTTAAACAAAAAAGCATGAATGTCTCACTTAGATGATGTTTCATCAAGTTAAACAATGACTGGTATTACATGCAAATGCCTGCACGTGCGACTGAACAAAAGTATATATCTATCTATATATTTCTCTGGAGGAAAACCTTTTTGAAGACGCGTCTTTATGTTAAATGTATCTTCTTACCCTTAATCCAGACAAATACAGGATAGGCCAGGTCACGAGTTTTGGTATAGCGTGTTATCTTTGACGTATCGGTGCACTGAAAGCAACCGTAGCTGGACTTCCCAACCTGTTCTCCCAGAACTCGACAGCCTTGCATCCTGGTCTACTAGCCTCGCAGCGCCTTTGACAGTCAGCAGCGGTCTTTCTGTTCCTGTCAACAAATATCACAGATCTTCCAGAGGCGGTGCACCAGTGAGTAAGTAGTGAATACTTCCGCCACACTGAAAAAGCAAATGAGCCATGTTCTCATGCAACTTTAACTCCAGAATTCAAGATACATTCCTAGGAAATATACTTTGATCTTTTCACCTAAGTTTGTATTTGAACAATTTTTCTTTAAAAGTCAAGGAACTGAACTTTTCAATAACTGAAAATCTGTTAGCGCTACAAAAACCCAAAAAATAAATAAATAAACAATATATATATATATATATATATATATAACAGTAAGAATTCAAGAGTTAGTTTTTATGGACATTTACTCGCTACTCTGAGTTTCATGCCTCATGCGAGGCAATCATCAGGCGACTGCCAGAAAAAACGGTTACATTCAGAGATATTTGAAAATTCAGAACAATACAATACATTGTGTGTCACATGTCACGTCACGCGGGAACTTTAACACTAGTTAGAATAGAACGTTTTTCAGCAAGAATTTCCTAGCATGTCTACAACACGATATAAGCTCATTTCTGCTGTTGAGAGTTGACATTTCCGGTTTACATAAAATGAAAAATTTCTCCCACAAACACAAATTGCATCTCTTGGTAATATTCGAATAAGACCTAGCCTGTTTAACTTTGCGCCACTTGATGTGATACTTAATGTTCTTAAATCTCAAAGATAAGAACATTAAGTATCACATCAAGTGGCGCAAAGTTAAACAGGCTAGGTCTTATTCGAATATTACCAAGAGATGCAATTTGTGTTTGTGGGAGAAATTTTTCATTTTATGTAAACCGGAAATGTCAACTCTCAACAGCAGAAATGAGCTTATATCGTGTTGTAGACATGCTAGGAAATTCTTGCTGAAAAACGTTCTATTCTAACTAGTGTTAAAGTTCCCGCGTGACGTGACATGTGACACACAATGTATTGTATTGTTCTGAATTTTCAAATATCTCTGAATGTAACCGTTTTTTCTGGCAGTCGCCTGATGATTGCCTCGCATGAGGCATGAAACTCAGAGTAGCGAGTAAATGTCCATAAAAACTAACTCTTGAATTCTTACTGTTATTCACCGCTCTAGTTCAGCTATTGAGCACTTTGTAGTAGATGAGAATTTCACTCCATTTTTTGGTTATATATATATATCTATATATAATATATATATATATAAATTTAACACAAATGAAGACAAACTCTAACTTTTTTTGTTTAACACCTATATTTCGAGTACATTCAGTACTCTTCAGGGTGACTAAAAACCGTTACAAGAATCGTATTACAATATTCAAACTGTACATAATTTTTTATGTGTAGGTGACACCTTTTGTAGCAATAAGAATGGCAAAGAATTTAAAATTAATTATAACTTAGATTGCAACTGTAGTAACGTAATCTACCTGATCAATTGTACTAAGTGCAAAGTGAAATATGTAGGATCTACTACGACTAGGTTTAGAACCCGATTTAATAATCATAAAAGCAGGGTCAATGCTCATGTTAATTTAAGTTTAAATCAAAAAGGGAAAGATGACCTCATATACAGACATTTCAATAGTGACGGGCACAGAGGTTTAGAAGACATGCAAATACAGCTGATAGACCATGTCAAAGGAGAAAAAGAATTACGAGAAAGAGAAAATCACTGGATTTACAAACTGGCGACCTTGGCGCCCCATGGCCTCAACGACAATGACGGATTTTACGCACAAAACAAGAAGTCACGTGCGGGTGTACGCGCGCGATAAAAATCGTTTAAGACGCGTGTCCTTAGTAACGCAATTTTGAAATGTACAGTTTGAATATTGTAATACGATTATCTAATGTTTTAGGTACGTGAGTGTACAATCGCAAACCGCCCAAAAAAAAAAAAATAAAATGTTCTCATTCCCCCGGCCAACCTCTCACCCCTTGTGCGCGCTCGTGATAAACCATCTTACGCGAAATAAAACTTCTGTGAAAAGACTGTCTTTTTGAAAAAAAAAAGTTAATTAACCAGTAGGCTAGGGGTTTCATTGAAATAGTTTTGGCCTTGTGAAATTCCCCTAGCTTCCTCTCCGTGGACATTGTGAATACGAAATGGACGGTCTGTTATTATGTTCTTCCGATTACCTCCTTTTCATGAATTATTCTCCAGTTAAAAACCATTTTGGCAAAAGATTCTTTATCTGCGTGATCGGTGTCCATCAAATTTCAACATCTTAGGCTACGGGCACTCTTTTTTCTGCTCAGGAATAGTCGAGGAAAATGAACAATCGAGCCGGCAAGCGCAAAATCGCCTATCACGTTGAAACGTGACGCCAACCTCGTTCCCAGGACTTTAAGTGATACATATAGATAAGTCTGGGCACTTTCGCTCTAAACCAGTGAGCGCCAACAGGACTTTAAGCACGGCATCATGTAAAGTCTTGTATATGGGTGCCCCTGAGAACACCAGGCATTGAGAAACACGAAATTGATGAAGAATTCTTTGCACATGTTTGGAAATGGTTTAATGTTTACACTGTCAGTAAACCCTCGACATGACACACTGTGCCTTGATTAAAAGCTGTCGCTGTGAGCAATGTACTTTGTGGCAACGATAAGAGTAGCTTATCAAGAAATCAAGAAACCTGTCAGTCATGCTATGGCACCCAACGAGGAAACTTAATATAATTATAAAGCAAATCTGTTTTCTCATTTTGTTTAAGGGCCTTTTAAAAGGATATTTGTGAAGCTAACGCTGGTAGATCTGTTCAGATTCTATAGCTAAAAATTCTAGTAGAAGAAAATTATGAGGTAACTAAGGTTTGTTTTCCGAATTTCCTAACCGCTGTCAGCTTCCCAAAAATGCTGACTGACCTAATTTCGCGCTCTAAAAGACACAATTGTCCCTCAGTAAACGTAAGGAATTAATTTATCCGCCGGTTACGAAAGTTTGAGATGACATTTCACTAAAGAAAATACCACAGCTGATATTCCACCAGGAGCAATCCATTAGGTGCCTCTGATCATGCGCAATATAAATGTTAAACGTGTCGAAGACATGGTTGCTTGGTGTCTAATTGTCCCATAAATGAAAAGTGCATTAGTCGCATGATCGATACCACTTACCTCCACTACTTTAAATACTAAACCATGCAAAAGTTTACGGTGGGTTTACAGGTCTTTGCAGTGGGAGACAACATTATCATGTACTTCATTTTCTGTATTCTTACCGGGCTCATTAAGCGTGGCTTTGCTTTCTCCACAGCAAACGTGGAGCTAGGCGAAGGCATGTGGCTGTGCAGTAGTAACTGCGACACAAGTGCTTGAACCTCTGGCACTCGTTCCCATTTTTAAATTTGGTTAAAAAAGGAAAAAAGTCCTGGGAGCGAGGTTGACGTGACGCGTGTGTGGAGCCTGTGTGAAAATCGCCGACCCCGCAAGCGATTTTTACGTGCACGCACGTGTTGTTTTGGCTGGACTAGTCGTTAGCGGAAAGAGTAGACCGAGCAGTCTCTCTTTCCGCTCAGGGATAGTCGAGAGAAACGAACAAGGGAGAGCGCGAGCCCGAAAATCACCTGCACAAAACGTGACGCGCGTGTCAAGCAGCCTAGTATTGAGCCCACTCTTGTACAGTAGCGCATAGCATTTGCACATTTATAGTACGACACTAAATTTTGACGTGCTGCCATTGGTCAAAATCGATCACGTGACGCGATAGTGTCTGTCCGCGGGCGCCTATCAGCGCATAGTGCCCGTTTTTGGCAATTTTCGCTCAAAATGTAGCGTTGTACAATAAAAACAATAGAGTCCTTCTGTCTTAGGCTCTATGTGTCATAGGTTCCCTCTGAAATTGTTGTCAAATTTGATGTTGTGAACATCAAATTTCCTCGGGCAACCCTGCACACGGTAGTGCTTTCGACAGAAGAACTCTATTGTTTAAATAGCGTCTCCACATGCCCGTCACACTTAAACGCAAGCCGATTTTGCGCTCGTCAGCTCACTTGTTCGTTTTTCTTGACTGACTAGACTACCCCTGAGCGGAAAGAGAGACTGCTCCTAGTCTAAGAAGTGATACCTTTGCATTGTGGCAATGCTGAACTCCATCTTCCATTAAGACACCGGGCGATTGGAGATCCAACCAAGGTGTAGTTTTTGTTACAAGCAAATTCTACTGAGTCACCATCGATAAACGTGTTTCCTCTTCTGATCCCATTTGTTGGAACGCCAGGATCCTTACATGTAGCTGTACATAAAACGAAACGTACATTGTAAAATGCAAGTCTAAGGTTTAAACACTGCCTAATACCTACCTTGCAGACCCCGCGTTTGTAGTAGCGTAACTCCAAGCCTTATGGGCGGAGACCAGAGTAAAGCACAGTCTTAATGAGCCTATACGGCTTGTCTTCTTCCTAAGATTACGCGATTCCATTCTCTAGGGATGTCATATCGTATACATACACAAGCAGCAAAGCAATGGCTTTACCAAATGCATGCGAACCTACGCCAGTATGAAAATGAGACGAAGGTTACCTTTGCAGTTGGGAAGGACATGGCTCCACTTTCCTCTATGGCAAACAGAAGTTGATTTTCCAATCAATACGAAACCTTGGCTACAAACAAAGGTAACTTGACTTCCATGGCTGAAATTATCGCCTATTCGTACTCCGTTTGTTGGCCTTCCAGGGTCTTTGCAATCAGCTGAAAACCAAACCAAAAGAAAATCACAAATCAGTGTTATCCGCTGAAGACAAACAAACTAAATAACAAATGAAACCTTTCTAGACCTAAGAGATTTTGAACCAAAAAGATTTGCGTCAATTGTTCATTGAAGGAGCAAAAATTATTCTTTCCAATCTATAATGGTTTTAATCAATTTCGTTTACCAAGCGTTTAGTAAGACTATCAGTATTACCACCTCCCCCTCCCACCCCACCCTGCTGCTACTCCGTCGTAGGCTAGCCGAACATTAGAGAGGGAGAGAGGGAGGGAGGGAGGGAGGGAGGGAGGGGGGAACCAACGTAGCTTCCAACTTCGACCCCTCCGATCTTACGATCGAAAGTCTGACTGGACGTATGACGCGCCAACCACTACACGACCGCGTACTAAGCGTAAGAGGTGAATAACCTCAGTCGCTATAAGCAACGGTGATAGATCATTACCTGGCGCAGAGCATCCGTACAGCTCCAATCTGAGACACGGAACACGAAAAGTTGGATGCGCTCCAGATGGATCTTTTGGATAAATCCTAATCATTCGTGTCCTCACAGGTGGCTTCAAGTCGTTTCTTTTCCAGGACTGGTTGTTTCTGTTACCGGTGAATTCCTGCAGAATGATAGGTATTACTTTGACCCTTGCTATAGGAAATGGCTTTCATGCTTTCAGGATTTTTCCATACAGCTTTTATCATTTTTACAATTATATATATATATATATATATATATATATATATATATATATATATATATATATATATATATATATCTACCTGGATTTTTGAAAAGGTGGCTCCTGAAGATTTGCCCATTTTGGCCGGAACGACACCGAAACCGGGTTTTTTGGACTCCCATGAGCCTAGAAACCACACGGGAGAGAAAAGAGAAGGGAGGGGAGAGAGGGGAGAAGAAAAAAGGACTGCTGGCACTCATAATTTTTATATTGCCCACTTTGGAGATAGTTTCTGAACGACAAAAAAGTGCTCGCGACACACCGCTCGGACACCTCAACCGAGCGGTACCGTTTTCAAAAATCCGGGTATATATTGGCATGAAATGGGCTAAAATGGCCAAGAAATGCTGAAGAGGCCGCTCATCAGCCAGAATTCGGTCATTTTTTGCCATCTGACAACAATTGCTTGCAATAATTCTACCTGGATTTTTGAAAAGGTGGCTCCTGAAGATTTGCCCATTTTGGCCGGAACGACACCGAAACCGGGTTTTTTGGACTCCCATGAGCCTAGAAACCACACGGGAGAGAAAAGAGAAGGGAGGGGAGAGAGGGGAGAAGAAAAAAGGACTGCTGGCACTCATAATTTTTATATTGCCCACTTTGGAGATAGTTTCTGAACGACAAAAAAGTGCTCGCGACACACCGCTCGGACACCTCAAAAGAGCGGTACAGTTTTCAAAAATCCGGGTATATATTGGCATGAAATGGGCTAAAATGGCCAAGAAATGCTGAAGAGGCCGCTCATCAGCCAGAATTCGGTCATTTTTTGCCATCTGACAACAATTGCTTGCAATAATTCTACCTGGATTTTTGAAAAGGTGGCTCCTGAAGATTTGCCCATTTTGGCCGGAACGACACCGAAACCGGGTTTTTTGGACTCCCATGAGCCTAGAAACCACACGGGAGAGAAAAGAGAAGGGAGGGGAGAGAGGGGAGAAGAAAAAAGGACTGCTGGCACTCATAATTTTTATATTGCCCACTTTGGAGATAGTTTCTGAACGACAAAAAAGTGCTCGCGACACACCGCTCGGACACCTCAACCGAGCGGTACCGTTTTCAAAAATCCGGGTATATATTGGCATGAAATGGGCTAAAATGGCCAAGAAATGCTGAAGAGGCCGCTCATCAGCCAGAATTCGGTCATTTTTTGCCATCTGACAACAATTGCTGGCAATATCTACCTGGATTTTTGAAAAGGTGGCTCCTGAAGATTTGCCCATTTTGGCCGGAACGACACCGAAACCGGGTTGTTTGGACTCCCATGAGCCTAGAAACCACACGGGAGAGAAAAGAGAAGGGAGGGGAGAGAGGGGAGAAGAAAAAAGGACTGCTGGCACTCATAATTTTTATATTGCCCACTTTGGAGATAGTTTCTGAACGACAAAAAAGTGCTCGCGACACACCGCTCGGACACCTCAACCGAGCGGTACCGTTTTCAAAAATCCGGGTATATATTGGCATGAAATGGGCTAAAATGGCCAAGAAATGCTGAAGAGGCCGCTCATCAGCCAGAATTCGGTCATTTTTTGCCATCTGACAACAATTGCTTGCAATAATTCTACCTGGATTTTTGAAAAGGTGGCTCCTGAAGATTTGCCCATTTTGGCCGGAACGACACCGAAACCGGGTTTTTTGGACTCCCATGAGCCTAGAAACCACACGGGAGAGAAAAGAGAAGGGAGGGGAGAGAGGGGAGAAGAAAAAAGGACTGCTGGCACTCATAATTTTTATATTGCCCACTTTGGAGATAGTTTCTGAACGACAAAAAAGTGCTCGCGACACACCGCTCGGACACCTCAAAAGAGCGGTACAGTTTTCAAAAATCCGGGTATATATTGGCATGAAATGGGCTAAAATGGCCAAGAAATGCTGAAGAGGCCGCTCATCAGCCAGAATTCGGTCATTTTTTGCCATCTGACAACAATTGCTTGCAATAATTCTACCTGGATTTTTGAAAAGGTGGCTCCTGAAGATTTGCCCATTTTGGCCGGAACGACACCGAAACCGGGTTTTTTGGACTCCCATGAGCCTAGAAACCACACGGGAGAGAAAAGAGAAGGGAGGGGAGAGAGGGGAGAAGAAAAAAGGACTGCTGGCACTCATAATTTTTATATTGCCCACTTTGGAGATAGTTTCTGAACGACAAAAAAGTGCTCGCGACACACCGCTCGGACACCTCAACCGAGCGGTACCGTTTTCAAAAATCCGGGTATATATTGGCATGAAATGGGCTAAAATGGCCAAGAAATGCTGAAGAGGCCGCTCATCAGCCAGAATTCGGTCATTTTTTGCCATCTGACAACAATTGCTGGCAATATCTACCTGGATTTTTGAAAAGGTGGCTCCTGAAGATTTGCCCATTTTGGCCGGAACGACACCGAAACCGGGTTGTTTGGACTCCCATGAGCCTAGAAACCACACGGGAGAGAAAAGAGAAGGGAGGGGAGAGAGGGGAGAAGAAAAAAGGACTGCTGGCACTCATAATTTTTATATTGCCCACTTTGGAGATAGTTTCTGAACGACAAAAAAGTGCTCGCGACACACCGCTCGGACACCTCAACCGAGCGGTACCGTTTTCAAAAATCCGGGTATATATTGGCATGAAATGGGCTAAAATGGCCAAGAAATGCTGAAGAGGCCGCTCATCAGCCAGAATTCGGTCATTTTTTGCCATCTGACAACAATTGCTTGCAATAATTCTACCTGGATTTTTGAAAAGGTGGCTCCTGAAGATTTGCCCATTTTGGCCGGAACGACACCGAAACCGGGTTTTTTGGACTCCCATGAGCCTAGAAACCACACGGGAGAGAAAAGAGAAGGGAGGGGAGAGAGGGGAGAAGAAAAAAGGACTGCTGGCACTCATAATTTTTATATTGCCCACTTTGGAGATAGTTTCTGAACGACAAAAAAGTGCTCGCGACACACCGCTCGGACACCTCAACCGAGCGGTACCGTTTTCAAAAATCCGGGTATATATTGGCATGAAATGGGCTAAAATGGCCAAGAAATGCTGAAGAGGCCGCTCATCAGCCAGAATTCGGTCATTTTTTGCCATCTGACAACAATTGCTGGCAATATCTACCTGGATTTTTGAAAAGGTGGCTCCTGAAGATTTGCCCATTTTGGCCGGAACGACACCGAAACCGGGTTGTTTGGACTCCCATGAGCCTAGAAACCACACGGGAGAGAAAAGAGAAGGGAGGGGAGAGAGGGGAGAAGAAAAAAGGACTGCTGGCACTCATAATTTTTATATTGCCCACTTTGGAGATAGTTTCTGAACGACAAAAAAGTGCTCGCGACACACCGCTCGGACACCTCAACCGAGCGGTACCGTTTTCAAAAATCCGGGTATATATTGGCATGAAATGGGCTAAAATGGCCAAGAAATGCTGAAGAGGCCGCTCATCAGCCAGAATTCGGTCATTTTTTGCCATCTGACAACAATTGCTGGCAATATCTACCTGGATTTTTGAAAAGGTGGCTCCTGAAGATTTGCCCATTTTGGCCGGAACGACACCGAAACCGGGTTGTTTGGACTCCCATGAGCCTAGAAACCACACGGGAGAGAAAAGAGAAGGGAGGGGAGAGAGGGGAGAAGAAAAAAGGACTGCTGGCACTCATAATTTTTATATTGCCCACTTTGGAGATAGTTTCTGAACGACAAAAAAGTGCTCGCGACACACCGCTCGGACACCTCAACCGAGCGGTACCGTTTTCAAAAATCCGGGTATATATTGGCATGAAATGGGCTAAAATGGCCAAGAAATGCTGAAGAGGCCGCTCATCAGCCAGAATTCGGTCATTTTTTGCCATCTGATAACAATTGCTGGCAATAATTATTGGCATGAAATGGGCTAAAATGGCCAAGAAATGCTGAAGAGGCCGCTCATCAGCCAGAATTCGGTCATTTTTTGCCATCTGACAACAATTGCTTGCAATAATTATTGGCATGAAATGGGCTAAAATGGCCAAGAAATGCTGAAGAGGCCGCTCATCAGCCAGAATTCGGTCATTTTTTGCCATCTGACAACAATTGCTTGCAATATCTACCTGGATTTTTGAAAAGGTGGCTCCTGAAGATTTGCCCATTTTGGCCGGAACGACACCGAAACCGGGTTGTTTGGACTCCCATGAGCCTAGAAACCACACGGGAGAGAAAAGAGAAGGGAGGGGAGAGAGGGGAGAAGAAAAAAGGACTGCTGGCACTCATAATTTTTATATTGCCCACTTTGGAGATAGTTTCTGAACGACAAAAAAGTGCTCGCGACACACCGCTCGGACACCTCAACCGAGCGGTACCGTTTTCAAAAATCCGGGTATATATTGGCATGAAATGGGCTAAAATGGCCAAGAAATGCTGAAGAGGCCGCTCATCAGCCAGAATTCGGTCATTTTTTGCCATCTGACAACAATTGCTGGCAATATCTACCTGGATTTTTGAAAAGGTGGCTCCTGAAGATTTGCCCATTTTGGCCGGAACGACACCGAAACCGGGTTGTTTGGACTCCCATGAGCCTAGAAACCACACGGGAGAGAAAAGAGAAGGGAGGGGAGAGAGGGGAGAAGAAAAAAGGACTGCTGGCACTCATAATTTTTATATTGCCCACTTTGGAGATAGTTTCTGAACGACAAAAAAGTGCTCGCGACACACCGCTCGGACACCTCAACCGAGCGGTACCGTTTTCAAAAATCCGGGTATATATTGGCATGAAATGGGCTAAAATGGCCAAGAAATGCTGAAGAGGCCGCTCATCAGCCAGAATTCGGTCATTTTTTGCCATCTGACAACAATTGCTTGCAATAATTCTACCTGGATTTTTGAAAAGGTGGCTCCTGAAGATTTGCCCATTTTGGCCGGAACGACACCGAAACCGGGTTTTTTGGACTCCCATGAGCCTAGAAACCACACGGGAGAGAAAAGAGAAGGGAGGGGAGAGAGGGGAGAAGAAAAAAGGACTGCTGGCACTCATAATTTTTATATTGCCCACTTTGGAGATAGTTTCTGAACGACAAAAAAGTGCTCGCGACACACCGCTCGGACACCTCAAAAGAGCGGTACAGTTTTCAAAAATCCGGGTATATATTGGCATGAAATGGGCTAAAATGGCCAAGAAATGCTGAAGAGGCCGCTCATCAGCCAGAATTCGGTCATTTTTTGCCATCTGACAACAATTGCTTGCAATAATTCTACCTGGATTTTTGAAAAGGTGGCTCCTGAAGATTTGCCCATTTTGGCCGGAACGACACCGAAACCGGGTTTTTTGGACTCCCATGAGCCTAGAAACCACACGGGAGAGAAAAGAGAAGGGAGGGGAGAGAGGGGAGAAGAAAAAAGGACTGCTGGCACTCATAATTTTTATATTGCCCACTTTGGAGATAGTTTCTGAACGACAAAAAAGTGCTCGCGACACACCGCTCGGACACCTCAAAAGAGCGGTACAGTTTTCAAAAATCCGGGTATATATTGGCATGAAATGGGCTAAAATGGCCAAGAAATGCTGAAGAGGCCGCTCATCAGCCAGAATTCGGTCATTTTTTGCCATCTGACAACAATTGCTTGCAATAATTCTACCTGGATTTTTGAAAAGGTGGCTCCTGAAGATTTGCCCATTTTGGCCGGAACGACACCGAAACCGGGTTTTTTGGACTCCCATGAGCCTAGAAACCACACGGGAGAGAAAAGAGAAGGGAGGGGAGAGAGGGGAGAAGAAAAAAGGACTGCTGGCACTCATAATTTTTATATTGCCCACTTTGGAGATAGTTTCTGAACGACAAAAAAGTGCTCGCGACACACCGCTCGGACACCTCAACCGAGCGGTACCGTTTTCAAAAATCCGGGTATATATTGGCATGAAATGGGCTAAAATGGCCAAGAAATGCTGAAGAGGCCGCTCATCAGCCAGAATTCGGTCATTTTTTGCCATCTGACAACAATTGCTGGCAATATCTACCTGGATTTTTGAAAAGGTGGCTCCTGAAGATTTGCCCATTTTGGCCGGAACGACACCGAAACCGGGTTGTTTGGACTCCCATGAGCCTAGAAACCACACGGGAGAGAAAAGAGAAGGGAGGGGAGAGAGGGGAGAAGAAAAAAGGACTGCTGGCACTCATAATTTTTATATTGCCCACTTTGGAGATAGTTTCTGAACGACAAAAAAGTGCTCGCGACACACCGCTCGGACACCTCAACCGAGCGGTACCGTTTTCAAAAATCCGGGTATATATTGGCATGAAATGGGCTAAAATGGCCAAGAAATGCTGAAGAGGCCGCTCATCAGCCAGAATTCGGTCATTTTTTGCCATCTGACAACAATTGCTTGCAATAATTCTACCTGGATTTTTGAAAAGGTGGCTCCTGAAGATTTGCCCATTTTGGCCGGAACGACACCGAAACCGGGTTTTTTGGACTCCCATGAGCCTAGAAACCACACGGGAGAGAAAAGAGAAGGGAGGGGAGAGAGGGGAGAAGAAAAAAGGACTGCTGGCACTCATAATTTTTATATTGCCCACTTTGGAGATAGTTTCTGAACGACAAAAAAGTGCTCGCGACACACCGCTCGGACACCTCAACCGAGCGGTACCGTTTTCAAAAATCCGGGTATATATTGGCATGAAATGGGCTAAAATGGCCAAGAAATGCTGAAGAGGCCGCTCATCAGCCAGAATTCGGTCATTTTTTGCCATCTGACAACAATTGCTGGCAATATCTACCTGGATTTTTGAAAAGGTGGCTCCTGAAGATTTGCCCATTTTGGCCGGAACGACACCGAAACCGGGTTGTTTGGACTCCCATGAGCCTAGAAACCACACGGGAGAGAAAAGAGAAGGGAGGGGAGAGAGGGGAGAAGAAAAAAGGACTGCTGGCACTCATAATTTTTATATTGCCCACTTTGGAGATAGTTTCTGAACGACAAAAAAGTGCTCGCGACACACCGCTCGGACACCTCAACCGAGCGGTACCGTTTTCAAAAATCCGGGTATATATTGGCATGAAATGGGCTAAAATGGCCAAGAAATGCTGAAGAGGCCGCTCATCAGCCAGAATTCGGTCATTTTTTGCCATCTGACAACAATTGCTGGCAATATCTACCTGGATTTTTGAAAAGGTGGCTCCTGAAGATTTGCCCATTTTGGCCGGAACGACACCGAAACCGGGTTGTTTGGACTCCCATGAGCCTAGAAACCACACGGGAGAGAAAAGAGAAGGGAGGGGAGAGAGGGGAGAAGAAAAAAGGACTGCTGGCACTCATAATTTTTATATTGCCCACTTTGGAGATAGTTTCTGAACGACAAAAAAGTGCTCGCGACACACCGCTCGGACACCTCAACCGAGCGGTACCGTTTTCAAAAATCCGGGTATATATTGGCATGAAATGGGCTAAAATGGCCAAGAAATGCTGAAGAGGCCGCTCATCAGCCAGAATTCGGTCATTTTTTGCCATCTGATAACAATTGCTGGCAATAATTATTGGCATGAAATGGGCTAAAATGGCCAAGAAATGCTGAAGAGGCCGCTCATCAGCCAGAATTCGGTCATTTTTTGCCATCTGACAACAATTGCTTGCAATAATTATTGGCATGAAATGGGCTAAAATGGCCAAGAAATGCTGAAGAGGCCGCTCATCAGCCAGAATTCGGTCATTTTTTGCCATCTGACAACAATTGCTTGCAATATCTACCTGGATTTTTGAAAAGGTGGCTCCTGAAGATTTGCCCATTTTGGCCGGAACGACACCGAAACCGGGTTGTTTGGACTCCCATGAGCCTAGAAACCACACGGGAGAGAAAAGAGAAGGGAGGGGAGAGAGGGGAGAAGAAAAAAGGACTGCTGGCACTCATAATTTTTATATTGCCCACTTTGGAGATAGTTTCTGAACGACAAAAAAGTGCTCGCGACACACCGCTCGGACACCTCAACCGAGCGGTACCGTTTTCAAAAATCCGGGTATATATTGGCATGAAATGGGCTAAAATGGCCAAGAAATGCTGAAGAGGCCGCTCATCAGCCAGAATTCGGTCATTTTTTGCCATCTGATAACAATTGCTGGCAATAATTATTGGCATGAAATGGGCTAAAATGGCCAAGAAATGCTGAAGAGGCCGCTCATCAGCCAGAATTCGGTCATTTTTTGCCATCTGACAACAATTGCTTGCAATAATTATTGGCATGAAATGGGCTAAAATGGCCAAGAAATGCTGAAGAGGCCGCTCATCAGCCAGAATTCGGTCATTTTTTGCCATCTGACAACAATTGCTTGCAATATCTACCTGGATTTTTGAAAAGGTGGCTCCTGAAGATTTGCCCATTTTGGCCGGAACGACACCGAAACCGGGTTGTTTGGACTCCCATGAGCCTAGAAACCACACGGGAGAGAAAAGAGAAGGGAGGGGAGAGAGGGGAGAAGAAAAAAGGACTGCTGGCACTCATAATTTTTATATTGCCCACTTTGGAGATAGTTTCTGAACGACAAAAAAGTGCTCGCGACACACCGCTCGGACACCTCAACCGAGCGGTACCGTTTTCAAAAATCCGGGTATATATTGGCATGAAATGGGCTAAAATGGCCAAGAAATGCTGAAGAGGCCGCTCATCAGCCAGAATTCGGTCATTTTTTGCCATCTGACAACAATTGCTGGCAATATCTACCTGGATTTTTGAAAAGGTGGCTCCTGAAGATTTGCCCATTTTGGCCGGAACGACACCGAAACCGGGTTGTTTGGACTCCCATGAGCCTAGAAACCACACGGGAGAGAAAAGAGAAGGGAGGGGAGAGAGGGGAGAAGAAAAAAGGACTGCTGGCACTCATAATTTTTATATTGCCCACTTTGGAGATAGTTTCTGAACGACAAAAAAGTGCTCGCGACACACCGCTCGGACACCTCAACCGAGCGGTACCGTTTTCAAAAATCCGGGTATATATTGGCATGAAATGGGCTAAAATGGCCAAGAAATGCTGAAGAGGCCGCTCATCAGCCAGAATTCGGTCATTTTTTGCCATCTGACAACAATTGCTTGCAATAATTCTACCTGGATTTTTGAAAAGGTGGCTCCTGAAGATTTGCCCATTTTGGCCGGAACGACACCGAAACCGGGTTTTTTGGACTCCCATGAGCCTAGAAACCACACGGGAGAGAAAAGAGAAGGGAGGGGAGAGAGGGGAGAAGAAAAAAGGACTGCTGGCACTCATAATTTTTATATTGCCCACTTTGGAGATAGTTTCTGAACGACAAAAAAGTGCTCGCGACACACCGCTCGGACACCTCAACCGAGCGGTACCGTTTTCAAAAATCCGGGTATATATTGGCATGAAATGGGCTAAAATGGCCAAGAAATGCTGAAGAGGCCGCTCATCAGCCAGAATTCGGTCATTTTTTGCCATCTGACAACAATTGCTTGCAATAATTCTACCTGGATTTTTGAAAAGGTGGCTCCTGAAGATTTGCCCATTTTGGCCGGAACGACACCGAAACCGGGTTTTTTGGACTCCCATGAGCCTAGAAACCACACGGGAGAGAAAAGAGAAGGGAGGGGAGAGAGGGGAGAAGAAAAAAGGACTGCTGGCACTCATAATTTTTATATTGCCCACTTTGGAGATAGTTTCTGAACGACAAAAAAGTGCTCGCGACACACCGCTCGGACACCTCAAAAGAGCGGTACAGTTTTCAAAAATCCGGGTATATATTGGCATGAAATGGGCTAAAATGGCCAAGAAATGCTGAAGAGGCCGCTCATCAGCCAGAATTCGGTCATTTTTTGCCATCTGACAACAATTGCTTGCAATAATTCTACCTGGATTTTTGAAAAGGTGGCTCCTGAAGATTTGCCCATTTTGGCCGGAACGACACCGAAACCGGGTTTTTTGGACTCCCATGAGCCTAGAAACCACACGGGAGAGAAAAGAGAAGGGAGGGGAGAGAGGGGAGAAGAAAAAAGGACTGCTGGCACTCATAATTTTTATATTGCCCACTTTGGAGATAGTTTCTGAACGACAAAAAAGTGCTCGCGACACACCGCTCGGACACCTCAACCGAGCGGTACCGTTTTCAAAAATCCGGGTATATATTGGCATGAAATGGGCTAAAATGGCCAAGAAATGCTGAAGAGGCCGCTCATCAGCCAGAATTCGGTCATTTTTTGCCATCTGACAACAATTGCTGGCAATATCTACCTGGATTTTTGAAAAGGTGGCTCCTGAAGATTTGCCCATTTTGGCCGGAACGACACCGAAACCGGGTTGTTTGGACTCCCATGAGCCTAGAAACCACACGGGAGAGAAAAGAGAAGGGAGGGGAGAGAGGGGAGAAGAAAAAAGGACTGCTGGCACTCATAATTTTTATATTGCCCACTTTGGAGATAGTTTCTGAACGACAAAAAAGTGCTCGCGACACACCGCTCGGACACCTCAACCGAGCGGTACCGTTTTCAAAAATCCGGGTATATATTGGCATGAAATGGGCTAAAATGGCCAAGAAATGCTGAAGAGGCCGCTCATCAGCCAGAATTCGGTCATTTTTTGCCATCTGACAACAATTGCTTGCAATAATTCTACCTGGATTTTTGAAAAGGTGGCTCCTGAAGATTTGCCCATTTTGGCCGGAACGACACCGAAACCGGGTTTTTTGGACTCCCATGAGCCTAGAAACCACACGGGAGAGAAAAGAGAAGGGAGGGGAGAGAGGGGAGAAGAAAAAAGGACTGCTGGCACTCATAATTTTTATATTGCCCACTTTGGAGATAGTTTCTGAACGACAAAAAAGTGCTCGCGACACACCGCTCGGACACCTCAACCGAGCGGTACCGTTTTCAAAAATCCGGGTATATATTGGCATGAAATGGGCTAAAATGGCCAAGAAATGCTGAAGAGGCCGCTCATCAGCCAGAATTCGGTCATTTTTTGCCATCTGACAACAATTGCTGGCAATATCTACCTGGATTTTTGAAAAGGTGGCTCCTGAAGATTTGCCCATTTTGGCCGGAACGACACCGAAACCGGGTTGTTTGGACTCCCATGAGCCTAGAAACCACACGGGAGAGAAAAGAGAAGGGAGGGGAGAGAGGGGAGAAGAAAAAAGGACTGCTGGCACTCATAATTTTTATATTGCCCACTTTGGAGATAGTTTCTGAACGACAAAAAAGTGCTCGCGACACACCGCTCGGACACCTCAACCGAGCGGTACCGTTTTCAAAAATCCGGGTATATATTGGCATGAAATGGGCTAAAATGGCCAAGAAATGCTGAAGAGGCCGCTCATCAGCCAGAATTCGGTCATTTTTTGCCATCTGATAACAATTGCTGGCAATAATTATTGGCATGAAATGGGCTAAAATGGCCAAGAAATGCTGAAGAGGCCGCTCATCAGCCAGAATTCGGTCATTTTTTGCCATCTGACAACAATTGCTTGCAATAATTATTGGCATGAAATGGGCTAAAATGGCCAAGAAATGCTGAAGAGGCCGCTCATCAGCCAGAATTCGGTCATTTTTTGCCATCTGACAACAATTGCTTGCAATATCTACCTGGATTTTTGAAAAGGTGGCTCCTGAAGATTTGCCCATTTTGGCCGGAACGACACCGAAACCGGGTTGTTTGGACTCCCATGAGCCTAGAAACCACACGGGAGAGAAAAGAGAAGGGAGGGGAGAGAGGGGAGAAGAAAAAAGGACTGCTGGCACTCATAATTTTTATATTGCCCACTTTGGAGATAGTTTCTGAACGACAAAAAAGTGCTCGCGACACACCGCTCGGACACCTCAACCGAGCGGTACCGTTTTCAAAAATCCGGGTATATATTGGCATGAAATGGGCTAAAATGGCCAAGAAATGCTGAAGAGGCCGCTCATCAGCCAGAATTCGGTCATTTTTTGCCATCTGACAACAATTGCTGGCAATATCTACCTGGATTTTTGAAAAGGTGGCTCCTGAAGATTTGCCCATTTTGGCCGGAACGACACCGAAACCGGGTTGTTTGGACTCCCATGAGCCTAGAAACCACACGGGAGAGAAAAGAGAAGGGAGGGGAGAGAGGGGAGAAGAAAAAAGGACTGCTGGCACTCATAATTTTTATATTGCCCACTTTGGAGATAGTTTCTGAACGACAAAAAAGTGCTCGCGACACACCGCTCGGACACCTCAACCGAGCGGTACCGTTTTCAAAAATCCGGGTATATATTGGCATGAAATGGGCTAAAATGGCCAAGAAATGCTGAAGAGGCCGCTCATCAGCCAGAATTCGGTCATTTTTTGCCATCTGATAACAATTGCTGGCAATAATTATTGGCATGAAATGGGCTAAAATGGCCAAGAAATGCTGAAGAGGCCGCTCATCAGCCAGAATTCGGTGATTTTTTGCCATCTGACAACAATTGCTTGCAATATCTACCTGGATTTTTGAAAAGGTGGCTCCTGAAGATTTGCCCATTTTGGCCGGAACGACACCGAAACCGGGTTGTTTGGACTCCCATGAGCCTAGAAACCACACGGGAGAGAAAAGAGAAGGGAGGGGAGAGAGGGGAGAAGAAAAAAGGACTGCTGGCACTCATAATTTTTATATTGCCCACTTTGGAGATAGTTTCTGAACGACAAAAAAGTGCTCGCGACACACCGCTCGGACACCTCAACCGAGCGGTACCGTTTTCAAAAATCCGGGTATATATTGGCATGAAATGGGCTAAAATGGCCAAGAAATGCTGAAGAGGCCGCTCATCAGCCAGAATTCGGTCATTTTTTGCCATCTGATAACAATTGCTGGCAATAATTATTGGCATGAAATGGGCTAAAATGGCCAAGAAATGCTGAAGAGGCCGCTCATCAGCCAGAATTCGGTCATTTTTTGCCATCTGACAACAATTGCTTGCAATAATTATTGGCATGAAATGGGCTAAAATGGCCAAGAAATGCTGAAGAGGCCGCTCATCAGCCAGAATTCGGTCATTTTTTGCCATCTGACAACAATTGCTTGCAATATCTACCTGGATTTTTGAAAAGGTGGCTCCTGAAGATTTGCCCATTTTGGCCGGAACGACACCGAAACCGGGTTGTTTGGACTCCCATGAGCCTAGAAACCACACGGGAGAGAAAAGAGAAGGGAGGGGAGAGAGGGGAGAAGAAAAAAGGACTGCTGGCACTCATAATTTTTATATTGCCCACTTTGGAGATAGTTTCTGAACGACAAAAAAGTGCTCGCGACACACCGCTCGGACACCTCAACCGAGCGGTACCGTTTTCAAAAATCCGGGTATATATTGGCATGAAATGGGCTAAAATGGCCAAGAAATGCTGAAGAGGCCGCTCATCAGCCAGAATTCGGTCATTTTTTGCCATCTGACAACAATTGCTGGCAATATCTACCTGGATTTTTGAAAAGGTGGCTCCTGAAGATTTGCCCATTTTGGCCGGAACGACACCGAAACCGGGTTGTTTGGACTCCCATGAGCCTAGAAACCACACGGGAGAGAAAAGAGAAGGGAGGGGAGAGAGGGGAGAAGAAAAAAGGACTGCTGGCACTCATAATTTTTATATTGCCCACTTTGGAGATAGTTTCTGAACGACAAAAAAGTGCTCGCGACACACCGCTCGGACACCTCAACCGAGCGGTACCGTTTTCAAAAATCCGGGTATATATTGGCATGAAATGGGCTAAAATGGCCAAGAAATGCTGAAGAGGCCGCTCATCAGCCAGAATTCGGTCATTTTTTGCCATCTGACAACAATTGCTTGCAATAATTCTACCTGGATTTTTGAAAAGGTGGCTCCTGAAGATTTGCCCATTTTGGCCGGAACGACACCGAAACCGGGTTTTTTGGACTCCCATGAGCCTAGAAACCACACGGGAGAGAAAAGAGAAGGGAGGGGAGAGAGGGGAGAAGAAAAAAGGACTGCTGGCACTCATAATTTTTATATTGCCCACTTTGGAGATAGTTTCTGAACGACAAAAAAGTGCTCGCGACACACCGCTCGGACACCTCAACCGAGCGGTACCGTTTTCAAAAATCCGGGTATATATTGGCATGAAATGGGCTAAAATGGCCAAGAAATGCTGAAGAGGCCGCTCATCAGCCAGAATTCGGTCATTTTTTGCCATCTGACAACAATTGCTTGCAATAATTCTACCTGGATTTTTGAAAAGGTGGCTCCTGAAGATTTGCCCATTTTGGCCGGAACGACACCGAAACCGGGTTTTTTGGACTCCCATGAGCCTAGAAACCACACGGGAGAGAAAAGAGAAGGGAGGGGAGAGAGGGGAGAAGAAAAAAGGACTGCTGGCACTCATAATTTTTATATTGCCCACTTTGGAGATAGTTTCTGAACGACAAAAAAGTGCTCGCGACACACCGCTCGGACACCTCAAAAGAGCGGTACAGTTTTCAAAAATCCGGGTATATATTGGCATGAAATGGGCTAAAATGGCCAAGAAATGCTGAAGAGGCCGCTCATCAGCCAGAATTCGGTCATTTTTTGCCATCTGACAACAATTGCTTGCAATAATTCTACCTGGATTTTTGAAAAGGTGGCTCCTGAAGATTTGCCCATTTTGGCCGGAACGACACCGAAACCGGGTTTTTTGGACTCCCATGAGCCTAGAAACCACACGGGAGAGAAAAGAGAAGGGAGGGGAGAGAGGGGAGAAGAAAAAAGGACTGCTGGCACTCATAATTTTTATATTGCCCACTTTGGAGATAGTTTCTGAACGACAAAAAAGTGCTCGCGACACACCGCTCGGACACCTCAACCGAGCGGTACCGTTTTCAAAAATCCGGGTATATATTGGCATGAAATGGGCTAAAATGGCCAAGAAATGCTGAAGAGGCCGCTCATCAGCCAGAATTCGGTCATTTTTTGCCATCTGACAACAATTGCTGGCAATATCTACCTGGATTTTTGAAAAGGTGGCTCCTGAAGATTTGCCCATTTTGGCCGGAACGACACCGAAACCGGGTTGTTTGGACTCCCATGAGCCTAGAAACCACACGGGAGAGAAAAGAGAAGGGAGGGGAGAGAGGGGAGAAGAAAAAAGGACTGCTGGCACTCATAATTTTTATATTGCCCACTTTGGAGATAGTTTCTGAACGACAAAAAAGTGCTCGCGACACACCGCTCGGACACCTCAACCGAGCGGTACCGTTTTCAAAAATCCGGGTATATATTGGCATGAAATGGGCTAAAATGGCCAAGAAATGCTGAAGAGGCCGCTCATCAGCCAGAATTCGGTCATTTTTTGCCATCTGACAACAATTGCTTGCAATAATTCTACCTGGATTTTTGAAAAGGTGGCTCCTGAAGATTTGCCCATTTTGGCCGGAACGACACCGAAACCGGGTTTTTTGGACTCCCATGAGCCTAGAAACCACACGGGAGAGAAAAGAGAAGGGAGGGGAGAGAGGGGAGAAGAAAAAAGGACTGCTGG
Source organism: Siderastrea radians (assembly GCA_964017195.1). Classification (NCBI taxonomy): domain Eukaryota; kingdom Metazoa; phylum Cnidaria; class Anthozoa; order Scleractinia; family Rhizangiidae; genus Siderastrea; species Siderastrea radians. The sequence goes on along the minus strand of OZ024889.1, from coordinate 6,716,955 downwards.
CACTCATAATTTTTATATTGCCCACTTTGGAGATAGTTTCTGAACGACAAAAAAGTGCTCGCGACACACCGCTCGGACACCTCAACCGAGCGGTACCGTTTTCAAAAATCCGGGTATATATTGGCATGAAATGGGCTAAAATGGCCAAGAAATGCTGAAGAGGCCGCTCATCAGCCAGAATTCGGTCATTTTTTGCCATCTGACAACAATTGCTGGCAATATCTACCTGGATTTTTGAAAAGGTGGCTCCTGAAGATTTGCCCATTTTGGCCGGAACGACACCGAAACCGGGTTGTTTGGACTCCCATGAGCCTAGAAACCACACGGGAGAGAAAAGAGAAGGGAGGGGAGAGAGGGGAGAAGAAAAAAGGACTGCTGGCACTCATAATTTTTATATTGCCCACTTTGGAGATAGTTTCTGAACGACAAAAAAGTGCTCGCGACACACCGCTCGGACACCTCAACCGAGCGGTACCGTTTTCAAAAATCCGGGTATATATTGGCATGAAATGGGCTAAAATGGCCAAGAAATGCTGAAGAGGCCGCTCATCAGCCAGAATTCGGTCATTTTTTGCCATCTGATAACAATTGCTGGCAATAATTATTGGCATGAAATGGGCTAAAATGGCCAAGAAATGCTGAAGAGGCCGCTCATCAGCCAGAATTCGGTCATTTTTTGCCATCTGACAACAATTGCTTGCAATAATTATTGGCATGAAATGGGCTAAAATGGCCAAGAAATGCTGAAGAGGCCGCTCATCAGCCAGAATTCGGTCATTTTTTGCCATCTGACAACAATTGCTTGCAATATCTACCTGGATTTTTGAAAAGGTGGCTCCTGAAGATTTGCCCATTTTGGCCGGAACGACACCGAAACCGGGTTGTTTGGACTCCCATGAGCCTAGAAACCACACGGGAGAGAAAAGAGAAGGGAGGGGAGAGAGGGGAGAAGAAAAAAGGACTGCTGGCACTCATAATTTTTATATTGCCCACTTTGGAGATAGTTTCTGAACGACAAAAAAGTGCTCGCGACACACCGCTCGGACACCTCAACCGAGCGGTACCGTTTTCAAAAATCCGGGTATATATTGGCATGAAATGGGCTAAAATGGCCAAGAAATGCTGAAGAGGCCGCTCATCAGCCAGAATTCGGTCATTTTTTGCCATCTGACAACAATTGCTGGCAATATCTACCTGGATTTTTGAAAAGGTGGCTCCTGAAGATTTGCCCATTTTGGCCGGAACGACACCGAAACCGGGTTGTTTGGACTCCCATGAGCCTAGAAACCACACGGGAGAGAAAAGAGAAGGGAGGGGAGAGAGGGGAGAAGAAAAAAGGACTGCTGGCACTCATAATTTTTATATTGCCCACTTTGGAGATAGTTTCTGAACGACAAAAAAGTGCTCGCGACACACCGCTCGGACACCTCAACCGAGCGGTACCGTTTTCAAAAATCCGGGTATATATTGGCATGAAATGGGCTAAAATGGCCAAGAAATGCTGAAGAGGCCGCTCATCAGCCAGAATTCGGTCATTTTTTGCCATCTGATAACAATTGCTGGCAATAATTATTGGCATGAAATGGGCTAAAATGGCCAAGAAATGCTGAAGAGGCCGCTCATCAGCCAGAATTCGGTGATTTTTTGCCATCTGACAACAATTGCTTGCAATATCTACCTGGATTTTTGAAAAGGTGGCTCCTGAAGATTTGCCCATTTTGGCCGGAACGACACCGAAACCGGGTTGTTTGGACTCCCATGAGCCTAGAAACCACACGGGAGAGAAAAGAGAAGGGAGGGGAGAGAGGGGAGAAGAAAAAAGGACTGCTGGCACTCATAATTTTTATATTGCCCACTTTGGAGATAGTTTCTGAACGACAAAAAAGTGCTCGCGACACACCGCTCGGACACCTCAACCGAGCGGTACCGTTTTCAAAAATCCGGGTATATATTGGCATGAAATGGGCTAAAATGGCCAAGAAATGCTGAAGAGGCCGCTCATCAGCCAGAATTCGGTCATTTTTTGCCATCTGATAACAATTGCTGGCAATAATTATTGGCATGAAATGGGCTAAAATGGCCAAGAAATGCTGAAGAGGCCGCTCATCAGCCAGAATTCGGTCATTTTTTGCCATCTGACAACAATTGCTTGCAATATCTACCTGGATTTTTGAAAAGGTGACTCCTGAAGATTTGCCCATTTTGGCCGGAACGACACCGAAACCGGGTTTTTTGGACTCCCATGAGCCTAGAAACCACACGGGAGAGAAAAGAGAAGGGAGGGGAGAGAGGGGAGAAGAAAAAAGGACTGCTGGCACTCATAATTTTTATATTGCCCACTTTGGAGATAGTTTCTGAACGACAAAAAAGTGCTCGCGACACACCGCTCGGACACCTCAACCGAGCGGTACCGTTTTCAAAAATCCGGGTATATATTGGCATGAAATGGGCTAAAATGGCCAAGAAATGCTGAAGAGGCCGCTCATCAGCCAGAATTCGGTCATTTTTTGCCATCTGACAACAATTGCTTGCAATAATTATTGGCATGAAATGGGCTAAAATGGCCAAGAAATGCTGAAGAGGCCGCTCATCAGCCAGAATTCGGTCATTTTTTGCCATCTGACAACAATTGCTTGCAATATCTACCTGGATTTTTGAAAAGGTGGCTCCTGAAGATTTGCCCATTTTGGCCGGAACGACACCGAAACCGGGTTTTTTGGACTCCCATGAGCCTAGAAACCACACGGGAGAGAAAAGAGAAGGGAGGGGAGAGAGGGGAGAAGAAAAAAGGACTGCTGGCACTCATAATTTTTATATTGCCCACTTTGGAGATAGTTTCTGAACGACAAAAAAGTGCTCGCGACACACCGCTCGGACACCTCAACCGAGCGGTACCGTTTTCAAAAATCCGGGTATATATTGGCATGAAATGGGCTAAAATGGCCAAGAAATGCTGAAGAGGCCGCTCATCAGCCAGAATTCGGTCATTTTTTGCCATCTGACAACAATTGCTTGCAATATCTACCTGGATTTTTGAAAAGGTGGCTCCTGAAGATTTGCCCATTTTGGCCGGAACGACACCGAAACCGGGTTTTTTGGACTCCCATGAGCCTAGAAACCACACGGGAGAGAAAAGAGAAGGGAGGGGAGAGAGGGGAGAAGAAAAAAGGACTGCTGGCACTCATAATTTTTATATTGCCCACTTTGGAGATAGTTTCTGAACGACAAAAAAGTGCTCGCGACACACCGCTCGGACACCTCAACCGAGCGGTACCGTTTTCAAAAATCCGGGTATATATTGGCATGAAATGGGCTAAAATGGCCAAGAAATGCTGAAGAGGCCGCTCATCAGCCAGAATTCGGTCATTTTTTGCCATCTGACAACAATTGCTTGCAATAATTATTGGCATGAAATGGGCTAAAATGGCCAAGAAATGCTGAAGAGGCCGCTCATCAGCCAGAATTCGGTCATTTTTTGCCATCTGACAACAATTGCTTGCAATATCTACCTGGATTTTTGAAAAGGTGGCTCCTGAAGATTTGCCCATTTTGGCCGGAACGACACCGAAACCGGGTTTTTTGGACTCCCATGAGCCTAGAAACCACACGGGAGAGAAAAGAGAAGGGAGGGGAGAGAGGGGAGAAGAAAAAAGGACTGCTGGCACTCATAATTTTTATATTGCCCACTTTGGAGATAGTTTCTGAACGACAAAAAAGTGCTCGCGACACACCGCTCGGACACCTCAACCGAGCGGTACCGTTTTCAAAAATCCGGGTATATATTGGCATGAAATGGGCTAAAATGGCCAAGAAATGCTGAAGAGGCCGCTCATCAGCCAGAATTCGGTCATTTTTTGCCATCTGACAACAATTGCTTGCAATAATTATTGGCATGAAATGGGCTAAAATGGCCAAGAAATGCTGAAGAGGCCGCTCATCAGCCAGAATTCGGTCATTTTTTGCCATCTGACAACAATTGCTTGCAATATCTACCTGGATTTTTGAAAAGGTGGCTCCTGAAGATTTGCCCATTTTGGCCGGAACGACACCGAAACCGGGTTTTTTGGACTCCCATGAGCCTAGAAACCACACGGGAGAGAAAAGAGAAGGGAGGGGAGAGAGGGGAGAAGAAAAAAGGACTGCTGGCACTCATAATTTTTATATTGCCCACTTTGGAGATAGTTTCTGAACGACAAAAAAGTGCTCGCGACACACCGCTCGGACACCTCAACCGAGCGGTACCGTTTTCAAAAATCCGGGTATATATTGGCATGAAATGGGCTAAAATGGCCAAGAAATGCTGAAGAGGCCGCTCATCAGCCAGAATTCGGTCATTTTTTGCCATCTGACAACAATTGCTTGCAATAATTATTGGCATGAAATGGGCTAAAATGGCCAAGAAATGCTGAAGAGGCCGCTCATCAGCCAGAATTCGGTCATTTTTTGCCATCTGACAACAATTGCTTGCAATATCTACCTGGATTTTTGAAAAGGTGGCTCCTGAAGATTTGCCCATTTTGGCCGGAACGACACCGAAACCGGGTTTTTTGGACTCCCATGAGCCTAGAAACCACACGGGAGAGAAAAGAGAAGGGAGGGGAGAGAGGGGAGAAGAAAAAAGGACTGCTGGCACTCATAATTTTTATATTGCCCACTTTGGAGATAGTTTCTGAACGACAAAAAAGTGCTCGCGACACACCGCTCGGACACCTCAACCGAGCGGTACCGTTTTCAAAAATCCGGGTATATATTGGCATGAAATGGGCTAAAATGGCCAAGAAATGCTGAAGAGGCCGCTCATCAGCCAGAATTCGGTCATTTTTTGCCATCTGACAACAATTGCTTGCAATATCTACCTGGATTTTTGAAAAGGTGGCTCCTGAAGATTTGCCCATTTTGGCCGGAACGACACCGAAACCGGGTTTTTTGGACTCCCATGAGCCTAGAAACCACACGGGAGAGAAAAGAGAAGGGAGGGGAGAGAGGGGAGAAGAAAAAAGGACTGCTGGCACTCATAATTTTTATATTGCCCACTTTGGAGATAGTTTCTGAACGACAAAAAAGTGCTCGCGACACACCGCTCGGACACCTCAACCGAGCGGTACCGTTTTCAAAAATCCGGGTATATATTGGCATGAAATGGGCTAAAATGGCCAAGAAATGCTGAAGAGGCCGCTCATCAGCCAGAATTCGGTCATTTTTTGCCATCTGACAACAATTGCTTGCAATAATTATTGGCATGAAATGGGCTAAAATGGCCAAGAAATGCTGAAGAGGCCGCTCATCAGCCAGAATTCGGTCATTTTTTGCCATCTGACAACAATTGCTTGCAATATCTACCTGGATTTTTGAAAAGGTGGCTCCTGAAGATTTGCCCATTTTGGCCGGAACGACACCGAAACCGGGTTTTTTGGACTCCCATGAGCCTAGAAACCACACGGGAGAGAAAAGAGAAGGGAGGGGAGAGAGGGGAGAAGAAAAAAGGACTGCTGGCACTCATAATTTTTATATTGCCCACTTTGGAGATAGTTTCTGAACGACAAAAAAGTGCTCGCGACACACCGCTCGGACACCTCAACCGAGCGGTACCGTTTTCAAAAATCCGGGTATATATTGGCATGAAATGGGCTAAAATGGCCAAGAAATGCTGAAGAGGCCGCTCATCAGCCAGAATTCGGTCATTTTTTGCCATCTGACAACAATTGCTTGCAATATCTACCTGGATTTTTGAAAAGGTGGCTCCTGAAGATTTGCCCATTTTGGCCGGAACGACACCGAAACCGGGTTTTTTGGACTCCCATGAGCCTAGAAACCACACGGGAGAGAAAAGAGAAGGGAGGGGAGAGAGGGGAGAAGAAAAAAGGACTGCTGGCACTCATAATTTTTATATTGCCCACTTTGGAGATAGTTTCTGAACGACAAAAAAGTGCTCGCGACACACCGCTCGGACACCTCAACCGAGCGGTACCGTTTTCAAAAATCCGGGTATATATTGGCATGAAATGGGCTAAAATGGCCAAGAAATGCTGAAGAGGCCGCTCATCAGCCAGAATTCGGTCATTTTTTGCCATCTGACAACAATTGCTTGCAATAATTATTGGCATGAAATGGGCTAAAATGGCCAAGAAATGCTGAAGAGGCCGCTCATCAGCCAGAATTCGGTCATTTTTTGCCATCTGACAACAATTGCTTGCAATATCTACCTGGATTTTTGAAAAGGTGGCTCCTGAAGATTTGCCCATTTTGGCCGGAACGACACCGAAACCGGGTTTTTTGGACTCCCATGAGCCTAGAAACCACACGGGAGAGAAAAGAGAAGGGAGGGGAGAGAGGGGAGAAGAAAAAAGGACTGCTGGCACTCATAATTTTTATATTGCCCACTTTGGAGATAGTTTCTGAACGACAAAAAAGTGCTCGCGACACACCGCTCGGACACCTCAACCGAGCGGTACCGTTTTCAAAAATCCGGGTATATATTGGCATGAAATGGGCTAAAATGGCCAAGAAATGCTGAAGAGGCCGCTCATCAGCCAGAATTCGGTCATTTTTTGCCATCTGACAACAATTGCTTGCAATAATTATTGGCATGAAATGGGCTAAAATGGCCAAGAAATGCTGAAGAGGCCGCTCATCAGCCAGAATTCGGTCATTTTTTGCCATCTGACAACAATTGCTTGCAATATCTACCTGGATTTTTGAAAAGGTGGCTCCTGAAGATTTGCCCATTTTGGCCGGAACGACACCGAAACCGGGTTTTTTGGACTCCCATGAGCCTAGAAACCACACGGGAGAGAAAAGAGAAGGGAGGGGAGAGAGGGGAGAAGAAAAAAGGACTGCTGGCACTCATAATTTTTATATTGCCCACTTTGGAGATAGTTTCTGAACGACAAAAAAGTGCTCGCGACACACCGCTCGGACACCTCAACCGAGCGGTACCGTTTTCAAAAATCCGGGTATATATTGGCATGAAATGGGCTAAAATGGCCAAGAAATGCTGAAGAGGCCGCTCATCAGCCAGAATTCGGTCATTTTTTGCCATCTGACAACAATTGCTTGCAATATCTACCTGGATTTTTGAAAAGGTGGCTCCTGAAGATTTGCCCATTTTGGCCGGAACGACACCGAAACCGGGTTTTTTGGACTCCCATGAGCCTAGAAACCACACGGGAGAGAAAAGAGAAGGGAGGGGAGAGAGGGGAGAAGAAAAAAGGACTGCTGGCACTCATAATTTTTATATTGCCCACTTTGGAGATAGTTTCTGAACGACAAAAAAGTGCTCGCGACACACCGCTCGGACACCTCAACCGAGCGGTACCGTTTTCAAAAATCCGGGTATATATTGGCATGAAATGGGCTAAAATGGCCAAGAAATGCTGAAGAGGCCGCTCATCAGCCAGAATTCGGTCATTTTTTGCCATCTGACAACAATTGCTTGCAATAATTATTGGCATGAAATGGGCTAAAATGGCCAAGAAATGCTGAAGAGGCCGCTCATCAGCCAGAATTCGGTCATTTTTTGCCATCTGACAACAATTGCTTGCAATATCTACCTGGATTTTTGAAAAGGTGGCTCCTGAAGATTTGCCCATTTTGGCCGGAACGACACCGAAACCGGGTTTTTTGGACTCCCATGAGCCTAGAAACCACACGGGAGAGAAAAGAGAAGGGAGGGGAGAGAGGGGAGAAGAAAAAAGGACTGCTGGCACTCATAATTTTTATATTGCCCACTTTGGAGATAGTTTCTGAACGACAAAAAAGTGCTCGCGACACACCGCTCGGACACCTCAACCGAGCGGTACCGTTTTCAAAAATCCGGGTATATATTGGCATGAAATGGGCTAAAATGGCCAAGAAATGCTGAAGAGGCCGCTCATCAGCCAGAATTCGGTCATTTTTTGCCATCTGATAACAATTGCTTGCAATAATTATTGGCATGAAATGGGCTAAAATGGCCAAGAAATGCTGAAGAGGCCGCTCATCTGCCAGAATTCGGTCATTTTTTGCCATCTGATAACAATTGCTTGCAATATCTACCTGGATTTTTGAAAAGGTGGCTCCTGAAGATTTGCCCATTTTGGCCGGAACGACACCGAAACCGGGTTTTTTGGACTCCCATGAGCCTACAAACCACACGGGAGAGAAAAGAGAAGGGAGGGGAGAGAGGGGAGAAGAAAAAAGGACTGCTGGCACTCATAATTTTTATATTGCCCACTTTGGAGATAGTTTCTGAACGACAAAAAAGTGCTCGCGACACACCGCTCGGACACCTCAACCGAGCGGTACCGTTTTCAAAAATCCGGGTATATATTGGCATGAAATGGGCTAAAATGGCCAAGAAATGCTGAAGAGGCCGCTCATCAGCCAGAATTCGGTCATTTTTTGCCATCTGACAACAATTGCTTGCAATAATTATTGGCATGAAATGGGCTAAAATGGCCAAGAAATGCTGAAGAGGCCGCTCATCAGCCAGAATTCGGTCATTTTTTGCCATCTGACAACAATTGCTTGCAATATCTACCTGGATTTTTGAAAAGGTGGCTCCTGAAGATTTGCCCATTTTGGCCGGAACGACACCGAAACCGGGTTTTTTGGACTCCCATGAGCCTAGAAACCACACGGGAGAGAAAAGAGAAGGGAGGGGAGAGAGGGGAGAAGAAAAAAGGACTGCTGGCACTCATAATTTTTATATTGCCCACTTTGGAGATAGTTTCTGAACGACAAAAAAGTGCTCGCGACACACCGCTCGGACACCTCAACCGAGCGGTACCGTTTTCAAAAATCCGGGTATATATTGGCATGAAATGGGCTAAAATGGCCAAGAAATGCTGAAGAGGCCGCTCATCAGCCAGAATTCGGTCATTTTTTGCCATCTGACAACAATTGCTTGCAATATCTACCTGGATTTTTGAAAAGGTGGCTCCTGAAGATTTGCCCATTTTGGCCGGAACGACACCGAAACCGGGTTTTTTGGACTCCCATGAGCCTAGAAACCACACGGGAGAGAAAAGAGAAGGGAGGGGAGAGAGGGGAGAAGAAAAAAGGACTGCTGGCACTCATAATTTTTATATTGCCCACTTTGGAGATAGTTTCTGAACGACAAAAAAGTGCTCGCGACACACCGCTCGGACACCTCAACCGAGCGGTACCGTTTTCAAAAATCCGGGTATATATTGGCATGAAATGGGCTAAAATGGCCAAGAAATGCTGAAGAGGCCGCTCATCAGCCAGAATTCGGTCATTTTTTGCCATCTGACAACAATTGCTTGCAATAATTATTGGCATGAAATGGGCTAAAATGGCCAAGAAATGCTGAAGAGGCCGCTCATCAGCCAGAATTCGGTCATTTTTTGCCATCTGACAACAATTGCTTGCAATATCTACCTGGATTTTTGAAAAGGTGGCTCCTGAAGATTTGCCCATTTTGGCCGGAACGACACCGAAACCGGGTTTTTTGGACTCCCATGAGCCTAGAAACCACACGGGAGAGAAAAGAGAAGGGAGGGGAGAGAGGGGAGAAGAAAAAAGGACTGCTGGCACTCATAATTTTTATATTGCCCACTTTGGAGATAGTTTCTGAACGACAAAAAAGTGCTCGCGACACACCGCTCGGACACCTCAACCGAGCGGTACCGTTTTCAAAAATCCGGGTATATATTGGCATGAAATGGGCTAAAATGGCCAAGAAATGCTGAAGAGGCCGCTCATCAGCCAGAATTCGGTCATTTTTTGCCATCTGATAACAATTGCTTGCAATAATTATTGGCATGAAATGGGCTAAAATGGCCAAGAAATGCTGAAGAGGCCGCTCATCAGCCAGAATTCGGTCATTTTTTGCCATCTGATAACAATTGCTTGCAATATCTACCTGGATTTTTGAAAAGGTGGCTCCTGAAGATTTGCCCATTTTGGCCGGAACGACACCGAAACCGGGTTTTTTGGACTCCCATGAGCCTACAAACCACACGGGAGAGAAAAGAGAAGGGAGGGGAGAGAGGGGAGAAGAAAAAAGGACTGCTGGCACTCATAATTTTTATATTGCCCACTTTGGAGATAGTTTCTGAACGACAAAAAAGTGCTCGCGACACACCGCTCGGACACCTCAACCGAGCGGTACCGTTTTCAAAAATCCGGGTATATATTGGCATGAAATGGGCTAAAATGGCCAAGAAATGCTGAAGAGGCCGCTCATCAGCCAGAATTCGGTCATTTTTTGCCATCTGACAACAATTGCTTGCAATAATTATTGGCATGAAATGGGCTAAAATGGCCAAGAAATGCTGAAGAGGCCGCTCATCAGCCAGAATTCGGTCATTTTTTGCCATCTGACAACAATTGCTTGCAATATCTACCTGGATTTTTGAAAAGGTGGCTCCTGAAGATTTGCCCATTTTGGCCGGAACGACACCGAAACCGGGTTTTTTGGACTCCCATGAGCCTAGAAACCACACGGGAGAGAAAAGAGAAGGGAGGGGAGAGAGGGGAGAAGAAAAAAGGACTGCTGGCACTCATAACTTTTATATTGCCCACTTTGGAGATAGTTTCTGAACGACAAAAAAGTGCTCGCGACACACCGCTCGGACACCTCAACCGAGCGGTACCGTTTTCAAAAATCCGGGTATATATTGGCATGAAATGGGCTAAAATGGCCAAGAAATGCTGAAGAGGCCGCTCATCAGCCAGAATTCGGTCATTTTTTGCCATCTGACAACAATTGCTTGCAATATCTACCTGGATTTTTGAAAAGGTGGCTCCTGAAGATTTGCCCATTTTGGCCGGAACGACACCGAAACCGGGTTTTTTGGACTCCCATGAGCCTAGAAACCACACGGGAGAGAAAAGAGAAGGGAGGGGAGAGAGGGGAGAAGAAAAAAGGACTGCTGGCACTCATAATTTTTATATTGCCCACTTTGGAGATAGTTTCTGAACGACAAAAAAGTGCTCGCGACACACCGCTCGGACACCTCAACCGAGCGGTACCGTTTTCAAAAATCCGGGTATATATTGGCTTGAAATGGGCTAAAATGGCCAAGAAATGCTGAAGAGGCCGCTCATCAGCCAGAATTCGGTCATTTTTTGCCATCTGACAACAATTGCTTGCAATAATTATTGGCATGAAATGGGCTAAAATGGCCAAGAAATGCTGAAGAGGCCGCTCATCAGCCAGAATTCGGTCATTTTTTGCCATCTGACAACAATTGCTTGCAATATCTACCTGGATTTTTGAAAAGGTGGCTCCTGAAGATTTGCCCATTTTGGCCGGAACGACACCGAAACCGGGTTTTTTGGACTCCCATGAGCCTAGAAACCACACGGGAGAGAAAAGAGAAGGGAGGGGAGAGAGGGGAGAAGAAAAAAGGACTGCTGGCACTCATAATTTTTATATTGCCCACTTTGGAGATAGTTTCTGAACGACAAAAAAGTGCTCGCGACACACCGCTCGGACACCTCAACCGAGCGGTACCGTTTTCAAAAATCCGGGTATATATTGGCATGAAATGGGCTAAAATGGCCAAGAAATGCTGAAGAGGCCGCTCATCAGCCAGAATTCGGTCATTTTTTGCCATCTGACAACAATTGCTTGCAATAATTATTGGCATGAAATGGGCTAAAATGGCCAAGAAATGCTGAAGAGGCCGCTCATCAGCCAGAATTCGGTCATTTTTTGCCATCTGACAACAATTGCTTGCAATATCTACCTGGATTTTTGAAAAGGTGGCTCCTGAAGATTTGCCCATTTTGGCCGGAACGACACCGAAACCGGGTTTTTTGGACTCCCATGAGCCTAGAAACCACACGGGAGAGAAAAGAGAAGGGAGGGGAGAGAGGGGAGAAGAAAAAAGGACTGCTGGCACTCATAATTTTTATATTGCCCACTTTGGAGATAGTTTCTGAACGACAAAAAAGTGCTCGCGACACACCGCTCGGACACCTCAACCGAGCGGTACCGTTTTCAAAAATCCGGGTATATATTGGCATGAAATGGGCTAAAATGGCCAAGAAATGCTGAAGAGGCCGCTCATCAGCCAGAATTCGGTCATTTTTTGCCATCTGACAACAATTGCTTGCAATATCTACCTGGATTTTTGAAAAGGTGGCTCCTGAAGATTTGCCCATTTTGGCCGGAACGACACCGAAACCGGGTTTTTTGGACTCCCATGAGCCTAGAAACCACACGGGAGAGAAAAGAGAAGGGAGGGGAGAGAGGGGAGAAGAAAAAAGGACTGCTGGCACTCATAATTTTTATATTGCCCACTTTGGAGATAGTTTCTGAACGACAAAAAAGTGCTCGCGACACACCGCTCGGACACCTCAACCGAGCGGTACCGTTTTCAAAAATCCGGGTATATATTGGCATGAAATGGGCTAAAATGGCCAAGAAATGCTGAAGAGGCCGCTCATCAGCCAGAATTCGGTCATTTTTTGCCATCTGACAACAATTGCTTGCAATAATTATTGGCATGAAATGGGCTAAAATGGCCAAGAAATGCTGAAGAGGCCGCTCATCAGCCAGAATTCGGTCATTTTTTGCCATCTGACAACAATTGCTTGCAATATCTACCTGGATTTTTGAAAAGGTGGCTCCTGAAGATTTGCCCATTTTGGCCGGAACGACACCGAAACCGGGTTTTTTGGACTCCCATGAGCCTAGAAACCACACGGGAGAGAAAAGAGAAGGGAGGGGAGAGAGGGGAGAAGAAAAAAGGACTGCTGGCACTCATAATTTTTATATTGCCCACTTTGGAGATAGTTTCTGAACGACAAAAAAGTGCTCGCGACACACCGCTCGGACACCTCAACCGAGCGGTACCGTTTTCAAAAATCCGGGTATATATTGGCATGAAATGGGCTAAAATGGCCAAGAAATGCTGAAGAGGCCGCTCATCAGCCAGAATTCGGTCATTTTTTGCCATCTGATAACAATTGCTTGCAATAATTATTGGCATGAAATGGGCTAAAATGGCCAAGAAATGCTGAAGAGGCCGCTCATCAGCCAGAATTCGGTCATTTTTTGCCATCTGATAACAATTGCTTGCAATATCTACCTGGATTTTTGAAAAGGTGGCTCCTGAAGATTTGCCCATTTTGGCCGGAACGACACCGAAACCGGGTTTTTTGGACTCCCATGAGCCTACAAACCACACGGGAGAGAAAAGAGAAGGGAGGGGAGAGAGGGGAGAAGAAAAAAGGACTGCTGGCACTCATAATTTTTATATTGCCCACTTTGGAGATAGTTTCTGAACGACAAAAAAGTGCTCGCGACACACCGCTCGGACACCTCAACCGAGCGGTACCGTTTTCAAAAATCCGGGTATATATTGGCATGAAATGGGCTAAAATGGCCAAGAAATGCTGAAGAGGCCGCTCATCAGCCAGAATTCGGTCATTTTTTGCCATCTGACAACAATTGCTTGCAATAATTATTGGCATGAAATGGGCTAAAATGGCCAAGAAATGCTGAAGAGGCCGCTCATCAGCCAGAATTCGGTCATTTTTTGCCATCTGACAACAATTGCTTGCAATATCTACCTGGATTTTTGAAAAGGTGGCTCCTGAAGATTTGCCCATTTTGGCCGGAACGACACCGAAACCGGGTTTTTTGGACTCCCATGAGCCTAGAAACCACACGGGAGAGAAAAGAGAAGGGAGGGGAGAGAGGGGAGAAGAAAAAAGGACTGCTGGCACTCATAACTTTTATATTGCCCACTTTGGAGATAGTTTCTGAACGACAAAAAAGTGCTCGCGACACACCGCTCGGACACCTCAACCGAGCGGTACCGTTTTCAAAAATCCGGGTATATATTGGCATGAAATGGGCTAAAATGGCCAAGAAATGCTGAAGAGGCCGCTCATCAGCCAGAATTCGGTCATTTTTTGCCATCTGACAACAATTGCTTGCAATATCTACCTGGATTTTTGAAAAGGTGGCTCCTGAAGATTTGCCCATTTTGGCCGGAACGACACCGAAACCGGGTTTTTTGGACTCCCATGAGCCTAGAAACCACACGGGAGAGAAAAGAGAAGGGAGGGGAGAGAGGGGAGAAGAAAAAAGGACTGCTGGCACTCATAATTTTTATATTGCCCACTTTGGAGATAGTTTCTGAACGACAAAAAAGTGCTCGCGACACACCGCTCGGACACCTCAACCGAGCGGTACCGTTTTCAAAAATCCGGGTATATATTGGCTTGAAATGGGCTAAAATGGCCAAGAAATGCTGAAGAGGCCGCTCATCAGCCAGAATTCGGTCATTTTTTGCCATCTGACAACAATTGCTTGCAATAATTATTGGCATGAAATGGGCTAAAATGGCCAAGAAATGCTGAAGAGGCCGCTCATCAGCCAGAATTCGGTCATTTTTTGCCATCTGACAACAATTGCTTGCAATATCTACCTGGATTTTTGAAAAGGTGGCTCCTGAAGATTTGCCCATTTTGGCCGGAACGACACCGAAACCGGGTTTTTTGGACTCCCATGAGCCTAGAAACCACACGGGAGAGAAAAGAGAAGGGAGGGGAGAGAGGGGAGAAGAAAAAAGGACTGCTGGCACTCATAATTTTTATATTGCCCACTTTGGAGATAGTTTCTGAACGACAAAAAAGTGCTCGCGACACACCGCTCGGACACCTCAACCGAGCGGTACCGTTTTCAAAAATCCGGGTATATATTGGCATGAAATGGGCTAAAATGGCCAAGAAATGCTGAAGAGGCCGCTCATCAGCCAGAATTCGGTCATTTTTTGCCATCTGACAACAATTGCTTGCAATATCTACCTGGATTTTTGAAAAGGTGGCTCCTGAAGATTTGCCCATTTTGGCCGGAACGACACCGAAACCGGGTTTTTTGGACTCCCATGAGCCTAGAAACCACACGGGAGAGAAAAGAGAAGGGAGGGGAGAGAGGGGAGAAGAAAAAAGGACTGCTGGCACTCATAATTTTTATATTGCCCACTTTGGAGATAGTTTCTGAACGACAAAAAAGTGCTCGCGACACACCGCTCGGACACCTCAACCGAGCGGTACCGTTTTCAAAAATCCGGGTATATATTGGCATGAAATGGGCTAAAATGGCCAAGAAATGCTGAAGAGGCCGCTCATCAGCCAGAATTCGGTCATTTTTTGCCATCTGACAACAATTGCTTGCAATAATTATTGGCATGAAATGGGCTAAAATGGCCAAGAAATGCTGAAGAGGCCGCTCATCAGCCAGAATTCGGTCATTTTTTGCCATCTGACAACAATTGGTTGCAATATCTACCTGGATTTTTGAAAAGGTGGCTCCTGAAGATTTGCCCATTTTGGCCGGAACGACACCGAAACCGGGTTTTTTGGACTCCCATGAGCCTAGAAACCACACGGGAGAGAAAAGAGAAGGGAGGGGAGAGAGGGGAGAAGAAAAAAGGACTGCTGGCACTCATAATTTTTATATTGCCCACTTTGGAGATAGTTTCTGAACGACAAAAAAGTGCTCGCGACACACCGCTCGGACACCTCAACCGAGCGGTACCGTTTTCAAAAATCCGGGTATATATTGGCATGAAATGGGCTAAAATGGCCAAGAAATGCTGAAGAGGCCGCTCATCAGCCAGAATTCGGTCATTTTTTGCCATCTGACAACAATTGCTTGCAATAATTATTGGCATGAAATGGGCTAAAATGGCCAAGAAATGCTGAAGAGGCCGCTCATCAGCCAGAATTCGGTCATTTTTTGCCATCTGACAACAATTGCTTGCAATATCTACCTGGATTTTTGAAAAGGTGGCTCCTGAAGATTTGCCCATTTTGGCCGGAACGACACCGAAACCGGGTTTTTTGGACTCCCATGAGCCTAGAAACCACACGGGAGAGAAAAGAGAAGGGAGGGGAGAGAGGGGAGAAGAAAAAAGGACTGCTGGCACTCATAATTTTTATATTGCCCACTTTGGAGATAGTTTCTGAACGACAAAAAAGTGCTCGCGACACACCGCTCGGACACCTCAACCGAGCGGTACCGTTTTCAAAAATCCGGGTATATATTGGCATGAAATGGGCTAAAATGGCCAAGAAATGCTGAAGAGGCCGCTCATCAGCCAGAATTCGGTCATTTTTTGCCATCTGACAACAATTGCTTGCAATAATTATTGGCATGAAATGGGCTAAAATGGCCAAGAAATGCTGAAGAGGCCGCTCATCAGCCAGAATTCGGTCATTTTTTGCCATCTGACAACAATTGCTTGCAATATCTACCTGGATTTTTGAAAAGGTGGCTCCTGAAGATTTGCCCATTTTGGCCGGAACGACACCGAAACCGGGTTTTTTGGACTCCCATGAGCCTAGAAACCACACGGGAGAGAAAAGAGAAGGGAGGGGAGAGAGGGGAGAAGAAAAAAGGACTGCTGGCACTCATAATTTTTATATTGCCCACTTTGGAGATAGTTTCTGAACGACAAAAAAGTGCTCGCGACACACCGCTCGGACACCTCAACCGAGCGGTACCGTTTTCAAAAATCCGGGTATATATTGGCATGAAATGGGCTAAAATGGCCAAGAAATGCTGAAGAGGCCGCTCATCAGCCAGAATTCGGTCATTTTTTGCCATCTGACAACAATTGCTTGCAATAATTATTGGCATGAAATGGGCTAAAATGGCCAAGAAATGCTGAAGAGGCCGCTCATCAGCCAGAATTCGGTCATTTTTTGCCATCTGACAACAATTGCTTGCAATATCTACCTGGATTTTTGAAAAGGTGGCTCCTGAAGATTTGCCCATTTTGGCCGGAACGACACCGAAACCGGGTTTTTTGGACTCCCATGAGCCTAGAAACCACACGGGAGAGAAAAGAGAAGGGAGGGGAGAGAGGGGAGAAGAAAAAAGGACTGCTGGCACTCATAATTTTTATATTGCCCACTTTGGAGATAGTTTCTGAACGACAAAAAAGTGCTCGCGACACACCGCTCGGACACCTCAACCGAGCGGTACCGTTTTCAAAAATCCGGGTATATATTGGCATGAAATGGGCTAAAATGGCCAAGAAATGCTGAAGAGGCCGCTCATCAGCCAGAATTCGGTCATTTTTTGCCATCTGACAACAATTGCTTGCAATATCTACCTGGATTTTTGAAAAGGTGGCTCCTGAAGATTTGCCCATTTTGGCCGGAACGACACCGAAACCGGGTTTTTTGGACTCCCATGAGCCTAGAAACCACACGGGAGAGAAAAGAGAAGGGAGGGGAGAGAGGGGAGAAGAAAAAAGGACTGCTGGCACTCATAATTTTTATATTGCCCACTTTGGAGATAGTTTCTGAACGACAAAAAAGTGCTCGCGACACACCGCTCGGACACCTCAACCGAGCGGTACCGTTTTCAAAAATCCGGGTATATATTGGCATGAAATGGGCTAAAATGGCCAAGAAATGCTGAAGAGGCCGCTCATCAGCCAGAATTCGGTCATTTT
Source organism: Siderastrea radians (assembly GCA_964017195.1). Taxonomy (NCBI): domain Eukaryota; kingdom Metazoa; phylum Cnidaria; class Anthozoa; order Scleractinia; family Rhizangiidae; genus Siderastrea; species Siderastrea radians. The sequence continues at coordinate 6,699,526 of OZ024889.1, read as the reverse complement.
TTGCCATCTGACAACAATTGCTTGCAATAATTATTGGCATGAAATGGGCTAAAATGGCCAAGAAATGCTGAAGAGGCCGCTCATCAGCCAGAATTCGGTCATTTTTTGCCATCTGACAACAATTGCTTGCAATATCTACCTGGATTTTTGAAAAGGTGGCTCCTGAAGATTTGCCCATTTTGGCCGGAACGACACCGAAACCGGGTTTTTTGGACTCCCATGAGCCTAGAAACCACACGGGAGAGAAAAGAGAAGGGAGGGGAGAGAGGGGAGAAGAAAAAAGGACTGCTGGCACTCATAATTTTTATATTGCCCACTTTGGAGATAGTTTCTGAACGACAAAAAAGTGCTCGCGACACACCGCTCGGACACCTCAACCGAGCGGTACCGTTTTCAAAAATCCGGGTATATATTGGCATGAAATGGGCTAAAATGGCCAAGAAATGCTGAAGAGGCCGCTCATCAGCCAGAATTCGGTCATTTTTTGCCATCTGATAACAATTGCTTGCAATAATTATTGGCATGAAATGGGCTAAAATGGCCAAGAAATGCTGAAGAGGCCGCTCATCAGCCAGAATTCGGTCATTTTTTGCCATCTGATAACAATTGCTTGCAATATCTACCTGGATTTTTGAAAAGGTGGCTCCTGAAGATTTGCCCATTTTGGCCGGAACGACACCGAAACCGGGTTTTTTGGACTCCCATGAGCCTACAAACCACACGGGAGAGAAAAGAGAAGGGAGGGGAGAGAGGGGAGAAGAAAAAAGGACTGCTGGCACTCATAATTTTTATATTGCCCACTTTGGAGATAGTTTCTGAACGACAAAAAAGTGCTCGCGACACACCGCTCGGACACCTCAACCGAGCGGTACCGTTTTCAAAAATCCGGGTATATATTGGCATGAAATGGGCTAAAATGGCCAAGAAATGCTGAAGAGGCCGCTCATCAGCCAGAATTCGGTCATTTTTTGCCATCTGACAACAATTGCTTGCAATATCTACCTGGATTTTTGAAAAGGTGGCTCCTGAAGATTTGCCCATTTTGGCCGGAACGACACCGAAACCGGGTTATTTGGACTCCCATGAGCCTAGAAACCACACGGGAGAGAAAAGAGAAGGGAGGGGAGAGAGGGGAGAAGAAAAAAGGACTGCTGGCACTCATAATTTTTATATTGCCCACTTTGGAGATAGTTTCTGAACGACAAAAAAGTGCTCGCGACACACCGCTCGGACACCTCAACCGAGCGGTACCGTTTTCAAAAATCCGGGTATATATTGGCATGAAATGGGCTAAAATGGCCAAGAAATGCTGAAGAGGCCGCTCATCAGCCAGAATTCGGTCATTTTTTGCCATCTGACAACAATTGCTTGCAATAATTATTGGCATGAAATGGGCTAAAATGGCCAAGAAATGCTGAAGAGGCCGCTCATCAGCCAGAATTCGGTCATTTTTTGCCATCTGACAACAATTGCTTGCAATATCTACCTGGATTTTTGAAAAGGTGGCTCCTGAAGATTTGCCCATTTTGGCCGGAACGACACCGAAACGGGGTTTTTTGGACTCCCATGAGCCTAGAAACCACACGGGAGAGAAAAGAGAAGGGAGGGGAGAGAGGGGAGAAGAAAAAAGGACTGCTGGCACTCATAATTTTTATATTGCCCACTTTGGAGATAGTTTCTGAACGACAAAAAAGTGCTCGCGACACACCGCTCGGACACCTCAACCGAGCGGTACCGTTTTCAAAAATCCGGGTATATATTGGCATGAAATGGGCTAAAATGGCCAAGAAATGCTGAAGAGGCCGCTCATCAGCCAGAATTCGGTCATTTTTTGCCATCTGACAACAATTGCTTGCAATATCTACCTGGATTTTTGAAAAGGTGGCTCCTGAAGATTTGCCCATTTTGGCCGGAACGACACCGAAACCGGGTTATTTGGACTCCCATGAGCCTAGAAACCACACGGGAGAGAAAAGAGAAGGGAGGGGAGAGAGGGGAGAAGAAAAAAGGACTGCTGGCACTCATAATTTTTATATTGCCCACTTTGGAGATAGTTTCTGAACGACAAAAAAGTGCTCGCGACACACCGCTCGGACACCTCAACCGAGCGGTACCGTTTTCAAAAATCCGGGTATATATTGGCATGAAATGGGCTAAAATGGCCAAGAAATGCTGAAGAGGCCGCTCATCAGCCAGAATTCGGTCATTTTTTGCCATCTGACAACAATTGCTTGCAATAATTATTGGCATGAAATGGGCTAAAATGGCCAAGAAATGCTGAAGAGGCCGCTCATCAGCCAGAATTCGGTCATTTTTTGCCATCTGACAACAATTGCTTGCAATATCTACCTGGATTTTTGAAAAGGTGGCTCCTGAAGATTTGCCCATTTTGGCCGGAACGACACCGAAACGGGGTTTTTTGGACTCCCATGAGCCTAGAAACCACACGGGAGAGAAAAGAGAAGGGAGGGGAGAGAGGGGAGAAGAAAAAAGGACTGCTGGCACTCATAATTTTTATATTGCCCACTTTGGAGATAGTTTCTGAACGACAAAAAAGTGCTCGCGACACACCGCTCGGACACCTCAACCGAGCGGTACCGTTTTCAAAAATCCGGGTATATATTGGCATGAAATGGGCTAAAATGGCCAAGAAATGCTGAAGAGGCCGCTCATCAGCCAGAATTCGGTCATTTTTTGCCATCTGATAACAATTGCTTGCAATAATTATTGGCATGAAATGGGCTAAAATGGCCAAGAAATGCTGAAGAGGCCGCTCATCAGCCAGAATTCGGTCATTTTTTGCCATCTGATAACAATTGCTTGCAATAATTATTGGCATGAAATGGGCTAAAATGGCCAAGAAATGCTGAAGAGGCCGCTCATCAGCCAGAATTCGGTCATTTTTTGCCATCTGATAACAATTGCTTGCAATAATTATTGGCATGAAATGGGCTAAAATGGCCAAGAAATGCTGAAGAGGCCGCTCATCAGCCAGAATTCGGTCATTTTTTGCCAACTGATAACAATTGCTTGCAATATCTACCTGGATTTTTGAAAAGGTGGCTCCTGAAGATTTGCCCATTTTGGCCGGAACGACACCGAAACCGGGTTGTTTGGACTCCCATGAGCCTAGAAACCACACGGGAGAGAAAAGAGAAGGGAGGGGATAGAGGGGAGAAGAAAAAAGGACTGCTGGCACTCATAATTTTTATATTGCCCACTTTGGAGATAGTTTCTGAACGACAAAAAAGTGCTCGCGACACACCGCTCGGACACCTCAACCGAGCGGTACCGTTTTCAAAAATCCGGGTATATATTGGCATGAAATGGGCTAAAATGGCCAAGAAATGCTGAAGAGGCCGCTCATCAGCCAGAATTCGGTCATTTTTTGCCATCTGACAACAATTGCTTGCAATATCTACCTGGATTTTTGAAAAGGTGGCTCCTGAAGATTTGCCCATTTTGGCCGGAACGACACCGAAACCGGGTTTTTTGGACTCCCATGAGCCTAGAAACCACACGGGAGAGAAAAGAGAAGGGAGGGGAGAGAGGGGAGAAGAAAAAAGGACTGCTGGCACTCATAATTTTTATATTGCCCACTTTGGAGATAGTTTCTGAACGACAAAAAAGTGCTCGCGACACACCGCTCGGACACCTCAACCGAGCGGTACCGTTTTCAAAAATCCGGGTATATATTGGCATGAAATGGGCTAAAATGGCCAAGAAATGCTGAAGAGGCCGCTCATCAGCCAGAATTCGGTCATTTTTTGCCATCTGATAACAATTGCTTGCAATAATTATTGGCATGAAATGGGCTAAAATGGCCAAGAAATGCTGAAGAGGCCGCTCATCAGCCAGAATTCGGTCATTTTTTGCCATCTGATAACAATTGCTTGCAATATCTACCTGGATTTTTGAAAAGGTGGCTCCTGAAGATTTGCCCATTTTGGCCGGAACGACACCGAAACCGGGTTTTTTGGACTCCCATGAGCCTACAAACCACACGGGAGAGAAAAGAGAAGGGAGGGGAGAGAGGGGAGAAGAAAAAAGGACTGCTGGCACTCATAATTTTTATATTGCCCACTTTGGAGATAGTTTCTGAACGACAAAAAAGTGCTCGCGACACACCGCTCGGACACCTCAACCGAGCGGTACCGTTTTCAAAAATCCGGGTATATATTGGCATGAAATGGGCTAAAATGGCCAAGAAATGCTGAAGAGGCCGCTCATCAGCCAGAATTCGGTCATTTTTTGCCATCTGACAACAATTGCTTGCAATATCTACCTGGATTTTTGAAAAGGTGGCTCCTGAAGATTTGCCCATTTTGGCCGGAACGACACCGAAACCGGGTTATTTGGACTCCCATGAGCCTAGAAACCACACGGGAGAGAAAAGAGAAGGGAGGGGAGAGAGGGGAGAAGAAAAAAGGACTGCTGGCACTCATAATTTTTATATTGCCCACTTTGGAGATAGTTTCTGAACGACAAAAAAGTGCTCGCGACACACCGCTCGGACACCTCAACCGAGCGGTACCGTTTTCAAAAATCCGGGTATATATTGGCATGAAATGGGCTAAAATGGCCAAGAAATGCTGAAGAGGCCGCTCATCAGCCAGAATTCGGTCATTTTTTGCCATCTGACAACAATTGCTTGCAATAATTATTGGCATGAAATGGGCTAAAATGGCCAAGAAATGCTGAAGAGGCCGCTCATCAGCCAGAATTCGGTCATTTTTTGCCATCTGACAACAATTGCTTGCAATATCTACCTGGATTTTTGAAAAGGTGGCTCCTGAAGATTTGCCCATTTTGGCCGGAACGACACCGAAACGGGGTTTTTTGGACTCCCATGAGCCTAGAAACCACACGGGAGAGAAAAGAGAAGGGAGGGGAGAGAGGGGAGAAGAAAAAAGGACTGCTGGCACTCATAATTTTTATATTGCCCACTTTGGAGATAGTTTCTGAACGACAAAAAAGTGCTCGCGACACACCGCTCGGACACCTCAACCGAGCGGTACCGTTTTCAAAAATCCGGGTATATATTGGCATGAAATGGGCTAAAATGGCCAAGAAATGCTGAAGAGGCCGCTCATCAGCCAGAATTCGGTCATTTTTTGCCATCTGATAACAATTGCTTGCAATAATTATTGGCATGAAATGGGCTAAAATGGCCAAGAAATGCTGAAGAGGCCGCTCATCAGCCAGAATTCGGTCATTTTTTGCCATCTGATAACAATTGCTTGCAATAATTATTGGCATGAAATGGGCTAAAATGGCCAAGAAATGCTGAAGAGGCCGCTCATCAGCCAGAATTCGGTCATTTTTTGCCATCTGATAACAATTGCTTGCAATATCTACCTGGATTTTTGAAAAGGTGGCTCCTGAAGATTTGCCCATTTTGGCCGGAACGACACCGAAACCGGGTTGTTTGGACTCCCATGAGCCTAGAAACCACACGAGAGAGAAAAGAGAAGGGAGGGGAGAGAGGGGAGAAGAAAAAAGGACTGCTGGCACTCATAATTTTTATATTGCCCACTTTGGAGATAGTTTCTGAACGACAAAAAAGTGCTCGCGACACACCGCTCGGACACCTCAACCGAGCGGTACCGTTTTCAAAAATCCGGGTATATATTGGCATGAAATGGGCTAAAATGGCCAAGAAATGCTGAAGAGGCCGCTCATCAGCCAGAATTCGGTCATTTTTTGCCATCTGATAACAATTGCTTGCAATAATTATTGGCATGAAATGGGCTAAAATGGCCAAGAAATGCTGAAGAGGCCGCTCATCAGCCAGAATTCGGTCATTTTTTGCCAACTGATAACAATTGCTTGCAATATCTACCTGGATTTTTGAAAAGGTGGCTCCTGAAGATTTGCCCATTTTGGCCGGAACGACACCGAAACCGGGTTGTTTGGACTCCCATGAGCCTAGAAACCACACGGGAGAGAAAAGAGAAGGGAGGGGATAGAGGGGAGAAGAAAAAAGGACTGCTGGCACTCATAATTTTTATATTGCCCACTTTGGAGATAGTTTCTGAACGACAAAAAAGTGCTCGCGACACACCGCTCGGACACCTCAACCGAGCGGTACCGTTTTCAAAAATCCGGGTATATATTGGCATGAAATGGGCTAAAATGGCCAAGAAATGCTGAAGAGGCCGCTCATCAGCCAGAATTCGGTCATTTTTTGCCATCTGACAACAATTGCTTGCAATATCTACCTGGATTTTTGAAAAGGTGGCTCCTGAAGATTTGCCCATTTTGGCCGGAACGACACCGAAACCGGGTTTTTTGGACTCCCATGAGCCTAGAAACCACACGGGAGAGAAAAGAGAAGGGAGGGGAGAGAGGGGAGAAGAAAAAAGGACTGCTGGCACTCATAATTTTTATATTGCCCACTTTGGAGATAGTTTCTGAACGACAAAAAAGTGCTCGCGACACACCGCTCGGACACCTCAACCGAGCGGTACCGTTTTCAAAAATCCGGGTATATATTGGCATGAAATGGGCTAAAATGGCCAAGAAATGCTGAAGAGGCCGCTCATCAGCCAGAATTCGGTCATTTTTTGCCATCTGATAATAATTGCTTGCAATAATTATTGGCATGAAATGGGCTAAAATGGCCAAGAAATGCTGAAGAGGCCGCTCATCAGCCAGAATTCGGTCATTTTTTGCCATCTGATAACAATTGCTTGCAATATCTACCTGGATTTTTGAAAAGGTGGCTCCTGAAGATTTGCCCATTTTGGCCGGAACGACACCGAAACCGGGTTGTTTGGACTCCCATGAGCCTACAAACCACACGGGAGAGAAAAGAGAAGGGAGGGGAGAGAGGGGAGAAGAAAAAAGGACTGCTGGCACTCATAATTTTTATATTGCCCACTTTGGAGATAGTTTCTGAACGACAAAAAAGTGCTCGCGACACACCGCTCGGACACCTCAACCGAGCGGTACCGTTTTCAAAAATCCGGGTATATATTGGCATGAAATGGGCTAAAATGGCCAAGAAATGCTGAAGAGGCCGCTCATCAGCCAGAATTCGGTCATTTTTTGCCATCTGACAACAATTGCTTGCAATAATTATTGGCATGAAATGGGCTAAAATGGCCAAGAAATGCTGAAGAGGCCGCTCATCAGCCAGAATTCGGTCATTTTTTGCCATCTGACAACAATTGCTTGCAATATCTACCTGGATTTTTGAAAAGGTGGCTCCTGAAGATTTGCCCATTTTGGCCGGAACGACACCGAAACCGGGTTTTTTGGACTCCCATGAGCCTAGAAACCACACGGGAGAGAAAAGAGAAGGGAGGGGAGAGAGGGGAGAAGAAAAAAGGACTGCTGGCACTCATAATTTTTATATTGCCCACTTTGGAGATAGTTTCTGAACGACAAAAAAGTGCTCGCGACACACCGCTCGGACACCTCAACCGAGCGGTACCGTTTTCAAAAATCCGGGTATATATTGGCATGAAATGGGCTAAAATGGCCAAGAAATGCTGAAGAGGCCGCTCATCAGCCAGAATTCGGTCATTTTTTGCCATCTGACAACAATTGCTTGCAATAATTATTGGCATGAAATGGGCTAAAATGGCCAAGAAATGCTGAAGAGGCCGCTCATCAGCCAGAATTCGGTCATTTTTTGCCATCTGACAACAATTGCTTGCAATATCTACCTGGATTTTTGAAAAGGTGGCTCCTGAAGATTTGCCCATTTTGGCCGGAACGACACCGAAACCGGGTTTTTTGGACTCCCATGAGCCTAGAAACCACACGGGAGAGAAAAGAGAAGGGAGGGGAGAGAGGGGAGAAGAAAAAAGGACTGCTGGCACTCATAATTTTTATATTGCCCACTTTGGAGATAGTTTCTGAACGACAAAAAAGTGCTCGCGACACACCGCTCGGACACCTCAACCGAGCGGTACCGTTTTCAAAAATCCGGGTATATATTGGCATGAAATGGGCTAAAATGGCCAAGAAATGCTGAAGAGGCCGCTCATCAGCCAGAATTCGGTCATTTTTTGCCATCTGACAACAATTGCTTGCAATAATTATTGGCATGAAATGGGCTAAAATGGCCAAGAAATGCTGAAGAGGCCGCTCATCAGCCAGAATTCGGTCATTTTTTGCCATCTGACAACAATTGCTTGCAATATCTACCTGGATTTTTGAAAAGGTGGCTCCTGAAGATTTGCCCATTTTGGCCGGAACGACACCGAAACCGGGTTTTTTGGACTCCCATGAGCCTAGAAACCACACGGGAGAGAAAAGAGAAGGGAGGGGAGAGAGGGGAGAAGAAAAAAGGACTGCTGGCACTCATAATTTTTATATTGCCCACTTTGGAGATAGTTTCTGAACGACAAAAAAGTGCTCGCGACACACCGCTCGGACACCTCAACCGAGCGGTACCGTTTTCAAAAATCCGGGTATATATTGGCATGAAATGGGCTAAAATGGCCAAGAAATGCTGAAGAGGCCGCTCATCAGCCAGAATTCGGTCATTTTTTGCCATCTGACAACAATTGCTTGCAATATCTACCTGGATTTTTGAAAAGGTGGCTCCTGAAGATTTGCCCATTTTGGCCGGAACGACACCGAAACCGGGTTTTTTGGACTCCCATGAGCCTAGAAACCACACGGGAGAGAAAAGAGAAGGGAGGGGAGAGAGGGGAGAAGAAAAAAGGACTGCTGGCACTCATAATTTTTATATTGCCCACTTTGGAGATAGTTTCTGAACGACAAAAAAGTGCTCGCGACACACCGCTCGGACACCTCAACCGAGCGGTACCGTTTTCAAAAATCCGGGTATATATTGGCATGAAATGGGCTAAAATGGCCAAGAAATGCTGAAGAGGCCGCTCATCAGCCAGAATTCGGTCATTTTTTGCCATCTGACAACAATTGCTTGCAATAATTATTGGCATGAAATGGGCTAAAATGGCCAAGAAATGCTGAAGAGGCCGCTCATCAGCCAGAATTCGGTCATTTTTTGCCATCTGACAACAATTGCTTGCAATATCTACCTGGATTTTTGAAAAGGTGGCTCCTGAAGATTTGCCCATTTTGGCCGGAACGACACCGAAACCGGGTTTTTTGGACTCCCATGAGCCTAGAAACCACACGGGAGAGAAAAGAGAAGGGAGGGGAGAGAGGGGAGAAGAAAAAAGGACTGCTGGCACTCATAATTTTTATATTGCCCACTTTGGAGATAGTTTCTGAACGACAAAAAAGTGCTCGCGACACACCGCTCGGACACCTCAACCGAGCGGTACCGTTTTCAAAAATCCGGGTATATATTGGCATGAAATGGGCTAAAATGGCCAAGAAATGCTGAAGAGGCCGCTCATCAGCCAGAATTCGGTCATTTTTTGCCATCTGATAACAATTGCTTGCAATAATTATTGGCATGAAATGGGCTAAAATGGCCAAGAAATGCTGAAGAGGCCGCTCATCAGCCAGAATTCGGTCATTTTTTGCCATCTGATAACAATTGCTTGCAATATCTACCTGGATTTTTGAAAAGGTGGCTCCTGAAGATTTGCCCATTTTGGCCGGAACGACACCGAAACCGGGTTTTTTGGACTCCCATGAGCCTACAAACCACACGGGAGAGAAAAGAGAAGGGAGGGGAGAGAGGGGAGAAGAAAAAAGGACTGCTGGCACTCATAATTTTTATATTGCCCACTTTGGAGATAGTTTCTGAACGACAAAAAAGTGCTCGCGACACACCGCTCGGACACCTCAACCGAGCGGTACCGTTTTCAAAAATCCGGGTATATATTGGCATGAAATGGGCTAAAATGGCCAAGAAATGCTGAAGAGGCCGCTCATCAGCCAGAATTCGGTCATTTTTTGCCATCTGACAACAATTGCTTGCAATATCTACCTGGATTTTTGAAAAGGTGGCTCCTGAAGATTTGCCCATTTTGGCCGGAACGACACCGAAACCGGGTTATTTGGACTCCCATGAGCCTAGAAACCACACGGGAGAGAAAAGAGAAGGGAGGGGAGAGAGGGGAGAAGAAAAAAGGACTGCTGGCACTCATAATTTTTATATTGCCCACTTTGGAGATAGTTTCTGAACGACAAAAAAGTGCTCGCGACACACCGCTCGGACACCTCAACCGAGCGGTACCGTTTTCAAAAATCCGGGTATATATTGGCATGAAATGGGCTAAAATGGCCAAGAAATGCTGAAGAGGCCGCTCATCAGCCAGAATTCGGTCATTTTTTGCCATCTGACAACAATTGCTTGCAATAATTATTGGCATGAAATGGGCTAAAATGGCCAAGAAATGCTGAAGAGGCCGCTCATCAGCCAGAATTCGGTCATTTTTTGCCATCTGACAACAATTGCTTGCAATATCTACCTGGATTTTTGAAAAGGTGGCTCCTGAAGATTTGCCCATTTTGGCCGGAACGACACCGAAACGGGGTTTTTTGGACTCCCATGAGCCTAGAAACCACACGGGAGAGAAAAGAGAAGGGAGGGGAGAGAGGGGAGAAGAAAAAAGGACTGCTGGCACTCATAATTTTTATATTGCCCACTTTGGAGATAGTTTCTGAACGACAAAAAAGTGCTCGCGACACACCGCTCGGACACCTCAACCGAGCGGTACCGTTTTCAAAAATCCGGGTATATATTGGCATGAAATGGGCTAAAATGGCCAAGAAATGCTGAAGAGGCCGCTCATCAGCCAGAATTCGGTCATTTTTTGCCATCTGATAACAATTGCTTGCAATAATTATTGGCATGAAATGGGCTAAAATGGCCAAGAAATGCTGAAGAGGCCGCTCATCAGCCAGAATTCGGTCATTTTTTGCCATCTGATAACAATTGCTTGCAATAATTATTGGCATGAAATGGGCTAAAATGGCCAAGAAATGCTGAAGAGGCCGCTCATCAGCCAGAATTCGGTCATTTTTTGCCATCTGATAACAATTGCTTGCAATATCTACCTGGATTTTTGAAAAGGTGGCTCCTGAAGATTTGCCCATTTTGGCCGGAACGACACCGAAACCGGGTTGTTTGGACTCCCATGAGCCTAGAAACCACACGAGAGAGAAAAGAGAAGGGAGGGGAGAGAGGGGAGAAGAAAAAAGGACTGCTGGCACTCATAATTTTTATATTGCCCACTTTGGAGATAGTTTCTGAACGACAAAAAAGTGCTCGCGACACACCGCTCGGACACCTCAACCGAGCGGTACCGTTTTCAAAAATCCGGGTATATATTGGCATGAAATGGGCTAAAATGGCCAAGAAATGCTGAAGAGGCCGCTCATCAGCCAGAATTCGGTCATTTTTTGCCATCTGATAACAATTGCTTGCAATAATTATTGGCATGAAATGGGCTAAAATGGCCAAGAAATGCTGAAGAGGCCGCTCATCAGCCAGAATTCGGTCATTTTTTGCCAACTGATAACAATTGCTTGCAATATCTACCTGGATTTTTGAAAAGGTGGCTCCTGAAGATTTGCCCATTTTGGCCGGAACGACACCGAAACCGGGTTGTTTGGACTCCCATGAGCCTAGAAACCACACGGGAGAGAAAAGAGAAGGGAGGGGATAGAGGGGAGAAGAAAAAAGGACTGCTGGCACTCATAATTTTTATATTGCCCACTTTGGAGATAGTTTCTGAACGACAAAAAAGTGCTCGCGACACACCGCTCGGACACCTCAACCGAGCGGTACCGTTTTCAAAAATCCGGGTATATATTGGCATGAAATGGGCTAAAATGGCCAAGAAATGCTGAAGAGGCCGCTCATCAGCCAGAATTCGGTCATTTTTTGCCATCTGACAACAATTGCTTGCAATATCTACCTGGATTTTTGAAAAGGTGGCTCCTGAAGATTTGCCCATTTTGGCCGGAACGACACCGAAACCGGGTTTTTTGGACTCCCATGAGCCTAGAAACCACACGGGAGAGAAAAGAGAAGGGAGGGGAGAGAGGGGAGAAGAAAAAAGGACTGCTGGCACTCATAATTTTTATATTGCCCACTTTGGAGATAGTTTCTGAACGACAAAAAAGTGCTCGCGACACACCGCTCGGACACCTCAACCGAGCGGTACCGTTTTCAAAAATCCGGGTATATATTGGCATGAAATGGGCTAAAATGGCCAAGAAATGCTGAAGAGGCCGCTCATCAGCCAGAATTCGGTCATTTTTTGCCATCTGATAATAATTGCTTGCAATAATTATTGGCATGAAATGGGCTAAAATGGCCAAGAAATGCTGAAGAGGCCGCTCATCAGCCAGAATTCGGTCATTTTTTGCCATCTGATAACAATTGCTTGCAATATCTACCTGGATTTTTGAAAAGGTGGCTCCTGAAGATTTGCCCATTTTGGCCGGAACGACACCGAAACCGGGTTGTTTGGACTCCCATGAGCCTACAAACCACACGGGAGAGAAAAGAGAAGGGAGGGGAGAGAGGGGAGAAGAAAAAAGGACTGCTGGCACTCATAATTTTTATATTGCCCACTTTGGAGATAGTTTCTGAACGACAAAAAAGTGCTCGCGACACACCGCTCGGACACCTCAACCGAGCGGTACCGTTTTCAAAAATCCGGGTATATATTGGCATGAAATGGGCTAAAATGGCCAAGAAATGCTGAAGAGGCCGCTCATCAGCCAGAATTCGGTCATTTTTTGCCATCTGACAACAATTGCTTGCAATATCTACCTGGATTTTTGAAAAGGTGGCTCCTGAAGATTTGCCCATTTTGGCCGGAACGACACCGAAACCGGGTTTTTTGGACTCCCATGAGCCTAGAAACCACACGGGAGAGAAAAGAGAAGGGAGGGGAGAGAGGGGAGAAGAAAAAAGGACTGCTGGCACTCATAATTTTTATATTGCCCACTTTGGAGATAGTTTCTGAACGACAAAAAAGTGCTCGCGACACACCGCTCGGACACCTCAACCGAGCGGTACCGTTTTCAAAAATCCGGGTATATATTGGCATGAAATGGGCTAAAATGGCCAAGAAATGCTGAAGAGGCCGCTCATCAGCCAGAATTCGGTCATTTTTTGCCATCTGATAATAATTGCTTGCAATAATTATTGGCATGAAATGGGCTAAAATGGCCAAGAAATGCTGAAGAGGCCGCTCATCAGCCAGAATTCGGTCATTTTTTGCCATCTGATAACAATTGCTTGCAATATCTACCTGGATTTTTGAAAAGGTGGCTCCTGAAGATTTGCCCATTTTGGCCGGAACGACACCGAAACCGGGTTGTTTGGACTCCCATGAGCCTACAAACCACACGGGAGAGAAAAGAGAAGGGAGGGGAGAGAGGGGAGAAGAAAAAAGGACTGCTGGCACTCATAATTTTTATATTGCCCACTTTGGAGATAGTTTCTGAACGACAAAAAAGTGCTCGCGACACACCGCTCGGACACCTCAACCGAGCGGTACCGTTTTCAAAAATCCGGGTATATATTGGCTTGAAATGGGCTAAAATGGCCAAGAAATGCTGAAGAGGCCGCTCATCAGCCAGAATTCGGTCATTTTTTGCCATCTGACAACAATTGCTTGCAATATCTACCTGGATTTTTGAAAAGGTGGCTCCTGAAGATTTGCCCATTTTGGCCGGAACGACACCGAAACCGGGTTTTTTGGACTCCCATGAGCCTAGAAACCACACGGGAGAGAAAAGAGAAGGGAGGGGAGAGAGGGGAGAAGAAAAAAGGACTGCTGGCACTCATAATTTTTATATTGCCCACTTTGGAGATAGTTTCTGAACGACAAAAAAGTGCTCGCGACACACCGCTCGGACACCTCAACCGAGCGGTACCGTTTTCAAAAATCCGGGTATATATATAAAATTAGAAATGTAATGGTCAAGAGGCCAACTCCAATATACAATGTAGCTAAGTTGGTTTTATTCGCTCAACGTTTCGACCATCACGGTCTTCATCAGGAGCGTTAGAGGTATAAATTTATTTGAGTTATCTCAAGAGTCCACGATCGCTTTAGTGATCCTCCATACAGCACGTACAGTTGGTACCGGATTTGCATTGTTTGCTAGACCTCTTACAAGTTGTGTGTTTTATATATATATATATATTATATGTAAGGGGATTTTGTACATACCTATTCGTTCTTTATTATTGTTATTTGAACCTCGGAATAATCCCGAAAAAAGGTGAATAGTCTTATTTATAATAAAAAAATACTTTTTTACTTTCTTTCTGGTCGATTGAAAAGCCCCACCCAGCCTAAAAATCGCTTTCCTCTTAAGAACCAGGGAAAGCTTGTCGTACGAAGACTCCGCAGGTACGTTAGGATGCTTCATAATCTTGTCAGTAAGAAATGCATCGTTTTGTTTTCACTTGGACGAGACGCGACTACAACAGCCCATCAAGCTAAATTGAGAAATTGCTACTGTAAGGAGAAAGTACCTGGTGAACACCTCTGGTGACTAGATTTCACCTTGTAAATGGTTTGAACCAGGAGTTATATCATAAGACGGTGAAGTATGATCGTCCGAGCGAGTGTAGTGTTGAGAAGGACTGTTGTGGGGACATTGACTGACGTTTCGCAACCTGAGCGGAATTATAGAATTCATCATCAGAGTTGACTTACCCTGATGGCTTCGGCTCAGGTTGTCAAAACGTCAGTCGAATGTCACCACAAACAGTTCTTCGCAGGAATCACTCACCTGGACGATCATACTTCACCGACTTAAGATTTTACCTTGTTGTATGATGTCCATTTTCCTTTCTCCAAGTACATGACCTCGTATTTTTGTGACCAGCTCCAATCAAATGAACTTCCCTGAGTTTTTATGGCAGTTATCAACTTTTCCTCATCCAATAGGATTTGAATATATGGAGATTTATCTTCCTCAGCTGAACACCAGGCCTTGCTCCCATATAGCCGTGCGTAGTAGGGTTTGTGATCTAAGTTTAATATCGAGGATGACGTAATACTCTCATCCGGGATTCTCTTGCTGCGCATTCCCAGTTCGTCGTTGCATTCTTCTTTAAAAAGGTAATGACGACAGTACGAGTCAATATGTGGTGGGCCCACGAAAGGAAGTAGAAAATACCACAGATATTATAAGTCGTTTCTTATTAAATTCTTGTCGGGTTGATATGAATTTTATTTCATTAAAAAGATACCCATTTCGAAAGTTAAGAACAATAAGAACTGAATCGCTGTTATCGGCTTAGGGCTCCTAGCATAATCGACTTGTGACCTCACTCTAAGCTACTTATAAATAGCAAACAAAAATGTTCGATAGAACCTTCCTGTCCTTCCTGAAGAGTAAAATCGCAAGAATATGATAAAAGGACTTCTTCTCTTAAAACTAAGTACCAAAACAGCACTGTAAAATAAGAAGTACCAACAAAGCTTAGGGAAGGTTTTGCCTTCCAAAACTTCTTGTTTCGGGAGTTCACATCCAATGACGTACAAATGGCGAATGTGGCATGACAGCGTGACATTTTCGCACGACTTCAGCTTAGATTCACGGAGCTGAAGGAAGTCTAGAATATTCAGCTTCGGCTTAAACGAAATTTCAGTTCCTGAGAAAAACATAACAAACTGGTTTATTGTTTGCTTCATTATAAAGACACTTAAGATGTAGACTGAGACTTGTCAGAGGTAAAATATGCAATTCTGCAGTAAATTTATTTGTGAAGAAGGTTTCCATATAATAAACGTACTTGAAGTATAAGCTGTTTAAAGTTGGATAATAGATCTTTCCATGTATTTTAATACAAGTTGACAGATCAAAATAAATACTGACAGAAAGAGCAACTTCAAATGAAACAGTGGCGACAGCAAAAAGACGCCACAGTTGAATCCTGTGAGTAAAACAGCCACGGCCATGTTCCGTTCTCAGGACGTAAGCTTAATTGAAAGTTCCTAATTCCTGATAGATTTTTGGCCAGCACGACAAAATGTCTTGCAATTATCCATTTATCCTTTTTCATAAATTATGGAAATACTGATGACTGAACAGGTACATCGAGGAGGTGCTTTATAGTTTTAATAGTCAATCCAAGTGGTAAGCTTGTACTGAATTGAAAAGACACGATAAAACGACAAATAATCTATACGTAAACATCTTATTTCCTTGTGCTGGATTGCACAATCGAAGACCGCGCTCCTAGCTCCTGCGTAAATTTTGGGAGATAATAAACTAAATAAAACATTGCCTTTTCATACCTTATTCCATTTCTTCTGAAATCGAAAGTGTTTGAAATCACTGTTCTAGCAGCAAATTTGTAGAGAAGGTGAGCGTTAAAAACAACTGCAAGGTAATGAAATTTGTCGTATTCTTACCTTCCTGAGATCTTGTGAAATGACCAAACAAAAGGATCCAAAATACTCCTCGGTAAAAGATGTCCATTTATACTTCTCTTAAGTCTACAATTTCAACGATAAAAAGCACGTTGCAGTCAAACCAAGGGATTTGAGTCAATCGAACCGCACGAAATTATTTTAATCTGTTTTGACGTCTCAGCTTAATTTATCTCACGTTGCAACTTAGGTGATGAAAAATGTGAATTGGTTAAGGTCAGGAAGTCATACCTCGCCGTGCATCCGACTATTAATAGAAAAGGATATTTTGTTTCAAATGTTTCTTTTTTTTTCCATTAAACCTGATTAATCAACCAAAATCTGTCTCAAAAGAGTAAGACTTGTCATGATAAACGATTTTGGATTGTTTGGTTAATTACTCTTTCCCGCCAAGAATCTTATTTTTGGGACGTTTTCAACCCGGAGACATTGAACCACTTGTGACGTCATCATTTTTTACGTCACCAGATTGTTTTGATAAGCAGCTAACACAGCAAGAATCGATCCATCCATACGCGGGGCCATTTTGAATATCGACCAAATTCTGGCAGAGCTATACCAGAAAAACGTGTCCAATTTTGGGGGCAAAAATGGTGGTAAAATAGGCCAAGTCACCTAGTTGATCAATGTTCGATTTCCAGGTTTTTAGAAGGGCTGAGGCCAAAACTTTTCCAGTGGATAGAAAGGGGATAAAGGGTAGAAGATAAAGAGAAAAGAAAGGGATAGAAAAAGGAAAGCAAAAGAAGCGAGAAAAAAATTGGAAATGAATCCGCATTCGTGATGCGTCCGCATGCGTGAAAGCAAAATATTGTACAATTTACAACAGAAGCTGACTCAAAATCTAGCTAAAGTGTAAGAAAACGCTTTTGTAGCAAACTTTACTGGCATTTGGCAACACAGCACTTAAAAAACCGCTTTAATGGTAAAAAATGCGGGTTTTTTTTAGTGAAAAAAGGCGGGCAGGAAAGGGTTAAAAATCCCTTCGATCTTAAATAGTTCAATGATTAACTCCTTTAGATTGATTTCATTCTTTTTTCAGTTGTTTTGCCTTTTTTTGATGTTATTTTTGTTTTGATATAACTAGTGTCTGAAAAGCTCTCTTAGCAGAGTTTTGAGTGAATTCGATGGTAGGCTGCCCGGGGCGGGGGGGGGGGACTACTCAACAAACTTTTATACGGGGAGGCTCCGCCACGAGGTCCAACCCCTTACGTATATACCCTTTTAGATATCATTTTTGACCGAAAAGGTACCCATTTTGTATACCTTCCATTGAAAAATGGTGCCCCTTTCACACACCTACTTAATAACACTGCATCACTTTTCTAAACCCTTGGAACGCAGTTAATGAACGATAGTAGGGGAGAACAGTATTACCGGAAGAGATGTTAACCAAAAACCGATATTATTATCTACTCGAAATATTTTGATTAAAGGCTCTTTTAAATACCTAAACGACAGATTTCCCTACCCTTTCATATACTTCAGCCCGTGAAATCCCTACCCTTTAATATACCTGAAGCCTGGAAAAGGTACCCCTTTCGGGTGGAGCCTACCCGTATAGGCCATTTTAGGTAGTATCCCCCGGGGTGTAGGCTGTCGCAGGCGTTTGCCTTTCAGGGAGGGGGGAGTGGGGCTTAGGCTTAGGCAGGATGTCTTGTGACAGCTAAAAATGCATGTAAATTTGCCAAAGGAACTGCTTGCCTTAACTATAAATAGGAAAATGGCGGGCAAATGTCAAATAAGTAATAACTGAAAACGACAACGGCCACATTTAAAACAGATTTGCCTCAGATTTGTTCGGAGGACTTCGAGGACTTCATTTTTGTTGTTTTCTGCTGCGAAGCGGAAACACTTTGTAAACCGAAAAGTTATGAGCCATAACTCTAAGAGAAGAAAAATCGAAACCAATCTCAGTCTATGCGAAGAGCTGACATCATCGAAATTGCGTACGGAACCGAGAGCTGATCACCTCCAGCGAACTCAGTTGGCAAATCGCTTGAGTTCACAGCTTTCGGCAATGGTTCCGACTCCAAGTATAACAGAGCTAGTGCCTTCTGTTTTTTCTGTCCACAACCATAGTTTTTGCGGCGGTCCGAACCCATTTTCCCAGGAAAACACCCGTGTTTATCTCAACAGCTGGCAAGTTGCGTTAATAACTGCGAGGATCTTCTTTACATTTATTTCTTCATTCCGCAGTTCAAATATATGATTTCATACATTCATAATTTCATCTTCATCTTTCCCGGGTATATTACGAACCAATTTAATGACCAGCTCCCAGTTGGCTTGCTAGCTCAAGATTGGTTAGAGCGCTGCACCGGTATCGCAGAGGTCAGGGTTCGAATCCCGGCAAGCCTGATTTTTTCAGGCTTCCTTTCGCAACTGCATAAGTTGCGTTAATAACTGCGAGGATCTTCTTTACATTTATTTCTTCATTCCGCAGTTCAAATATATGATTTCATATATTCATAATTTCAGCTGGCATTTTAATTTGACACGTAAAATGTTTCAGTCTTATATCTTATTAAAAGGACCGGGGAAATGATACTAACAGGCAATTCTCTTTTTTCATTTTGAATACTTGAAAGCGAAACTTTGCAACCACCGGAAATTTTACAACCACTATTATGAATCATTTATTAAAAGTTCTTGGTCTGGTAGTATCTCATTCTGTCTTTTCCCATTTTTATTCACGAACGCCAATCTTGCTGTTCCTTTAAAAATTTATAGCCTGAAGCTAGGCATTAAATTTTTCTTTACAAGCGTAAACGACCGGACAAATTGTCCGGCCGTCCAAGGATTTGACCGGACAAAACCTATTTTTGACCGGACATTTTCTGGCGAAGTGATAAAAACTGTCAACGAAATGTCCATTAATTTCAGTCAGAGATATAGGAAAGAGATGCGCGAGATTCCAATGCCAATTATTTGTTCTGCTTCCGGTAATATTAAAACTTCTGTTCACAACGAAAGGAAAGACACTTGAGAGAGTACCGCTATAAATGCGTTATTCCTCGCTCGAGTGTCATTTGTTTGGTCTCACTTATACTGCGTAACAACCTTTTGAATATAATCAGAAGCTTGAGTTGTAGTGGGGCACAGTTATATATAGTAGGGCACAATTATAGTAGGGTAGAGTTGTAGTGGGGCACACTACTAGTGGGGCACAGTTCATTGTGGGGCTCAGTTATAGTGGGGCACAGTTGTAGTGGGGCACAGTAATAGTGCATGGGGCATAGTTATAGTGGAACACATCTGAGTAGGGCACAGTTCACAGTGGGGCACAGTAATAGTGGGGCACAGTCCACAGTGCAGTGGGGCACAGTTCATAGTGGGGCACAGTTCATAGTGGGACACAGTTCATAGTGGGGCATAGTTCATAGTGGGGCACAGTTCATAGTGGGGCACAGTTCACAGTGGGGCACAGTAATAGTGGGGCACAGTCCACAGTGCAGTGGGGCACAGTTCATAGTGGGGCCGTTCATAGTCGGGCATAGTTCATAGTCGGGCATAGTTGTAGTGGGGCACAGTAATAGTGCATGGCACACAGTTATAGTGCGGCACAGTTGTAGGCGCACAGTTAATAGTGGGGGCCCCCAAGTGAGAGGTGCTGTCTTTATTGGGGAGTGCAAACGGAAACAGACCGTGCATCGGATCTCTACGTGGAAATCTTGTATCAGCGTATTTTCCGTGTAAAAAAGTATATCTATCGGTAGGAAACCCGTTTTCGAACTAAAAAACCGGGTCCAAACATTTGCAGTGTTTTCTCTGACCCCTGTGCACAGCACCATTGCAGATGAAAAACAGAATTGGGGATAGCAAATGTATATCGCTTTGACAAAACTGATATGTAATTAAATGTTTCCGTTCTGAATGAGTGAATGAATGAACGGACGAACGAACGAACGAACGAACGAATGAATGGATGGATGGATGGATGGATGGGTGGATGGATGAATTTTATTTACGTGTCTCAAGTGTCTAGCAAGGGGAATACCCCTGCTAATATTTAACTAACAACAAAAAGGTAACTAAAAGATAACTATAATAACAATGAAAAATATAAAATTAACTGTGACACAAATACATAAAATAACTACAAAACTAAAGGAACTTTTAGCATTTCAACGAATAATCGGAAACAGCTCTTCGCTGCTGAAAACAGTCCGTAGTCTATCGCGAGACTTGATTTCCGGCCATCCTCTACTCCAGAAACCGGAAGTCAGAGAACCATATATAGGCAGAGCACAACGGAATTTACAAACAAAAGGGCAATGTCTACGGAAGGGTAGCTAGTGGAATTTCACAAGGCCAAAACTATTTTAACGAACCCCCAGCACCCTACTTTACCCTATTCTGCCTGGGGTGGGGGGGGGGGGGGGCACTTTGTGCCCGCGCTGACTTTAACGAATTATAACTTTTAAACGGCTAGACGAATAATCACCAAATCTCGTGACTTTTCCTAAACTTTATCAGAGAAAATTTTCCCGTGGCAATGACGTGTCTATGATGATTGACGTTTCCATAGCAACAGTCTACTCAGAAGTGTATTTTGACTATTTTATGTCTTTTTTCAGTGTTTTTTCAGGTTTCCTCCTTCAGTGAGAGGTTGGCTGGGGGAATGAGAACATTTTTATTATTATTATTTATTTATTTATTTTTTTGCGGTTGGCGCTCGTGCAATCGTGTATCTAAAACACTAAATAAATACAACTATTTCAATTAACGTTGTCGGATTTTAAAACCTCGAGCTTGCGCGACGAGATCGAAAGTTAGTATGGGTAGCTGTACATCTTGTGTGATTCGGCAGGAATTTTACCGCTCTCTCTGCCATAGGGTGGGTAAAAGGACCATAAACACTTGTCTATGTGATCTATTTTCTGTAGGGCTGAGCAAAAGCCCAAGTTTGGTAAATTTATTAATAAATTACCTATGTCACCTTGCAGTCTTGTCGCGAAGAAGCTGTATACAGTTGTGAACTGACCCCCTAAACATGTTTTTCTTACGTCTATTAAATGGGGCACAAGTTTTGGGGACACAAACTAATAAACCATGTAAGATTTGGGAACGGTGGTACAAGTTTTTTCTGTTTTTGTTTGTGCTAAGCTATTTTTAAATCACGGCAGTAACGGTTTTTTTTATTAGAAAAGTATATTTGAGTAGCGGTTTTCCGTGTTAACGTTGTCGAAAATACAATAAACCCAGATAAGTGTGCCTTTGATTAGCCTCTCCCCCACGAACATGAAAGAACCCCAGAGTAACCGCGTAAACAAATTGCGGATAATTTGTTATCAACGAAAATCATTTATACAAATACTTACGCGAGCCTACTTGTGCAAGCATATTTGTAGCGCTCACAACATGGGTCTAATCCGCCTATTTTTAATCCACATTGAGCTTTTGGGGCTGAGGATGTTCCCTCGTGGGCAGCCACCATGGCCACTTCTGCGGGATCGAACACCGGGAGTTACTGCACCGCCACTTAGACCCAAACAAATACCGATATCGTGGGCACACTGTTACGTTTAAGTGAGACTCCTTCTCTCTCAAAAATGCCTGAAATAAAAATGTTATAGTTTTTTAAAATGTCCAAATCGCTCTCTAGGATTTGCAATGGCTAACAGGAAACTCCATATCTGCTCGAGTAAGTAATAGCTTAGATTCACTGTCCAGTGCAATGTCGACTCGTTGCCGATTTTACAATACAGGAGGTGATCGTAGACATGTTAACTTTGCTACACTCGCCGATTGCCACACATTCAGCTTTCGCCAGGTTGAATGAACTGCATCGTCGGAGACCCAGGGGCAGCTAGTTGGGGAGACAGCATTTTCACGGGCGAAAGTTTACAACAAGAACAGGAGAGCCCCTGGGCATTTATTCTTACCGAACGAGTTCAAGAAGCGTTTGAAATCCCGCTCGCTGATTGGCCAGAAAAAATAGAGAACATAAGCTGCAACTGAAAACCGCGCGAGAAAAGCCTCTGGCACCCAGGGTAGTTTGTTTGCGGCTAAGTGATGACAAATTTCGGGAAAACAACGTCCAGCAGGCTACAGCTATTACAGTACCGGGTACCAATCACAACGATGGAGGAGATGATTATTTTAATCAGACAGATAATGGATAATTTTAAAACACGGTAAGATTAATATTATGCATATGTTGCGGTTTCGATCGACCGATCCTGATGTACTAAACCAAGGGGTGCATGTGTTGATCGTAGTTCAAAAACAACTCTTAACTTCAGCAAACACTATATAAATTATTCTGCAAGCCCCTTAAGTAGTTTTGCGAAGGTTTTCTCCGGCATTGCTCTCAATGAAAACGCCCTTAGCGTTTGCTTTGCGTAGGCAATCGGCGGTTTGTGTCGTAAATTTAGTCGGCGATTCAATCAGTGAAAGTTTGCGGCAATTCTGATTTTCTAATAAAAATTGGTGCGTAGTCCACATTTGTGGACAATATTTGAAGTATTCCTTGTATTTGACTGTCAGCCAATAAAATAATGTGACATTTTTTGTATTTCATTTGAAATACTACTCGTGCTGAAAAAAAGTAACTTATTGCTTAGTTTCGACAACAAAATACATGCGTAATTTTAATTTTTCGGTCAACAATTGAAAATCGAAATTAGGTACCCTTTCTTAACCTTGCTTGCCACAAGTTTAAATCGAAATTTGGTCCTCTTTCTTTTAGCCTCTTCGCTAATTTGGTACCCTATTCTCAACACTCGAAATGAAGCGCGAAGATTACATCATAGAGGTATTCACACCCAATCTAGTTTCAACGCATTCCTGTGAGATCGGTGTTCTCTAGGGAGGTGGAATAAAGTTTAAGAGATGAAACTCACTGCTTTCTGCCCTTCAAACTTGATGAAGCGCCCACGAGAGAAGACAGCAACGGCCCTCCCTCCCTACCCTAATCGCTTGAAATTCGTGGTCGAACTTTATCATTAGAAGGTTCGCACCTAATCTCCTTGGTGCTCGATCAATGCTCCCATACCTCTATTAAACAATGAGTGCTAGTGAGAGTGTTGGGAAATAGAAAACTTTTTCAGTCTTCCTGTGAATAAATTACAATCGAAATTTGGTACCATTTTTCAATATTTGTAATTGCGAGTGACAACAGACGAGTGTTGACAAGTGCCAAGTGACGCGTCACGCCAAACGCCAGGAAGACAAACCAAAGACGTGACTGTCATGACAGGACGGAGAAAGCGCAAACTGTAAGTACCTCCTGTTGT
This sequence comes from Siderastrea radians, assembly GCA_964017195.1. Classification (NCBI taxonomy): domain Eukaryota; kingdom Metazoa; phylum Cnidaria; class Anthozoa; order Scleractinia; family Rhizangiidae; genus Siderastrea; species Siderastrea radians. The sequence goes on along the minus strand of OZ024889.1, from coordinate 6,675,978 downwards.
CCCATACAAATTCTTAGAAAACTTTTCTAAGAATTTGTGAGGGGTTTTTCAAGCGTATCTAACGGGCTTACCGCAAGGCGTCCTAATCTGCTGCTTCATGATTGAAATGTCACTGCATCAAATGTAAACCAGAACTGCGGAGACGTAAGGACCGACTTCTACATGTCATCAAGTCATAATAAAACGTGACTTGATTTTCCCATAGAGGAGTGTTACGCATCATTCACAAGTCATTACCAGACAATTCTGGTCAATCAAATAGGAAATCCGAACCAAAAACGCATTTGTAAAACAATTTAACTGCGGCAAGGTGAGACCGCTCAAGGTGTTAGCAACGCTTGTTCTGTTGGTTGGATGCGACTAGTATTTGACCGTTGCATTTTACAAGAAAACTCCACGATGGACTTTCGCCAAGAATAAACTTTCGACCAGGAGCGCGACCAGGAGGACTTTTAACTTTTGCACATTATTATTTGTCACCGGATGCCAGTAACGAAAAGGATCAGTGAAGTGTTTTCTTGCAGTTTCTGGTTTCATTTTCTTGAGAAACGATGCGATGTCACAAGTGGTTGTTTAACGCTGATTTCAGTGGTTTTTTTTTTCCTTCCAATACCGTCAATGCACACGTTTCCGAAGCCTAAAAGCCATGTGATTAGATTGACGTTATCCTGGAAGTCTGGGAATCGACATTTTGTTTTCGTTTGGTATCAAACAATGGGATAAATTCAAACTAGATTACAGTGAACAAGATTAGAAAAATCTTCCCTGATGTCCTTTACAAAAGTCTCGCGTAGTGGACTATGTTAAGTTGAATCTGTATGTAAGCCGTGCAAAATCATTACCGGTATAATTGCAGCTGCTAGCGCAGTTAAGTCTTGTCGGCATGGAAAAATATTAGAGGGCTACAAGAACTGAACAAAGCCACGTGTCCGGTAGATGAGAGGCGACCCCACGCGTTCGACTCTGCGATTCACCGAATTCAACAGTGTTATTATTTATCTCAGATATGCCTTGGTTGCACTTAAGATTTCGTCGCCTCATTACAACTATAAATCATTGCTTATAACAAACGCAAAGTTACAGGAATTACATGCCAGATTTTTCTCGCCAGTATTTTGGATCGGCTTCGATCAGTGCTCAATAAAAGCACTATAAGTTTTTGGCAGGGAATTTATTAAAATTAATTTCAGCTAATCCACATTAATTTGTTTACAAGGTCTGGTTGCAGTAAGGTGCTAAGTAAAGAATCAGAGGAAATCAGTAATGTTTAAAATCGGCTTTGCTTTTTCAGTCTATTAAACAAGTCAGACGATGGAAGAGGCACCTCTTTTGTTAGAACGACTGTCCACTAAGTTGACAGTATTTTTGCCACTTACTAACTCTGATTCATGAGAATATATTTGAAATTCCGGTTATATTGCGATGTTCATTTTGCCAGTCCATAACTTAGTTAATACAGGCCAATCCCTCTGAGTAACATTACGAGTCTTCTCAGCTCTCACAGCAATAATGTTTGAGTAAAAATATGGAAGAGCTGAAACTCAGTTGAAGAATATTTGTTTCTTTGTGACGGTAGCAACCATCCCTGCTCTTAAGATGACTCATCGCGTATATCTTTCACTAGCAGGGCTGCCAAGATGTCACATCTTTTGCCAGTTTGTGTTTGCTGTTGTCACAAGAAATAAATAGCAGTAGATAAAAACCAAGAAAAAGCAACAATAACAACAAACAAACGCATGATAATAATGACCCGTCCGTGAATAAGAATTGAAAGCTATGGTTACAAAACCTTTGTGCTCAGATAATTTCTTGAAAGAATTTGACAGCCTACCCGGCCTTAGTAAGTAGAGTTAAGGACGAGAGCGGCCTGCATAACTAAATCTCGAACTGGCAAAATGAACAAAGAAATATTTAAAAAGTTCAAGGCAGCGACCTTAAGTCGGAAAGCAGCTTTTAGCGAAATACATGATCAACCCGAGCCATAGTCTTCTCACTTCTCATAGCAATGAAGTTTGAGAAAAAAAAAGAAAAAAAAAGAAAGAAAGAGTTGCAACCCTGGTTGAAATTCAATCAGAGGAAGAATATTTGTTTCTTTGTGACGGTGGCAACCATTCCTGCTCTTAAGATGACGCATCTTTTATTAGCGGGGCTGCCAAGATGACACATCTTTTGCCAGCTTTTGTTTCCTGCTGTCACGAGAAATAAATGTCGCTACACCAAGGGCAGTTGGTAAAAACAAAACAAAAAACACACACAAGAAAAACAGATCAACAACAAATATGACCCGGCCGAGAAGAGAGCGAGAAGGCTATGACTGAAAACAATGACAACCAATTTGTTTCGCCTTTGAACGTTTTTTCCACGCTTGGCACTGGTCACAGGTATTTGCTACGAGCTCTCATTGGCTCATTTAATTATCTGCATCTTGTAATTGGTTTGGTTTTAGTTTATGATACCTGATTGTTTCGAACTTTGTCCTGCCTTAACGTCATGGCAGAGCTAGCTAGTGAAAACTGTGTAAAAGTAAATAAAAGAAGTTGAAACCCGGTGGGTTCATTTGGGAACCCACCCAGTATGGTGTGTTCAATGACCCTAGTCCCAGCACTGTTCAAGAAAATGTTTGGATAAAAGTCAAGAAATATTTGGTTTGCAAGTTGCCAAAAACCGACTGGGAGGGGAGGGGGAAGGGCTCGAAGGGAATTAGAAATCCACTGACTCTCGCCTCCACATTTTTTCCTCACGGCTGCTCGTCTTCATCGTGCACTTTTCGTTTGTCACTAAAGCAGTGATAAAAGTCTTGGGAGATGTTTCCCGTTGGCTCAATAACAGGATCGGAAAAAACTACATTTGAAGGCTTACGTTACGAATATACATGCATCAAAGAGGGTTCGTCACGTGCAGTATACGTTTTTAAAATTCATTTACAGACTACGAGCAGTCTCTCTTTCCGCTCAGGGATAGTCTCACTACACTAGCGGCTTGACAGGCGCGTCACGTTTCAACGCCGCAGGCGACTTCGTACTCGCTCGCTCGCTTGTTCGTTTTCCTCGACTATCCCTGAGCGGAAAGAGAGACTGCTCGTAGTCTAATTCAGTTAAATGATTTGTGGAAGGGAAACATTTTTCATAAAATCTAAGAATGCGGTACAAACTTGCAACTGCAGAAAGTGACGAGAATCGCAGACG